>CM061241.1:106531835-106930318 GCA_030848705.1 Heracleum sosnowskyi | reverse complement strand
GCTAGGTGAAGATAGGTTCAAACCAAGGACCAACATGGCAACATTGCTATAAAACACATAAATGGCTGATTAAAAGGTGCAAACAGTCCTGTGACAAGCACAAAAAAGTGCAGAGCAATATTACAACTTCCTATCATTAGCAAGCCTCCTCTCATCCTCAAACTCCTTCATGATACAATGTAAAGGGGGTCTTCCAACATGGTACAAGGGGACTTCCTGGTGATACATTGCATAAGTTACAAATACAATTATGCAGCAGTCAAGCAATTCTCCCAAGTTCCGTATTTCGAGCTGAAGCTTCCACCACCACTCTGCTGTGCATATTCAGAAATGACATCACGAGCACAAATATCCCACGTCTTTGCTATATCCCCAATCGACATGGGCTGCGAAAGGCTTCGGAGCGAGATGCTAAACCTTGACCTTGCCTTCATTGAAAGATCTTCATATTCCTTGCTGAGAGAAGCGAAAGTTTGTTACAGGTTATTTAGATACTCTGCAACGTACTAGAGTAATCCCTTGTAAAGATGCCACCACTAAGCAAGGATTAGGTCTAACTTTTCTACTACCATTATTACTGAAAATGTTTCATAGAATGCAAGGAGAATGGGTACATCCCTACCAGGTTATTAGGTACCTTCAAACTATCCAATCTTTTACATACTAACAATCTACATCAATCCCAAAAAGTTTAATAAGACATTGGCAAGACTATCCCAAGAGCCTAGACAAGGTCTAAATGTATTCTGTATAAATAGACTTAAAAATGAGAATTTTCACAGAAATCCACTTGAAACTATGTAGTACGGTCAAATTTGGAATACCCCCGAGAAACGATAGTAAAGAGTCATACAATATATGAGACTTCAAACTGGAAAGAAAAATGCAATAATGGTGTTCCTAAGTGCAAAATATTAAAAAATGTATTAGAACATAAATTTCTCATGATCCTTACCAAACTTCAACCGGGAACTTGTCCATGAGTACAGGGCTGCAATTCGGATAATTTTTTGGAACAAGCAACCTTATGGGATGAATCGGTGACTATATAGCAATATATGAAGAATTGGTTAAAAATAAGAATCACTGATGCTTAAGGCTATTAATAAAAAAAATTATGATTAAACAATACCATTTGGGAGGAAACATAATGCGACTTCAAGTTTGGACTAAGAGCTATAGCACTGAAAGAGCACTTAACTACAGTTCCTTCACCACCTTCTTTAGCTGCAGCCGTCATAGTTGGATCCACATCTTCATCACTGATATTTACCACAGTATCTATAAGCAGAAGATTTATTTCCCTTATTTCTTCTAATAGGGCATGATTAACCTGCCACAAATGAAAGATAAATTAATTTTCATTATCAGTTACATAGAGATTTTCTAGGACAAAGGCCAATTTGCTAGGACACAACTCCGTAACATAGATTTAAATACATATTTAAAGATATAATAATACATTTTAGCAACTACCACAAATTAGTACTGTACAAAACACGCACACAATTAATTTATATCCACTATCATTTGTGAAAGAGAAACATACTCTTAGAAGCTTCAAAGATGCATAGATTGTTAAATGAGTAAGAATAAAAGAAATGGCCAATTAGAAAAACAGTAATTCAGATATGCACCAAAAAAACCTAATACAAAAATAAAGCCATATCCACAACAGGTAATACCAACCAACAGTAATTATTTATACAATTACTTAAATGAGAATAGGTGAATAGTTGAATATGCTTTTGTTTAAGTGTGCGTAGAGCTGGCCATATGATCAGCTAAATAAAAAATTGAGATTTAACTTGAATAATTAGATAAACAAGTTCTACACTAGCTGAACACGAACGGTGTGTATTCATCAAATGATTCATATACACCCACAAAATGTATTCAATATGTTTCTGTCCATGAAGGAGAAACTAATATTAACTCCTAACTAATATTCACCAATATTCTTATGAAGATATTTACAACATGAACCATTCTATTAAACTAAGGCATCCCTACGAAATCAGTTTTACAGAATTTCTATCCACTTTAAAGCTGTATTTCATAACCACAAAGAAGTATCTTAATGAAAGTCAATCAGGCGAACTAGTACCTCAATTCTTGGTTTCTTGGCAGTAGATGAAACAGTTGAATCCAAGTAAGACAAATCTGAACCATTAAACTGCTTGAAACTATCATTTATGCTGCCTGTAGAAGATACAACATCTGAAGGTGTACTAGTTGTACAACGCTTAATTTTTTTTGTTCCAGTTGTTTCATCTAGTGTGATAAAGTTTCTTCCCCGTAGACGGCACTTGGTCATCTCAACCAGATCCTCACCAACAGCAGCCCTTGATCCATTACCTGGAGCGGATCCTGCTATATTATCAATCATACTGACGACGGATCCAATTTCACAAACAGAAGTAGTCAAAGCTTTTGATGACATTGACTTCACCTGTAAACCAAATAGTATTGTAATTTAATAGTTCAAAATCTGCAGGAACTTTTTATGCACCACATAGTAGTACCAAAACTGAATTGCACTTACCACTTTAATCAAACGTTCAATAGGCCCTACTGTAGCATTTGACTCGCCAGAGGCAGTTGCGGCCAGGATGGAATGATGGGCTTCTGGACTGGTAAACTCATCCAGCAATGGTGACGCTGATATCCCAGGAGTCCCTATGGCAAGGGATTGGGCTGGCACTAATGTACCCGCTGTTTGGTGTCCAACATTACCAGCTTTGGACAAAGATGAAATGCCAGAATTAACCTTTTCTGACTCTCCTAACAAAGGGGACGGGAGAGTTGGAGTTGAAGGAGACGGCACAATACGAGGTGATTTGCGGGTTGCAAAGAAGTACCAGCTTTATTGAGAGCAGTGAGCATATTTTGTTGGTCAACCTGAGGAGATCCATGATGAGAAATCTGTGGTGATGCAGGCTGCAGAAGTTGCGGTAAAGAAATTGGTAACTGGTTTCCTGGCTTTAACTGTTGATATGCTGACCGCTGAATTTCTGAGGAATGTTGCTGAAAAGCGCTGGGTTTAACACCCAATTGTTGTCTCATCTTCGAGTCAGTAGAATCAGACATATGATCAACCATTGGTGAGTGGTTTGACTGCATCTGTGCTGGCTGCTGCAGCTTTGTTTGCTTAAATTGCTGCTGTTGTTGCATTAACTGTTTCTGCGTAATACTTTTTTGCATTTGGCGGTGCTGAAATTGCTTTAATTGCTGATTCTGCAGGAATTGTTCTTGCTGCTTCAGATGCTGCTGCGGAAGCATACTTGAACTCGTCTGCATGGAATTAAGGTTCGCCTGTACAGAATTCATTCCACTTTGTGATGAAATAAAGTTCACATTTGCCTGTTGAGGAACACTCATGGGATTCGGTTGTAGAGGTCCAGTAGCAACTTGATGGACTGAATTCATAGAGTTACTCTGTCCTGGACCCAAAGCAGAACTTGGCTGTCGTGAATTTATCATACTCTGCTGTGCATTGGAAATCCCGGATAAAGGAGAAGACGGATTGTGCTGCAAATTGGCCACATTCTGCTGCATTGTTCCCCTTGAGCCTTGCAGATTCTGTGATCGCATCTGGGAATTCATTTGATTTTCATGAGGCTGCAATTGAGCCATTTGAGACTGTGGTGGTTGTGACTGCTGCATGGAGTGCATATGTGGTGGCAGAAGTGACTGCTCTTGCTGCATAGGAGGAATAGGCTGCCGAGGCCTATTTGAGTTAATAATGCTTATAAATTGCTTTTCAAAAGAGCCCAATTTATCCTTGTATTCGATTTGTACATCGCTCTTTGAAATTTGTAATAATGATAGAGAACGCTCGAGCATAGTCTTAAAACCTTTAAGCTTCTCAAATTGCAGACTCTTTCCTTGCTGCAAATGTGGCGGTTGTAGTAGAAGAGGCTCGTGCTGTAATAAGGAAAATGCATTGTATATTACTAATAGATCAATAAGCTAAACTAGAAGGCAATGAATTTAACTTGTCATCAACAGTTCAACACAATACTCAGAGAGGTATTTGGCAGTATCACTATGACTTCCTAAAAGCTTCGTGAATGATAAATAGACATAATTATATAGATGGTACGGGACAATAAAGGAAACATGTCAGTTGGTACACAAAAGTAAATTAATAAAGTACCTGATGCAATTTAGCAGCAATTTTCTGGTACAGATTATTCAAATCCAGAAAATACACATCCTTCAAGGACTTTATCTGCAAGAAGCCAAAAAGTTTTAATATGATTATATAAAAGACATTAGTGAAAGAATAAAAAGGAAACTACCACACATCGCCTGCTAATAGATTACAAAAATGTGACTGACTAATTCATTTTTTAGAAATCCCTCCTCTAAATGTCCATTATTTGCAACACCTACCTTTACTGGAAATGCTTTACTTTCAAGTTCCAATTTCCTTTTCCCTTTTTCACATTTCAACAATTTATCCATTCATCACCAAACTTATTCAAGTTTCAATCTTTAGTCTCGCCAACTCCTATACGTTTTGTGGGCAGTTTGAAAATTTAGAACCGAACTCCAAATTGTAATGGCAGTCCAAAAATTTAAATAAATCTCCAGGTCTCCCTAACTAGGTAATCATCATCAACCATTGGCATATTGTGAATGAATTAGTACTGTTGGTGACTTGGTCTTACCAGCAGTGGTCAATACAAGTAACATTTAACTATTGTCCGACACTTGAACAATGTTGTTTAATTCTAACAATGTACTCTGCAATAGTAATATCTGTAATGTGCTGTTATTTTCGTCAAATCCTAGTGCACATCCAAGAAAATGTGGCAGAAGAAAAATTCAGTATAGATGGCAAGACTGCATTCTTCAATTTCACACACTTAGATGAGAGAGAGAGAGAGAGAGAGAGAGAGAGAGAGAGAGAGAGAGAGAGAGAGAGAGGGAGAGGGAGAGGGAGAGGGAGAGGGAGAGGGAGAGGGAGAGCGGGAGAGGGAGAGGGAGAGGGAGAGGGAGAGGGAGAGGGAGAGGGAGAGGGAGAGGGAGAGAGGGAGAGAGAGAGAGAGAGAGAGAGAGAGAGAGAGAGAGAGAGAGAGAGAGAGAGAGAGAGACATAGATGTTTTATATCTCTATAAAAAACTATGCCTATGCAGATAAAACTTTTTCCTCTTCAATAGTTTGAACAAACACTTATAACTACATTGTATATTGGATAGTAGTACCATACAGGTGTTGTCTCATTTATCTAGAGGGTTCACCACAAATAAAATCGCATCTATACATTACCTTTTGATATATCTCCTCCTGCCAATCTCCACCATCTGCATCTCCGGTTTGAGCTGTAGAATCCAGAGAAGCTACAGATTGGTAAATAAAAATATCTCAACATCTTCCAAACATTTTGGACACTAGAATGACTTCATATGAAAATAGTACAATAGTATGCACAAGTGATCCTTTCTAGAAAAATAAAAAGAAAAGGAAACAATATGAAGACAATAAATTATCTAGTACAACAACATTTAGTACTTTTCAGCCGAACCTAGACGTGGGTAAAAACACAAGGATCAAAGATGAGATGCTCATTCCTAATTTATTATTCTTATGAAGTCTGTTTGGAACACTTAGTCTTAGATGGGACCTCCCCCACCCATGAATGAGATTTTCAGATTTAAATCCTAATAGCAATAGCTGATATTGCAAGAGAATTTTCCCTTGATCCACAAATTACAGTATATAAGTAGGAAAGGTAATTCCAGTCAAGTTCCATGAGCAAACAAGCACAAGTGAGATACTGCACAAAATTAATCGATAATCTCACTAGAGTGATATTCCTCATGCGAACTGCAAAGAGAACATAAATTCAAGAGAAGTACAAACATATCGACAAGCTGTGCAAGAAACGAACCTAAGGACCCAAACTCGAGGTATAACTGTACAAAAACTAAATAGTCAATACAAGCTAGAGGGAACAAAAATATAAGATTCCCAGCCCTGCCCAAACTTCGGTCAGGTTGGTACAATCTTGAATTTGAACATGATAGGCTTGGCTTGTCCAAAGCTTGAACATAAGCAATATCTCACCCTTACTCAGCAGTAAATCCTAACCATGCCCCCCTCCCCGGCATGATGTTATAATAATACAAAAATTTAGAATCCAAAGGCATATCCTATATATATATAACTTAAAAAGCATCTTAGTACTACGGCCAAATGCTTACGCTTATGGTAGTGGCCCCCATTAGATATATTACTAATAAATACCAAAAATGTATACTACGTTTAAAACAGGATTTAATAAACAAACCACTTAAATATGGTAAATAAAGAATGACTACAATTTAAAATTTTCACGATTTATTGAAGTTTAATTAAGATAATTAAAATATCAAGGTAATATAACTATTAGACAACTTCATATTTTTATACTTAAAACTCTCTAAACTTATAATCAATCTATTGAAATCTTAGGGAACATTGTGGATGAGATAGAATCATGAAAATTTTCTTTTTTGATAAATTATTTTACTGAAAAAATGACAATGTGATGTTTTTTAATGACATGTAACTATATTTTTAGAACTACTCATTAATTTTATCAGAAAATAATAACCCGTTAAATAATAAGAAATACATCTATTTCACAAAGTGTTTGAATTGTTTTTGGTGTTAAAAACAGAATCTTTAATATATACATGTATATACTAAAATTCATAGAAATAAACCAAATAAGTATTAAATATAAATTTGTCAAAATCCGTGCATCACGCGGGATATAGACAAGTATGTAAAATTTAATTACCTGATATAGTCAAAGTAAAAACAAATTAACACCAAGCATTTTTCAGAATAACAGTATATGACAGCTGATTAGCAGATCTCGAACCTCATGCTACGCTTCATGTGACATGAAGAGAACTGCCCAAAACTCGCTCTGTTCCCGTCTAATAGAACAGACTTGTCAGTTTTGTAGATATGGTTCTATGCCATTAGGTATATTGGTTATTTGGACACTGAAATCCTTGTGAAGTTCCCTAAAAGTGTATTTCTTACGTATATAACAACTTTTTAATAACACACTGATGCTGAAACTAATCTGGTAGTAACAAGTATCGTGTAACTAGGTTAAGTCAACTACTAATACTTTCCACTTCCCCAACATAACAATTACCATAATTTCCAGAAAACTGGGTACTTGTAACTACTTTTTCTAGCTCTCCTTACCTTAGTCCCTATTAGCCAACTTTTGGGGACATCGCATTCTGTATACACAATAAATGGAAAGCCCGCAATGCTTTTTTTGAATCAAATATTACCGCAGTTTAAAATTACCTAAAGGCTGCATAGGAAGCAACATAAGTATGTAACTAGTGGAGCCACCATAAGGGAAAACTTAAGATAGAGGTGCGGGTGAAGCAACACTACGTATGGAGAGAGCAAAGCTATTGACGAAGTCGTGAGATGTACACTGGCACATTACGATTCTATTACTAGCTTTAAGAGAGTGCTTATAGTTTAAAGAACTTAAAGAACGTGCTTATAGTGTGCAGAAGCAAGAAAGAGATGCCTATAGGAACCTTGAAAGAGTACTCCTTGAAGAAGCCAAAATCTAGCATCTGTGTAATGCATAATTGAAAGTTTGAGTGATGAGAAACGGAAGTAAACATTAAGGAGACCTATTATATTATATATATTATCAATTACTTTAAACATATCTAGTGTAGTATCTACCTGTACTATATACGAGGTTAGGAGTTTATTAATTATGTAGGTTATTTATAATAACCCCATTTGACATTTCTTTTTAGCCTCATTTTTAGGTAATGTTTTTTAGGTTTCCATCACTATATATATATATAGGCTAGTGATCAAATACAAACCTTTTTTAAAATACAAACTAAGAACCAATCTAAACCCTTAGATTAATCTAATCTAATGGCCCCCCTATATGCAGAACACACAACTAAAATACACCCTCCCACACACAATCACACATATTCCCCTCCGTTTTTAATTTGACTTTTCCCGTCAATCGGAGAGCTTTTTTTGAAATCCGACTTCACCGTATTTTTCTCCATCTCCCAACGATCAATTTGCATACCATATGTGCTATGTTTCGACGCGATTTGAAAAAAAAAATTATTTAGTTTGTAGTTTGTAGTCTAAGAGTGGTTTGTATTGGAGTAAACTTGTGTGTGTGTGTATCATGTACCTCAAACACTATCTTACACGTGATTATTGACCTATTATCTCATAAATTGAGCCTCTTTGTTTATGGGTTGTGATTCATAGTTTTTAATCTTTGTTTATCGGAAACCCTAGGGGTAGCGATTCTTATTGTTCTTGTTCTGTAATCATATATTCATAGTTTTTGAAAGCTGGTCCGCATCACTACAGAAGTAGATCGATTAAGAAAGCAGTTGAGCTAAAGTATATCAGATCTATGCTAGAGTGTTGGTTTGAACTTTGATCATTAAATTCATGAAGATGTGAATTAAAAAACCTATAGAAGCATGCAAAATAAAACTCAATATTCAAGAAGCACAAGAAATGTGGAAATCAGAAGACTAGAAGTACATACTTGATGGTGCCTCCGGAATGGCTCTTTGAGGTTGAAAGACCTGCTTCTGCTGAAGCGTTTGAAGCTTTTGCTGCATGTCACGGTGCAAGGGATTTAGCTGATTATGTAGACCTAGTTGTTGCTGCAACTGTACTGGTTGCGATTGCATTTGAGACATCATCTGTGACTGCTGTTGTGTTTGGCTTTGGTTTGGGCCGTTTTGCAACAGATTGGACATCATCTGCTGCTGTGATTGTTGAGCTTGACTTGGCAACGAATTTGAAATGCTCTGCTGAGATTGCTGCAAGGTAACCTTAGATTGTTGTAGCATATTTACAGAGTTTTGATTATTTGGCATGATAGAGGTACCAGACTGAGCTCCTACCAACTGATGGTGCTGTTGCTGCTCCTGGGGGCCCAACTGCTGCTGATGTAAATGCGCACGGTTGTTTGGCAAACCCTTCAGCTGCTGTGATTGTTGGTTGGAAAGATTATTCTGTTGACTTGACAGCCTATGTTGTTGTTGCTGCATGTCAGGAATGCTATTTTGTTGCCCAATTAGCTGGTTTTGTTGTATATTTGTAGCATTGGACTGCCCCACAAGATGTTGCTGCTGCTGTGTAGGCAATACTCCTTGCTGTTGAAACGCTTTCTGCTGTTGATGATTATTTGAGGCATGTTGTTGCTGCTGTTGCCTGGCAGACTGTGGATGTTGCTGAAACCCAGATTGTGTGGATTGCTGAGCGTAAGATTGCTGATTCTGCTGAAGGTTTGAAAGTGGAGATGACTGCATCACACTAGGTTGCATAACAGACTGCTGAGAAGAATGCAACTGATTTGACTGCAAAAAATTCTGCTGCTGCTCTTGTTGCTGGATGTGAGATTGCATTTGGGAGTGGATCTTCTGCTTCAATAACTGCTGCTTATAGAGATACTGCTGGGAATTCTGTAATTGCTGCTGTTGCTGTTGAGAAACACCCTGTTGTTGCCTCCCTGTCTGCCTCTGTGAATTGGCAAAAATATTTGATGGAATGCCTTGTCCAATTGCACTTGCTACGGAGTTCTGTCGAACCCCAGAAATGTTTGGTATGCTCTGCGTGTTGGAATTCTGGTTAACACTAGGACTATTATTAGCCTGTGATAAGCTGTTGATCGGGGGCAGTGAGGAACTTAAACCAGCAGATCCTTGCAATCCAGCTGAGTAAATATTATTGGTGATGTTCTGGGGTAAGAGTTGACCTGATTGAGACAAACTAGTTGATACTGGAACAAGAGGTAGCCCTTGGCTGTTCAATTGGGATTGCATGCTCGGAGAACCTGTTCACAAGAGGAGGCAGATGAAGAAAAACAACAAAATAAAGGAATAAGGAACCGCAATATGTGCGTGTGTGTAATAAAACTTAAAAAAAAATGTTTTTAAGAAAGCACAAAATATAAGGTTCTGCCAAATATTCAAAGAGAAGAAAAGCGAACACCCAGGGAAGATTATAGATGGCAGTTGAACCCATGTTTAGATACTAGATAGCAAACCTATTTCACTGTTTTAGATTATATACATTATAGATATGCGCTGACGACCAAATCACGGAACTTTGAAAGTGAAACCGGAGTATTGGATATTCTTGCTAAAGCAATATACTATCAGCTTAATTATCGACTGTCTCCCTTCAATATATAGGGAACGTACATCTGTTTGTTTACATAAAGAATCCTATCAATTATAGGAAATAGATTGTGCTCTCCGCCTGTTTATTTATATGAGAGCTACCGACGGATAAATGCCACATCAGAAGATTTCTGGTGCTAGTTTGTCTTCTAAGGAGTAGGCATCAGTTGCAACAACTACTTTATTACTGTCATTCTTCAGATATCAGTAGGAGAGGAGTACACAGCCACTCTGCCTTACGTTATCAAGAGAATTTGAATTGTGCCTAGATCTAGTTATATAGGTATATTGTAATAGATAGATGTTCAAGCTTATTACGAATAAAAAAATAAGATGAGATCACGCCTTTAGTGTTGTTCTCTCATCCTTCCTTCGTTTTCTTCAAGTACAAGTAGGAGGGGTATACACAGTCACTATGCCTTATTTTGGCAAGAGAGTGTGACTCGTGCCTAGATCTAGTTGTACAAGCATGTTATGTAACAGTTGGATGTTTATGCTTATATAAATAAAATAATAGGATCGCACCTTTCCTGTTGCTCTCATGTCCTTCCTTCTCTTCTTATCCATGTTTTTATCCTACTTTTTTTTTAATTCAACATTAACTACTTCCTGTTACTTTTTTTATCAGAAGCTAATGGACACCTCAATCAGAAGCCTGAAGCATTCATATGCATAGAATGCCTATTCAAATGGTTTCCCCCATCTTTTCAGCCCAACGATGCATACTCACTAAGGAAGTTGAGAAATTCCCTATGCAAAAATTTCCGTCCCTTAACAAACTGGATACAAGGTACTGATGTGTTGTTTGTAGAGGTCATATTAAATTGATTCAAAATTGAAAAGCTTAGTTTCCTGGAATTTCATGTTTTCTCTTCTCCAAACCATTACAAATGCGCCCCAACACTCAGGTGTAGAATTCTATAATATCCATGTAATTAAGAATGTAAGATAAATGAGCATGAGCCTATGGGATCTAAAATATAATCCCATCCCACCATTTTTAAGCTTTGCAAGTGCTAGAAGTTTAAAAGCTAAAAAGAAAATAACAGAACGCGACATATAACATCAACATATATATATATATATATGTATATACATTAAGGGCTATGATATAGTATAGACGACACGAAGATGTGTGCTAACACAGTTGATAGTGCACAAACACAATAGAGAGTCTATAGTGAAATTACCTGAATCTGGGGGATTCTGCCCAATATTAGCAGAGTTGGGTGGCATTGCATTAGGCATGGGGTGTTTTGTCTCCATTGTAAGCATTTTTAAAGATATCTTCTTCAGATAATCATTCTGCCATTTCATAATTGCAAATTTTGAACATATAAATATTTGACAAAGTAGGAATGCAATCACAAAATTTTAAGACAACATATTGAGGAAATCATATTGACACCACAAAAAAGATGCATATTATATTACAGACGTGATTTGCAGCTATATAACCTGGCTTATTGCAGCAGTATATATCTTTTCTTCAAATCTCACTGCAATTTTCTGGATCTCTTGAATTCCTTCTTGTCCAGAGAAGGGAATATGCCTCCTCAAAGCGTCCATTCTAACATAAAACAAGAAAATTTTAAGTTTAGCTACTCAGGTAGGAAACTAACATTAAAAGAGACTGGCTCTCGTATATATGGCTCCTTCTGTAGAATAACAATCCTGAACCAAAAGGCTGGGAGAACTTATCAAGGGGATCAAAGGAGACTCCACAAAATAACACGAAATGTAAACTATCAAAAGAGGTGCACAGATATCCATACACACAAACAAATATGTAATAATAATACCTCACATACACAGTAAAAAATTATAGTGCAGGCACCAAACCACAAAAAAAAAATAGCCACAACTAAAAAAAAAACAAGCATGGGTCGATGACTCTATATACGAAAAGTGACTTGTTGGCAACTGAATCCTTATACATAATCACACATTCAGCTCTTCCGAAAAGAAACACCAGTGCCAAGTCTACCATGAGCCATATCTTTATACTGTAGTCAAGTTGCATTATATCAATATACTGATATTTAAAACACTGTATGTATTTGTTATGTTGAGCGTTAGGACCTAGTACACTTATCAAGGTTCCACCGTAGATAACAAAAACCCGAAATTAAGTAACTAATCAATCACAGTACATAAACCGACTAAAAAACAAAAACATTCACTAAATTACGGAAACTCAACGAAGATCATAAACAATTATACACAAGCGCGAAAAAAATGCACATACATCTTGTTAATAATCCGTTGTCGAGATTCAGATTGCAGCTGGCTCCTCCACTCGCCACCGCCTCCGACAGATGATTCACCGCCTTCCGTAGCTCTCCAGTTATTATCCTCCATCAAGCCTAACAATCACAATTCAATTACAAAAACAATTCAATTACAAAAAAACACATAATTAAAATTAAATTAAGAAAAAACAAAAAAAAACACTCAATTCAATCCTTAACAGATTAACAAACCTCAATTTCGCAGCTTCTAATCAATCAAATTATGAGCGAGAATCAAAAACACAAGTTGAATTGAATTATTATGTGTGTATGTATGTATATATGTATGTATAATCAGAGATGAATTGAATCGAGATATATAATAATAATAATGTAAAAATATATCTGATATGATATAAATTCACACTGTATTGAATTTGGGATTGCTTCTACGCTCATAACAAAGACCTGCAGGTCATATATATATACTTGTACGGAGGAGCATTGTATTTTTATGAGTTAAGTTTTATTTTAGGTACACGTAGTATGCATTTTTTGTAATTTACGTACCAAAGTTCTCAAAATGTATTTTGTGTATTCTCACACAAAATTTCATTTTCATTTTTGTTTACTTGATTATTTAAAAATACAATATTAATATTTCAAAATTCATATAAAAAATATAAATTTAAAATTTTCATACGAAATATATAGATTAACAATTCATAAACAATATAAGAAGTAACATTTTGTTAACCTTTAATAAAACTAGTACTTGTTTGTCCGCTTTCTACTTTCCGCTAGTTTTTATAAATTCCAAAGACTTTCAATTTTTATAGCCGGTAAAATTTAGTTAAGTAATGAACCAATGTACATTTTTTATGTAATTGGTTTAATGTTTAATATTATTATTATTATTTAAAAATCAAATGCGTGAAAGTTATAACTGTTTTAGAAAATTCAATTCACATGAAAGAATTACTTTTCAAAAATTGCAAGTACTACTTTAAAATCATTTCCAAAGATGTAACAGTAGATAGATTTTTAAATCATTTCCAAAAATTCAAATACTACTTTAAATTTATTTTCAAGTACTACTTTAAATTACTTTTCAAAAATTGCAAGCACTACTTTTAAATTTTTTAAATGTCTAATGATAAAAGGTTGTATGTTTAAAAAGGGTAAAAGCTATAAGCTTAAATTTAATATATAATAATATTTGGTTATTAATAAAAAAAATTAACTAAAAGATGTATCTTCTCTTATAAAGTTGTATATTAACAGGGTGTGTCTTTTTTAGGTTACTTTTAAAAATACTATTATATTGAGAGTGTCTGTTTACTTAAACTTTAAAAAGTTCTAAGATTAGATTAACTAGCTCTTTAGCCCGTGCAAAGCAACGCATGTCCTAAATCCGAAAGTTATTTTTTTTTATTAAATTGTATGGTGTATTTAAGTTTTAAGTACTTTAAATATGAGTAAATTACTAATTGTTTGGAATTTTTTTTGTACGTTTGTGTATTAGAGTAGTAATTTATGAATTATACGACAATTAATGCCAATGTAAGTCTGTATTATACTTATCTAACGAAAGGTTTTTTTTTGTTGTGTTGATTTGAACGTATTTATGTCATATAAATATATTACTTAAAAATGTCAGAGATTATCTTATAGTTTGATTTATTAGAGATATAAATAATTGCAATGCACATGCATACATAATATATAAATTTTACTTAATTAAATGAATTTTTATAATTTTTAATTGGCAAATATTTACAGTAAATCTAAATAATAGTATAATTAGATATATTATATGTTAGCGAGTAAGTTCATATATTATGACACTTGTACATAAATGTATGTATATATGTATGTCTAAATAAGTATGCAACCAAATGTATTAAAATTGCTAAATGAAATAATATGACATACTCACATATTATGCACATGTATGTATGTATACAACTAATAATATGTAATTAATGTAGTGATACTAAAAGTCCAAAATAATCTAAAATGATATAATGAAATGGAGGGTAATATGGGCAATTTGAATTAAATTGCTTATAAAAAGCCCCTGTTAGTGTATTATATATATAATATAATAGATTGTAAAATTAGTAAAGTGTATATATCGGGTTTAGTTTATGAGTAACATTTTTAATAGATAATTAATAGTTTACATTAAAAAAATTCACATTTTATCTAACACTTTAGGTTAGTTTTTTTTGTAGTGGCTTTGGAAAATTCAATATTTTGAGAAATTTGTTACTATTAGATTTAGGATGTTACTTTTTTAAAATCCACATAATATAATTTGTTACTACTAAATTTAGGATGTTATATTTTAAAAATCAACTAAATACTTTAAAATCCTTTTCCAAAGGTGCACATAATACTTGTTGGTAGGTAAACTTTTCAAATTATGATTTTGTAATTTAATTGAAGGTTTAAATATCGAATATTATGTTAGAAAAAGATAAAAGATTATGTTAGATTAAATTTTATGTAACAACTTCTTGAGTAAAAGATGTTTTTCAATAACGTTTATCTATGTAAGTAGGTTTAGAAATGCAATTGCATAGGGGTGTTCGTTTTAAAAGGTTGAATTGTTGGTAGTTAGTCTTTAAAAACTCCTAGCTTTAAAATTTTAATATAATTTTAAATTTTATAGTGAGATTTTTACATTTAATAGATTAGTCAAGAATTTGAGTTATTTATTTTATTATCTTGTACATTTGTATTTAATTTAATATTAAATAATAATATTTATTCTTGAAAATTAAATGTAAAAAAAACTCAATTATTTTTGTAAAATGTGCTATGTTTTTTATTAAACTAAATAATTACATCAGGAAAACATTTTATTCTATTTTTAAATTTTAAGTTTGATTTTTTATCTTTTTACTTGAAATAATATGCATGCAATGTGAAATAGTGAAGTATAACTTATATTAAACTATTAATTAAGTTATTAAAACATTTTAATTCTACTTAGTAGTTTGTAAGTTTAGCTCCAACACAATTTTTTCGTACACATAAATTTAATTATTGTTACATCTCAAGTTAAAACATTGTAAAATTTACATTAAAAATTGTTAATGAAATTATATTTTATTTATTGTTTAACAAAATGATACTTTGTTATTACCTCAAAGTATTTAAAAAAATATATATTTTTGCCCTCATATTATGCCTTTGTAACTTTGTAATTTTAATAATTACCCTCTGCCAAATTAATGATTAAATTCATCTTAAAAGAAATTGTTCCACGATTAACAAAATATGTTACTAAAATACAAATGGCTGAACATATAAAATCGAGAGTATAATTGGTAAAAGTAGAAATTTTTGTCCATAATTTATAATTTTATTAAAATTTAGAAATATTATTTATACCTAAAATGTTAAAAAGTGAAGTATTATATAACAAAAAAAATGAAGTGATTTTTTTTCTAAAAGTATTAAGTTTGTAAATATTTTTAAGTCTACTTAGTGGTTTAAAGATTTAGTTGGAACTCATTTTTCACAATAATTATTATAATATCTCAAGTTAAAACGCTGTAAATTTCATATAGAAATAAGAAGTTGTTTATAAGATGAATTTTTATTTAACTAACTTTTTAATAAGGTGTATATCAAATAATAATTTATTATTCTCGATAAGTTTTCCAAAATTATCTTTTTTCAGCAAGGTTAAAAATTAAACTATTACGTTAAAGAATTCTTAAAATAAATTGTTCCACTATTAAAAAAATATGTTACTAAAATACACGATATATAAATTTGACGGCGTAATTGGTAAGAGTAGAATTTTTTGTCTATAATTGTAATTTTATAAAAATTTAGAAATAGTATTTGTAGGTGTAATGTTAATATTGAAGTATTATTTAACAAAAAAAAGAGTGAATTATGATTTTTTTTTTAAGTATTAAGTTAGTAAATATTTTTAATTCTACTTAGGGTTTAAAGATTTAGTTCGAACCCATTTTTTTCATCAATACTCAGTAATTATTATAGTATCTCAAGTTAAAACGTTGTAAATTTTATATACAAATAGTAAATTGTGTAGAGTGGGTGTCAACCCAAGTCCCACATCAATAAGATAAATAAGAATTATCTTGAATATAAGCAGCAAAAACAACTCCATTAGTATGAGGCCTTTTGGGAGGAGCCCAAAAACAAATACGTGCGGGCTTGACCACGGCCCAAAACGAACAATATCATACTAATGTGGAGTTAACGGGTGTTGCGCGGGCCAACAAGTGGTATCAGAGCCAATGGCTAAGAATTGATCCTGGGGTTGCGGGCTGCAAGTTGCGTGGTGTGGGGGGGGGAGCTCTCTAGAACTACGGTCGAAGATCTTGGACAACTTGTGTCGAAAGTCTTCCTGGCACTGAGGTGGTCGGGCGGCGTGTCCCGTAAGATGCGTAACAGATGAATGGCAGCGGTATAAGAGTTACAAGACTGGTGGTTCTTGGATTGAGGGGAGATTGTAGAGTGGGTGTCAACCCAAGTCACACATCGATAAGATAAAGAAGAATTATCTTGAATATAAGCAGCAAAAACAACATCATTATTATGAGGCCTTTTGGGAGGAGCTCAAAAACAATTTCGTGCGGGCTTGGCCACGGCCCGGAGCGAACAATATCATAATAATGTGGAGTTAACGGGTGTTGCACGTCCCAACAAATTGTTTATAAGATAGTATTCTAATTAACTTAATTTTTTTTTTTTGACTAATCAGGCTTATATGCCTTTACATGTGAGTATCTGTTCTCAGAAATCTCGGGGTGAGCGAGAATCGAACCCAGGACCTGGGACGACAAGAGATAAGCTCTTTACCACTTGAGTTATCTCATCGCGCTCTTAACTTAATTTTTAATAAGGTATATATCAAATAATAATTTGTTATTCTTGATTAGTTTTTCAAAATTATCTTCTTTAAGCAAGATTAAAAATTAAACTGTTAGATTAAAGATTTATGTTCCAAAAATTAAATTAAGGTGTGTCTATTAAGGGATTAGGAGTAGGCGCAAATATTTTGACTAATTAACATGTTTTGTTGGTACGCATGACCCTTCTGTACTGCAAGATTTCGTCGGTTATAATTTTGCCAATCGTATTTGAATGAGAAGATGGTTTTAGTGTCACTTTGAAAGAGTATCGGGCGTCTTTTACCATTTCCATTGCCTGGGGGAACGTTGGCACTCCATTTACCTGTTTGTAGTTCATGGGGTAGTCGTGACCTTGTGTACTGCAAGATTTCGCCGATTATAATTTTTCCAATTGTATTTGAATGAGAAGATGGTTTTAGTGTCACTTTGAAAGAGAATTAGGCGCCTTTTATCATTTTCATTGCATGGGGGAACGTTGGCACTCCATTTACCTGTTTGTAGTTCATGGGGTAGTCGTTAAGTGGGTGTTGTAAAATTTGATCGGTGTGCATAATAGAGTAAAAATGAGTTACTATAGAGGATAGGTTAGTTGAAGGTAAGGCGTGTAGAAGTACAAGTTGTATTAGTATATGTGGATACACTATTTAAACGAATGCATACCACTTTGCACGTTTTAAGAAGGGTCTCCTTGCAGACACGTTGAATACAATAATTGTACAGTTGTGGATATAATTTATTTTAGAAAACTATTACTTATACCTTTCAAGATAATGCTAAACTGATTCGTGATAAGTTACTCGTTTCACCTTACAATTGCCACTTGACACAAATAATTTAACATTTAGTACTTTTAATATTTTATCATAGATATTCAAAAAAAGTTAACCGATTTAGTTTAGATTTGATTTAGTCGTACGATGACAACTTCAACTTTCTTGTAAAAATCTCCAACACAAACTTTTTTATTAATATACAAATATAAAACTCTTTTGCATTTTTCGGGTTCAATACTTTATATACTATAGTGCATTTTTCGAAAATGATCAACGTATAAAATTTATCTATTGAAGACGAGATTTATAATATATTGAATCATAATAAAACTACATTTTTAATCTTATTAGTAGCTAAAATTTCAAAAATGCATATATAATTATAAGTTGTTAATATCTTATAATGAAACAATAATAAATCTTTCCTCACCAAATCATTCATAACTTTAAAATTCAAATGAGACAATTTCTTGTGCCATAGCCAACTTTCATCCTTGCTTGCCTTGCTAAAGAGACAAGTGATGGTGTCTGGACTTGTGCTACTAAAGTCAGCAATGTACACATTCCCTCTTCTGAATCCAGTCATTACCACATTGTTGTTTCCTCCTTTAGAAACAACACAGGCTTCTCTAGAAAAAGTAACTAAAAATCCTTTGTCACAAAGTTGGCTGATACTAAGCAAATTGTGCTTAAGACCATCCACCAGTGCAACCTCATCTATGATGACATTCTCTTTTGAAATCAAGCCATATCCCTTAGTGTAGCCTTTGCTGTCATCTCCAAAAGCAATACAAGGGCCATCTCTTTCCTGAAACTCTGTGAGCAGGGTAGAATCACCAGTCATGTGTCTTGAACAACCATTATCCAAGTACCAAAGATTCCTTTTGTCTCCCTGCACATAATAAAATCAAATCAAGTTGATTTTGGTACCCAAGTTTCCTTGGGTCCTGTTTTGTTAGCCTTTGCTTTTCCTTTAATATCATTTTTCACCTTGGGCTCAGATTGATTTAAATCAATCTTTACCCTTGGTGTTGATTTCTGAGAGTTGCTCACATTTTCATTCACAGCATGCATAGTTGGTGGAACAAACATGTTATTCACATTCCATGGCATTTGTGGCACATTAAACATATTCATGTATGGATTAGGCACAAATGACATGCTAGCATATGGATTCTGAAATTGTGCATATGGAGCAAACATGTTAGGCATAACAGGCATTGTAGGCATAGAACTATTCATTGCAGGCTTGGGAATTTTCACATTAGCAGTCTTCTTGACAGATTTGCAGTTAGTAGATAAATGACTAACACTTCCACAATTGACACATGTCTTCTGAGGAGCATATTTATCAGGTGTGTAATTGTTGTGTATGTTAATCCCTACTTTGCCATTCCTGTTATTCTTTTTATTTCCCTTAGCCTCAACTTGAACTTTCTCTAACTTGTCCTTCAATTGCTTGTTAGACAAGTGACCTACATGAGCTCTCTCAACAGGCTTCTCAACTTTCTTTGAATTACTTGACTCACCTTGAACAAAGTTCTTGGTGACAGGACCATACTTGTTATTAAGTCTAGTGAGTTTTTCTTTTCTTTTTTCTGTCAACGAAACAGCCTGGTCGGTTGATGGTTCATCTGTCAACGAAACATTGCATTCCGTTGACATATCAACCTTCAACAAATGATCATTGTTGTTTGTTGACTCTGTTTCTGATTCTAAGGTTTCACCAACATACCCTAGCTTTTCTTTGTTCTTTTTCCATGATTGTTCACAGAAAGATTCCATACCTTGAACATTAATGATGTTGGTAGCAACATTCCTGGCATCTTTCCATTTTACAATCACACTTTGTTCTATTTCAAGTTGTGTTTTAAGAATTTCTTCCCTTTCTAACACGTTCTCAAGTTCCTTCTTAGCATCCCTACTAACACACCTCATTTTCTCAAATTCAATGAGTTGTGCTTCTAACATTACATTCCTATCACTTAATAGCAGATTAGTCTCTTTTATTCTTGAATTCTCTTTGGTAAGTGATTTAAGAGTAACACGCAAATTATATAGTACAGTAGACATTTCATTTACTGCACTATCGCATTCCTCTTTAGAAAGCTCAGAAAGATTAGTATTGTTACCTGGTTGCTTGAGGAGCTTGCTTCCTGCTCATGATTGTTAGCCATAAGAGCCAAGTTGACATACTCAACATCATCATCAGAATCTTCACCATTACCAGCCCAATCATACTCCTGAGACATGAAAGCCTTTTCTTTTTGCTTGAGAAGTTCAAAGTATTTCTTTTTATAATCAACAGGCTCAAATTTCCTGTTGCCCTTCTCAACTTTGGGCTTTCTGCAGTCTCCAGCAAAGTGACCAAGCATTCCACAATTGAAACATTTAGACTTAGACTTTTCAATCCAGTTAGTTTTGCTGGGTTGAAAGTCTCTTCTTGGTGGCCTTGCTTCTGAGTTTCTCTTAAACTTGAACTTAGAGAATTTTCTTGACAGAAAAGCAATGTGTTCATCAATCTCATCTAAGTCATCCAAGTTGGCTGGTTCTGATTCTTCTTCTTCTGTCATCTTGCCTTTACCCTTGCTAACATCACTCCTACAACTAGCTCGACTAGTTATGGCCTTTGCAGCTTCTTCATTGTCATCTTCCAGTTGGTTCACAGATGCAATCAATGCAATAGATACACCCTTCTTTTGTACCTTTTCAATTTCTTCATCTTGCTCCATTTCCAACTCATATGTTTTCAAGGTTCCATAAAGCCTTTCAAGAGTGTAGTCTTTGTACTCTTGAGTGTTTCTGAGAGAAACAGTCATAGGCTTCCATTCTTTTGGAAGAGCTCTAAGAAATTTAAGGTTTGAATCCTTGGTTTGATAGATCCTCCCATACAACTTTAATCCATTCGAAAGCTTTTGAAACCTACTAAACGTGTCATTTAGGGTTTCACCAGCTTTAAAATGAAAATGCTCATATTGTTGTATAAGGAGCTGCATTTTGTTTTCCCTAACTTGCTCAGTTCCTTCACAGAGAGTTCTGACAGTGTCCCATACTTCTTTGGAGGTTGTACAGTTTATGACATTGTCAAACATCTCTTTCTCCAAACCATTAAACAGAATGTTCATGGTTCTTTTATCTTTATGGACTTCTGCAACATCTTCAATAGTCCATTCTGAGACAAGTTTTGGAATTTCCACATCAGGAGCATCATCTGGCACTCCAACTCTAGATGCAAACTTCATGGGAACGTGTGGACCTTTCTCAATGCAGTCTACATACCTCTCATCCATAGACATGAGATGTAAATGCATCTTTACTTTCCAGTGAAAGTAATTGTCCTTATCAAGAACTGGTATCTTTACTCCTGCATCCTTCTTCACCATGGTTACTGTTTTGGTCTTGATCTTTAAACTTCTTGTATATTAGAAGCTCGCTCTGATACCAATTGTTAATCCCAAATGACCTAACAGAATTGTAGAAGGGGGGGTTGAATACAATTCTTCATATTTCTTAAACTTAAAAACAACTTACAAATAAAAACTGAACTTAATGTAAAAATCACAAGCACATAAATAATTTCAGTTGGATTGTTTGATGATCCAACTGAAGTGATTTTTATTGCGGAAATAATCTGTGATACAAATGTACACAGCTGCTCAGTTACAAGAATGTAGAGAAGAAAATGCTCTCAAAGATAGCTAATACAATCTATTTGTTTTTCTTCTCTTCCTCTTATTTTAACTGCTACACTTGGTTATATACATAACCCAAGTTTACAATACTATTTCTGGCTACACTAATGTCCACTAGTAATAACCATCAATAGCTTGCTTTTCATTCCTTTTGTCCAGTGGTCCTTGGAGATCTTTACTTTTGTCTTCACGCTTATTATGATCACTCCCAAGAGCCTTCTTGGAAATTGGAATGTTTCCTTATTTCCAGTGACCATTTTGATGGCTTCCAATGCACAGTACACTTCCATATCTCCTTTAGATCTGTTCAATAAACTGTCACTATCACTTTGTCAACTATTCAAAAAGTAATAGTGATTCGTTGATAGCAGGGAGATATGTTTCGTTGATAGCTTCATTCTTCATTTCGTTGATGAGTAAACTCTATACCGTTGATAGGATAATCTTCATTCCGTTGATGAGTAAACTCTATACCGTTGATAGGATAATCTTCATTCCGTTGACAGGTCTTCACTTAGGCAAAATTACAAGGCATGATGTATTTACAATTAACCAACCTATTTTGCCTATCTAGTACTTAGTCAACATGACTTAGAAAACCTATCCAATATCTACAATGAAATGCATATCAAACTAGAAGTATTGTACAGTGCAATTGCTAAATCACTCATTTCGTTGATGAGCTTCCTGTCAACGGAATGCTGCAAAGCATGTCATTTCGTTGACAGCTACAAAATGACTTTACACAAATTCTACTAAGTGTTTTATGTTTATCATCAAGAACAACATATTCCTAACACACGACATAGCTCATTCTGACTTCACGATATAGGGACTTAGATAAATTTCTACAACTTATTTCTTCAAGGCCTTATTCACTTTAATCCTGCTGCATGAACAAATTGAACTTCTTCCAGGACAATTATTTCATGGCCTATATACATTCTAGGTGCAAGAAACTTACTAAGCTCATTATACACTTGAGCATACAGAATAGAGCTAAGTACATGATAACAAGACAAGTACAATAGAGACATATACTATATCCCAGTGATAAACTTCACTAGGTCATGTAGAGTGACATAGTCACAATGTGTAGGCTTGTTAATAGTGGTATTCAGACATGCCTTGAGCCTAACAATCTCCCCCAAATTGTGAGTAAGAAACTTAGGCACAATTTCATGTCTGATAACAAGCCTAACTTACATAAAAGGAAACATACTTCAGAGAAAACAACAGATTAACATTATGAACAGGATTTGATTACAAATAGAAAATGATAGCTTACAGATGATTTTTCTGTTGCTGAACAGCTTCAGATTCCATTTGCTTTTCTAGATAATCATCACAAACCTTCTTCTTTCTAGCTTCTTCCCTTCTGTTCATTTCTGAAATGGCTTCTAGAATTTAATCCCTTGCCGTCAATTCTTCTAAGAGAGGAGAGTCTTCTAAATCTTCAACAACAGTCCTCAAGGCAGTTTCTACATAAGAATCCAGGAATTCCATCCTTAGTTTGCTTATCCCTCCATTTCTATTTTTGTACTCCACCACATAAGGATTTAGCTTCACTTTGCATAGCCCTTTCTTTCTTAACTCCTTAGCCTTCTCTTCCATTTCTGCCATCTCCTTTTCCTTCTAAATTTTCTTCTCTTCATTCCATTTCCTTAGATCTTCTTGATAATCAGAATGCATTTTCAAAAACCTGGCAATTTCAATCTTCCACATTCTCTCTTCTTTTTCCTCAAAATTCAGCAAGGCATTGATCCTTTCAAGATCATAAGTTGGAAAATATTGCCAGCTCCCAGTCTTCATCTCTTTCTCCCTTCTATTAGTGTATTTGATCTATAGATGATCTTGTTTCACTTTGACTTCAAAGATTCTTTGGGCTCTCAGGAATGCTAGGGCTTCTTCATCATAGTCTTCATCTAGAGGAGGTACATTAAGCCCTACAACATTTGTGATCACTTCATTCCTCTTTGTTATCCTTGTTCTTTTGGCTACACTTTTGACTTTCCAGTGCTTTACTTGTGGTAGCTTTCTTGAACAAGGAGATTTAGTCTTAAGTGCCACATCATTTGGAAGTAGCTTAGATCATTTCCCTTTAATCCACTGTTAGATCAGGATTCAATGATCATCAGGATCTTGATTAAATTTATCAGGATTGCTGACGTCATCAGTATTGCATCAATATCAGGATTGCTATCAGGACTGTGATCAGGATTTATCATCAGGACTGGAAGCTGATCAGGATTATAACTTCGAGTTATTTAAGGAATCCAGTTAAAGAAGGAAGTTTATTTTGTCGGTTCCTAGTAAATAGGAATGCAGCTGTCGGTTAGGATATGTTTCAATATAGTTGGTAATTGATTTGGACTTATCTTGTAATCGATAGAGAAGCTGTGTAGTATATAAACACAATTTAGGTTTTGATTTTATATGAATCACATACACGAGTATATTGTAACCTTGAAGCTCTCAAGAACATCAGAATTTCTTGAGAGAGCTTTGTAACAGTTTTATATCAGAATTAATAAAGCTGTTATTCTTTCATATTTGTGATTTATATTTTATTAAGTCGAGAATCTTATACAATTGTATTCAACCCCTCTTCTACAATTGTTTATTACTGGGAAACAATTGGTATCAGAGCAAACTGATTTAATTTGAATCAGATACGATCTAAGATGTCGACAACCAAGTATGAAAGCATGAAGATTCCCATCCTGAAGAAAACTGAATACCCTACATAGAGGGTAAATATGTTGATGTACCTAGAAGCAATGGATCCTGAATATCTGGACAGGATTCGTGATGGACCATATATCCCTACGAGACTTGTTGGACAAACAGATACTGTACCTGAACACTACGTGGTCAAGGTAAAAAGTGAGTGGACTCCAGAAGAAAAAGCTGACGTTCTCAGAGATGCTAAGATAAAGAATATCCTGCACAACAATCTTGATGATGTCATGTCTAACAGGGTGATTGCATGCGAGTCTGCAAAGGAAATTTGGGACACTTTGGAAACTCAATGCCAAGGATCTGCATCTGTCAAAAAAAACATAAAGGCTCTACTGATTCAAGAGTCTGAACAATTTGATACTAGACCTAATGAGAGTCTTACTGACATGTATGATAGATTCCTGACACTCCTTAACAATCTATCTCTAGTTGGCAAAGAATATGTAACTGAAGACTCAAACACCAAGTTTCTGAGGGCTTTACCAGAAGAATGGGACACTCAAACTTCAATTATTAGGCACCAGTATGATCTAAACACCGTGTCTCTTGATGAGGTATATGAAATGCTAAGAACCTATGACCTTGAGGTTCAACAAAGAAAGAACAAGAAGAGCAGCAAGGCAAAGTATATAGCCTTGGATGTTAAGGCTAGATCAAAAGGAAAAGCTGTGGAGGTCTCTAGAAGAAAATCTAGAATGGTGGAGTCAGATCCTGATGACTCATCATCAGATACTGATGGAAATCCTGATACCAATACTGATGATGATTCTACTGACTCAGACATGGAAGAGATGGTTGCTATGATAGTCAGGGGCTTCAAGAAGATGAAGTTCAGGAAGGCTAGAAGACAAGGCAAATTTCAGAAAAAGACCTTCAATGTTGACAAAGACAAGTACATCAAGAAGAACAATAAAAGTGGCAAATTTGACAAGTCAAATATAAGATGCTACAAGTGTAATGGAATGGGGCACTTTACAACAGAGTGCAAGAAGGCTAAAGCACTCATCATATCAAGCAAGGACTGGATGGACTCTTCCTCAGAATCTGACACTGAGGTGGTCAACTATGCCCTAATGGCCAATACTGATGAAACTGCTGTTCCTGATGAAAAGGTACCAAATACTGTTTTTGATTTTGATACTGATAATGCCTCTGAGTTAAGACATTTTCTAAAGTCATTGCATATTAGCTTTAGAAGTCAAACTATTGAAAATACTAGGATCTTATCTGAGATGTCTGAACTTAGGAAAAGGAATGAGCATTTAGAAGCTGAATTTTCTTTTATGCAAGAAGTACAAAAAGAATGTGATAATGCTAAACACATGGACTTAGAGATGAAATTTAAATGTACTGCTCTTGAGAAAGAACTTGAGTTTGCTAATGAGAAAATCAGAACATGGACAGACTCTAGAAGGAAATTTCATGAAATTAATACTTCTAAGAATTGGAAACAATGTCTAGGATATAAGTCAGATGAAGATAAGAAATTGAAAGAGAAAGTTGTTATAAATGAGACAGTTAACCCAATGACCTATAGACATGTTATAGACAAGACCAAAACAAAGATTAAGCCTGTCAAATTTGTATTTGGTAAAGATCCCAATTCTACTTTTGAAAAGGGATCTACTTCTGCTCAACAAGTCTTAAATTCTAAGTCTAAACCTGTTAAGAAGAATATAGGTTTATTGTCTCAGAAACAACTTAAGAAGAAAGTGTGTGAGGTAACAGGTAAACAGAAGTCACCTACTGTTAAAAGAAACAGGAATGGTAAAGTTGGGATTAAAAAAGAGAATAATTATAAGTTTATCCCAAATGCACCAAGAAAGTGTTGTTATACCTGTGGTAACTCTAATCATCTTGCTATTGATTGTAGGAAGAGTAAAAAGAAGGTTACTGAGATTCCTAGGTCTGATGTTAGGAATTGATCAGTATTTTATAAACCACAAAAGTCTTGTTTTTATTGTGGCAGTAAATGGCATTCTATTTATACTTGTGAAGAATACCATAATTTGTACCATAACTTTTATGATCATTTACCTAAGTTTAATAAAAGTGCAAATCCTGGTAAATCTAATAATGTCAATGTGAAGCATGCATATGTTAATACTGATACTGACAAAGAAAATCCTGATAAATTCTATCATGTCAGGACTGCTAAGGTCAAAAAGTCTTCTGCTGCTAAAAGTAATAAAATGCATGGAATGAGAACCCAACAAGTGTGGGTTCTTAAAAATACTAACTAGTGTATTTTTGTCTGGTTGCAGGGTAAAAAGAAAAATGTGTTAGTCATGGATAGTGGATGTTCTGTGCACATGACTGGAAATAAAGCCCTGTTATCAGAATATGAGGAGAAAGCTGGCCCAACTGTGTCTTATGGAGATGGCAACATTGGACAAACCTTGGGATATGGCAATATAATTATTGGCAATGTCATCATTGAAAAAGTAGCTCTAGTGAAGGGACTAAAACACAACCTATTGAGTATTAGTCAAATCACTGACAGAAGTTATCATGTCAACTTCTATTCCACACATTGTGAAGTAGTCAACAAAGCATCAGGAAAGGTTGCTCTCACTGGCTATAGGCATGGTAACATATATGAAGCCAACATTCATGTAACACCCCCAGATCCGGGGTCGGAGATCTAGGTTGTCACGTTCCCTTATTCCGTACAAACACTTGATACTTGAATCATAATAATATAAATCAACACACATGGTGACCCAACCATCCATATACTTAGGCCAGTTATGTCTCAGAAACGAACTTGCATAAACAGTAGTCATATGATACATAAGTTAAAGTTATTACAACCCGAAAGTAAATGCTTGCAACCTACTGCCAGTATGATCTCTATGTGAAACCAGAAAGGCAGCGCAAAAGTTTGTTCTTGTTCATTAATATAAATACGTGATACTTATAAATAAACCGGAGCAACCAGAGTTGCACTCCGAACCAACTCAGTAATTCTACCTGATGTACTGCAACAACCATGCTACGGGCGGTCTGTATATCCCGGACGGGCTTCCGAGCGGTACGGCGGATCCTGGCCATCTACTCTAGCTGTTGTGTTGTGATATATATATATAAAAGAAAGCAAGAGTGAGCACTAAGCCCAGCAATAATATAAAGCAGCATAAGCATATATGTAAGCTTATATCATAAAGGAAAACCTTTAAAACTTCATTCATATACAGAATGATATATTCATTATACTTTTCGTCAAAACATGCCATACAGTACCTCTACTGTACTAGGAACATCATTACTCATCACTGTCACATTATCAGTAACTCAGCACCTAGGCTTTCATTACAATGTGCAGCACAACTCCAATTGGAGGGAAGGGGATATACTGGAACACCCGATACACGGTGATCAGCCGTTGTATCGTAACGTAACTTTTCTACTAGTAGAAGGACGACTTCCTATTCGGTTATCACCCTGGCCGCATTCGGTCCCATTTTGCTATAAGGTCACTACATCGGCACCTGTTTCATTATCGTGTAAGCCTTTGCACGCAAGGTCACTACCTCGGTGTCTGTTTCATCACCGAGTAAGCCTTGATAATTATGGTCACTACCCCGACACCTGTTTCATTGTCGTGTAAGCCCTTCCAGTCCCAGATGAAAAATCAATGAAACGGGAATCGGAATTTAATCATGATTCCCCCAAGTACAGAATACTTGTCAAAACTTTGCAACATTTTAGATTTTCTTACTCCAGAATATTTGAAAGGAGTAAGTCACAATGTGGGTTGACATCCGTCAACGAAACAACAACGTTTACCAAGTATTTTGGAAGTCATGACCTGGGAGTTTTTGTAAAACATCTTTAGTTCTGATAATTCAGAACCCAAAATATACTCACTTTCAATGAAAGAGGCAAGTGAAATCATATGTTCACTTCCTGGAATGGATTCTCAATAATTTCAAATAATTAAAGTATTTGGGAACCCCTACTATACTCAAGTAAATATTCTCGAGATCAAAATTATTTTTAAATAACTATTGGAACCTTACGTAATATTTTAATAAGGTTCTATGATTTTTAAATCATATTTGGAATATTTAATAAATATTGAATTATTATTCAATATAATACCACTTAAGTGAATATCCAAAATAATATTCACTTACTTAAATAAAGATTCAAATAATATTTTTAAAAATATTATTTAATATTTAACATTAAATATCCAATAATACATATATATTGGAATATTTAATCAACGTATTTAAAGCATAGCTGTCCCTGGACCCTCCAGTTTCTGACAGTATAATCAAGACAAAATATTACTTTAACTCCCGGTCTAATCTTTTAAAATCATCATACAAGTGCTCTACGCTTAGAGCCTTTATAAATCCTCGGTTTATATCTAATATAGTCATAGCATATAAACAATACAAGTTACGAAAGATTTAAGTCAATATATAAATCAGTTCGTAAATCCTTTACAACATTAAAGCAATATATATCACAATCACAACATTAATCACAACAGCATCATTTGTATGATGTAGGGTTTGAAAACTTGCCTTGGTGTCTTGGTGGTGTGGTAGTGGGGGCTTTAGAGTGTGCTCGTCGATCTATAACAAGATACATAATTCACAGTCAGTCCCCTAGAACCAATTAATGTGCTATTACACTAAAGTTCTATTAATAAAAATCAAATGTCTCGCTCTCGATCATCTATAACCTCATGACATTCCGTAAACTCTTAAGTCAAAATTTGGGTGGAAATCTATTCACAAAACCCAAGTACTTTTCCTTTACTAACTCCTTGTTTTTAACCATCCCCTTAAGGGTATTTCACTCACAGAACCTTTGTTCTCGCATTTTTATAAAATCACAAACTTATCTTTTTAACACGAAACCTTCTAGGTTTCCTTCCTAACAATCCATGATAGTATCCATTTTAATATCTCAACCCAATTCCATTTTTAAAGGGCTTGATCCCTATCTCAAAGTTCATGCAATGAACTACTTAGTTGTCTGAAACCGCTTTCACTAAAACGGACGTTTCTCCTAAACCGTAAATCGAAACGATACGATTCTTTCGCTAAAACAAACTATGAAACAGAGTCTACATGATCATGGTCACAAAGCCTCATGGTTATGCCCTTAAGGTATTCGTGATCTCTGTCCAAACTTCCTAAATGAAATTCGACACGGTAACGACGCTTAAACGCGATTCCCGTGTTTAAAACACTCTAATCAATTCACCAATCCATAACCAAGAAATCACAACCCAAGGATTTCATTTATACCATCTTATTTCTGTCTAAACATACTCATAACACTAATCACTAGTTCAACCATCAATCAATCCATTAAACATCATGCTTAACATGCAAATCATCTCTACATCATACCATTACTAACCATTCTTAACATAATCACTAATAACAAAGTGTAAACACAAGGGTGAGAGGTTTTTATACCTTCCTTGGTACTTATTATGGACTATAGATGGCTAGTATACCCTTCCTTGCTTCTTGATTATCCTTTACAAGCCTTAAACTTCAAGATCAAAACAAGAAATCAAGAATTACTATTCATTTCTACTATTCATCATCAACTTTGATTCAATTTTTGAGTAGGATAACAACCATGGATGATGATGAGATCAAGGATTTACCTTAGTTTAGGGATGAGGGTGATTTAGAGCCCAAGAACATGAATTATGGTTGAGTGGAAGTGGTAGAAAATTTTCTTAAGCTTGGATGAAGAAGAAAAAGTCGAATGGTTCATCTCCTTGGATGCATCTCTTTTGTTTTGTTTTGTTTTCTTTTTGTTTTTGTATAATTACTCTTAATACTTCTCTTTTTAATTTGTGTGGTCATAAGCAAGTTTGGTCATCAATGACACATGCCATTTTAACTTGTGGTTGTGGTGAAAGTGGTGACAAGGTGGTGATTCATCACCTTGTCATCACTTTGTCATCACCATGTCATCCCTATGTCACCCTCCTGCATCATGCTTATGTCATCATTTGTATCCTCAATCCCCTTATATATTGCACTTGATGATCTTTTATGATACTTCTCCTTTGGTTAGGGTTTAATCCATAATTTGTTACGCTTTTGTTTCGCGATAGTTTCAAGTGATTTTAAAAACGTTTCTATGTACCAAAGCTAGGGGATACTTCCTTGATCTTTCCATTACCTTGGTTTAATATATGGTCTTAGATTTCTCACCTTGGTTTAAGATATGATCATGAATTTCTCATTCTACATACTTTCTCAAAACGATCAAATCAATACATCCTCGATTGTCCAGTGAATAGTGATTTAAAACTCGAATGGAAATCTTCTTATTCTGATTGCGTTTGCATTCACTTATTCTCCTTATACATCAATAATATAACTTCGAAACATTCATTCTGTGTCATTCACATAATGTGGTCTGAAAATATTTTTTTCATCAGCAAATTCACTATTCATCGACATATACTATTCATGATTTTTTTTTAACTAAGTCCAAAATTTGGGGTTATTACAGTCTCCCCTACTTAAAAGGATTCCGTCCCGGAATCTAAGAAAATAGCCGAGATTACTTTTAAAATATAGAAATCTCCTGTTTCCAGGTTGACTCTTCAACCCTCTGGTTCAATATTACAACACATACTCATTCCTAATCGGGAGTCTCTACTATCTGTGATAGTCAACTAGGTCTTTGTTCTGTCTTCATTTTCTGACATATCAATATTTATTTATCAATCGATAGTATCCTTTTTTTTTATCTATACGACCACCTATAACATTTCCTTTCTTTCTTTACCTTTTTGTACTCTCGGTGTAGCTGTCTCTCTAGGACAGATTTTCATTCCTTGATTTGTCCTGGCTCAATCAGGGCCTTTAAATAATCCTTGTTGTATTCTCAACTTCAACTTCATCCTTTCAGTTCCTCTTATTAGTCCTTTTGAAAAATTAGCATCCTTTCATTTCTTGAACATTTGGAATCCCAACTTGTTAAAAATACCTTATAATTTCTTTATTATTCTTTCTCAGTCTTTACTGCTTTCTCCAACATTGACTTTATACCTTTACTCGTCATTTGCTCTTGACATAACCTGATTTTCTGCAGCAATTCTGGTTGCATTGCAATCTCAAATAGTCTCTAATACCATTTCTGTTTATCTTAACCTCAATTTCCATTTTCTCAATTTCTTGGATTAACTTTATCCAACAATGTTATCATCTTAAGTCTCTCAGACTAAGGGCATCGACCACCACTTTGGCCTTTCCTGGGTGGTAATGAATCCCACTGTCATAATCCTTGATTAGCTTTAGCTATCTTTTCAATTCTCATGGTAAGTTCTTTCTGGGAAAGTGTATATAATGCTCTTATGATTTGTATAAATCTCGCACTTCTTTCCATACAATTAGTTCCTCAAAAACTTTAAAGCGAAAACTATCGCTGCTAATTCTAAGTCATGCGTAGGGTATCTAAATTCATATTCCTTTAATTGTCTGGATGCATACGTAATTACCTTTCCGTGCTGCATAAGCACACACCCTAATCCTTAATGCGATGCGTCGCTATGGATCACAAAATCTCCTTTCCCTTCTGGCAGTACCAGCACAGGGCGGTGACTAGTCTCTTCTTTAATTCCTGAAATCTCTTCTCGCATTTTTCCGTCCATTCAAACTTCTCAGTCTTTCGGGTAAGTCGGGTCAGTGGGGCTGCTATTCTAGCAAAATCTTGCACAAATCTCCGATAATACCCGGCTAAGCCTACAAAACTTCTCACCTCCGTCGGGGTGGTTGGTTTCTCCTAATTTAAACGGCTTCTATCTTAGCAGGGTCGACCAGTACTCCTTCACTGCTGATCACATGACCTAGAATCTGTACTTCCCTTAGCCAAATCTCACACTTGGAGAACTTGGCATCTAACTTTTCCTTTCTCAGCGTCTCTAACACTATCCTCAAGTGTTCTGCATGTTCTTCCTCTGTCTTAGAGTAGACTAAAATATCATCGATAAAAACTATGACACACTTGTCCAAATATTGTTTGAAGACTCTATTCATTAGGTCCATGAAAGCTGTTGGGGCATTTGTCAGCCCAAACGACATTACTAAAAACTCGTAGTGCCCATACCTAGTGCGAAATGCAATCTTGGGTATATCTTCGGGTTTTATCTTTAACTGGTGATACTCAGTCCTTAGGTCAATCTTGGAGAAGTAAACTGCATCTTTCAACTGGTCAAATAAATCATCAATCCTTGGTAAAGGATATCGGTTCTTAATGGTCAACTTGTTTAGTTCTCGATAGTCTAGGCACAATCTCAAACTACCATCCTTCTTTTTCACCACAACACTGGTGCACCCCATGGTGGCACACTGGGTCTTATCATTCCCTTATCTAGAAATTGCTGCAATTGAATGGTTAACTCTTTCATTTCTACCGGAGCTAACCGGTACGGGGCCTTTGAAACTGGCGCCGTCCCTAGAGCTAATTCGATAGCGAATTCTATCTCCCTATCGGGTGGTAATCCCGGAAGGTCTTCTGGAAATACGTCTTCGGATTCATTAACTATAGGAATATTTTGTAACTTAGAAACCTCTCGATTTGTATCTATCACATAGGCTAAGTAAGCCTCACACCCATGCCGCAACAACCTCTTGGTTTGGGCCATGGTTAAAAACTTACGGGTTTGTCGTTGTCCTTTAAACATGACCTCCCGCCCTTCGGACGTTTTGATCCAAATTTTCTTTCCTTCACAATCGATCTGAGCACCATTCCTCAACAACCAATCCATTCCCAGAATAACATCAAATTCCCCTAATTTAAATGGGACCAAGTCTACACGAAATTGTTGACCTTCTATCTCTAGACTACAGTCTAAATGTATCTTATCAACTGGAATTACTTCCCGATTTGCTATCTCTACCTCTAATACTTCTTTTAATGGTTCCGCTCTAAGTCTTAACTGACTCGCGAAATCCCTCAAAATAAAAGACTTGGGAGCTCCTGAATCCAATAAAACATTTGCATTGATGGTGTTTAATAGAAGGGTAACTGCTATCACATTTGTGTCCCTCACGGCATCTTTCACGGTCATGTTGAAAGTTCTAGCAGTCGGGGGCTTGTTAGAGGCGGCTCCACTAATTCTTGAGCCGGCGGGGTTTGTCATAGGGCAATCTCTTTTCAGGTGTCCTAATTTCCCACATTGAAAACACTTCTGATTGTTTTGAGGGCGGGTGTTGGAGTAGTGCCCTGTTTTGTTGCACTTGTAGCAGATTACCGACTTTAGAGTACATTCTCCCAGATGTTTTCTCCCGCAAGTATTGCAGTTAGTTAGTGGGGGTCGAGGTTGACTAAAATGGGACACTCCAGTCTGTCTACCGCCCTGGCTTAGACTTTTGTTCTCAATTCTCCTGAATTCGGAACTCCTTAAGGGTTGGGACCTGGTTCCTTTAAATGGCTTTGTTGGGAAACTCCCGCTCACAGAGCTTCCTCCTTGACTATCAAACTTCCTCTTCTTCTCCTCTCTTCCTTTCTGACTCTGCTCACTACCTGATTCCACTATTGTTGCCTTTTGCACTAGCAAGGCATAGTCTGTTATTTCCAACACAGCTACTCTATTCTGAATCCATTGATTTAACCCTTGCTGGAACCTCCTTGACCTCTTCAAGTCGGTATTGACAAATTCTGGCACAAATCTAGACAACTCAGTAAACTTGGCTTCATACTCCGTCACGCTCATGTTATCCTGTTTCAGTATCCATTTTAATATCTCAACCCAATTCCATTTTTAAAGGGCTTGATCCCTATCTCAAAGTTCATGCAATGAACTACTTAGTTGTCTGAAACCGCTTTCACTAAAACGGACGTTTCTCCTAAACCGTAAATCGAAACGATACGATTCTTTCGCTAAAACAAACTATGAAACAGAGTCTACATGATCATGGTCACAAAGCCTCATGGTTATGTTATAGTGCCCTAGAGACAATACAATTGTACTTCTGGGAAACACTATTTTGTTATTTAATAATGATTATGTTCTATTGATTATTCGACAACAATTATTATGTCTTTATTTACTGCGATATTAATGTTAGAGTAATAAATATCCTTGGAATATCGAACACGTATTCTATATCTTTAAGTATGTGACTTAAAAATGAGATTATATGAATAGTGTTTATATTCCTAAAATATCCCTAATTAAGCATTATGAATTGGGACAATTATGATGCATAAAGATTAGTATGATCGTTGACTAAATGACCACATCTCATTGGTCATAGGTATAGTGATACTAAAGTCAAGAACATAGGTGCATGTAATATTCTACATGGCACCGGATTGACCCACAGTGATATTCTACATGGTAATAAAGTCATTAGAATAGCTCACAGTGATAATGGTGTAATGATCCTTAGACTTGAGATCATTATATTTCTATACGAGGATTAATATACTTTGATTACATTAAAAGTTACCTTTGACCGGGTGATGATAAAAGTGGACATCGGGTATATTATGAGTCGTATGAGAAATATGAATGATAGATATAGGATTTAACCCTCCAATTATTAGGAGAGATATTATTGGCCTCTTGATTGAGTGAGACTATGAAAATGCATGGCCATGCTCAAATATTGATTTGTTTTAATAGTCTACTCATTGATCAAGGAAACCTGGATTAAATGTTGAAGAGGATGACTAATAACATGCCTCGAGTTTAATCTATAATATTTGGTTAAAGGGATTATATTACACGGAAACATTAGTCACGAAAGGTTTAATCGGATCACCAATTATTATTATTACTTGGGTAGCAATGATGTATTACTAGATGCCGCTCATTGTTTATAATTTTATTATGAGATATTAAAATTATTGCCAACGTAATAATAACCTAAAGGGTTACACATAAAGAACGTTTTAAACGGAGCATTAATTAAATTTCGAATTTAATTGAATTATTATTATTATTGAATTATTGGATTAATTAAGTAGGACTTGATTAATTATATAATAATTCGAATATAATAATTAATAATACTAATAATCAGATTGGGTTTTGGAAGCCCAATCAGATTAAGCAAGGCCCAAAATTCTCTTTCAATAAATACATTATGATGTATTGTTTTAGGTTAAGTTACAAAATTCGTTTTCAGAAAAGAAAACCCTAGCAACTCTGCATATTAGAGAGGCTAGAAACAGAGAGAGAAGGTTCTGAGGGCGTTTTTATTTGGCTAGTACCAACTCCGTGATCGTTGGACGATCAAGCGTTTGTGTGGACTACTTTGGCGACGCAGATCTTAAACAAGGGCTGCGTGGTGGTTACAACAAGGACCTCCAAGTTTCTGAATATTATAAGCTCAATTAAGGTATGATTTCGTTTCTCCATAATCAGCCATGTCTTGTACACGAATCCTAGGGTTAGGGTTTCGGATTATTATTGTTTTTACGACTGTTTTTGCTGCGTATGATGCCCCGAAACCCAACAGGTTATGCCCTTAAGGTATTCGTGATCTATGTCCAAACTTCCTAAATGAAATTCGACATGGTAACGACGCTTAAACGCGATTCCCGTGTTTAAAACACTCTAATCAATTCACCAATCCATAACCAAGAAATCACAACCCAAGGATTTCATTTATACCATCTTATTTCTGTCTAAACATACTCATAACACTAATCACTAGTTCAACCATCAATCAATCCATTAAACATCATGCTTAACATGTAAATCATTTCTACATCATACCATTACTAACCATTCTTAACATAATCATTAATAACAAAGTGTAAACACAAGGGTGAGAGGTTTTTATACCTTCATTGGTACTTATTATGGACTATAGATGGCTAGTATACCCTTCCTTGCTTCTTGATTATCCTTTACAAGCCTTAAACTTCAAGATCAAAACAAGAAATCAAGAATTACTATTCATTTCTACTATTCATCATCAACTTTGATTCAATTTTTGAGTAGGATAACAACCATGGATGATGATGAGATCAAGGATTTACCTTAGTTTAGGGATGAGGGTGATTTAGAGCCCAAGAACATGAATTATGGTTGAGTGGAAGTGGTAGAAAATTTTCTTAAGCTTGGATGAAGAAGAAAAAGCCGAATGGTTCATCTCCTTGGATGCATCTCTTTTGTTTTGTTTTGTTTTCTTTTTGTTTTTGTATAATTACTCTTAATACTTCTCTTTTTAATTTGTGTGGTCATAAGCAAGTTTGGTCATCAATGACACATGCCATTTTAACTTGTGGTTGTGGTGAAAGTGGTGACAAGGTGGTGATTCATCACCTTGTCATCACTTTGTCATCACCATGTCATCCCTATGTCACCCTCCTGCATCATGCTTATGTCATCATTTGTATCCTCAATCCTCTTATATATTGCACTTGATGATCTTTTATGATACTTCTCCTTTGGTTAGGGTTTAATCCATAATTTGTTACGCTTTTGTTTCGCGATAGTTTCAAGTGATTTTAAAAACGTTTCTATGTACCAAAGCTAGGGGATACTTCCTTGATCTTTCCATTACCTTGGTTTAATATATGGTCTTAGATTTCTCACCTTGGTTTAAGATATGATCATGAATTTCTCATTATACATACTTTCTCAAAACTATCAAATCAATACATCCTCGATTGTCCAGTGAATAGTGATTTAAAACTCGAATGGAAATCTTCTGATTCTGATTGCGTTTGCATTCACTTATTCTCCTTATACATCAATAATATAACTTCGAAACATTCATTCCATGTCATCCACATAGTGTGGTCTGAAAATATTTTTTTCATCAGCAAATTCACTATTCATCGACATTTACTATTCATAAATTTTTTCAACTAAGTCCAAAATTTGGGGTTATTACAGTCTCCCCTACTTAAAAGGATTCCGTCCCGGAATCTAAAAAAATAGCCGAGATTACTTTTCCAATATAGAAATCTCCAGTTTCCAGGTTGACTCTTCAACCCTCTGGTTCATTACAACACTTACTCATTCCTAATCGGGAGTCTCTACTATCTGTGATAGTCAACTAGGTCTTTGTTCTGTCTTCATTTTCTGACATATCAATCGATAGTATCCTTTTTTTTATCGATACGACCACCTATAACATTTCCTTTCTTTCTTTACCTTTTTGTACTCTCGGTGTAGCTGTCTCTCTAGGACAGATTTTCATTCCTTGATTTGTCCTGGCTCAATTAGGGCCTTTAAACATTCAGTTGTTTGCTCTCTTCACATGCTTTTCTATGCTACTCCACACAGTCTTATATACATCGACTGTGTGTTACAAACAAAACCTACAACATAATAAAATATTACATTTTGGTTCTGCTTGATCACATTCTCATCTCAGAAATTATCCTATTCGGGAAATGCCTTGGATGGCATCACAGATAAACTTGTATACTCCCAAATGGTGCTTTCTGATTGAGTGTGATGCTCTCTTAAAAAATTACTCAGACCATGCAATTGACCTAGCTTCCAAGCCCATGTGACATCTGCATGAAAGAGACCTCTCCTTGGTTACCCGACTGTCAAGTCACTATCAGCTGAGATAAGTGAACATGTAGTGCTACAAATAGGTCTTCATGCTTGTCAAGCTTTTCCTTTGTGTCCAGTTAGAAGTTAAACTTATAGGTAGCTGCCTTAACTCTTATTTATCCATCGATACATAAAAGACAATAGATGACTTCACATTTCACTTGTTGGAATTTGAGCCTTCGAATATTTACAATTTTGACTCCCTATTCTATACATCTTTTATGTCGTTATCCAACATCTTTTAGTCATGGGTGTGTAATGATGATCTCTGAGACTATCCTCCATTCAACCTGTTAAATAAAGGAAACCTTCAAAAGATTTCGTTACATAGATTTGTTTTCCGTGTTGAATGAGATGAACATCAGTAGGCATATTAATTCCATATCCGTAGACTACCATTCTATGTCAGTTACCGGTAGAAAGGCAATCTCAGAATATCCATAGAAGTAATATTCCATAACTGTATCCATAGATGAGACATGACATTCTTGACTGCATCCATAGATAGACCATGACCTCCTTAACTACATCCATAGATAAAACATGACATCCTCAGTCATATCTGTAGATCGACTTCGTTCAGCTTTTGTTAGGTCCAAAGTATCGTAGAAGGGGGGTTGAATACGATACTCACAAATTATTTAATTTCGTTCACGGATTAATCATTCAGTTCTATCACGAAATCAAATGCACCAAATCAAAACACGAGTCGGGGAATATATCATTTTATAAATATAAACCTCGAGGGGTGCTACAATTTCTAATCCGTAGATTAGCTTCAATGAGTTCAAGGTTACACAAATTCAATACAATGATAAAATTCTGAGCACTATTAATTTCTCTGATAATTTTCTCTGGCTCAATCTCTCTCTTCGTAATGTCTCTGTGTTCTACCTTGATTGTTGAAGAAGACACACTCTTCTCTCTGTATTAATTGTAGTCTGGATTGAAAAACCATCGAACCAAAAGAAAAGAATTAATCTTGGCCGTTGGATCTTCATCAACTTGAAAAACAAAGAAACTTTTCACCTGCTCCTCAATTTGGAAAACTATCGAATGTTTAAAGTTAATATTCCATTCGATGGTTTTTTAATAAAACTATCGAATGAAACTTTAACTTACATTAGTTTTCTTATTGTTTTCTTTGATTCACATTCGATGGTTTTCATAAATGAAAAACCATCGAACTCTTTTCTTGTCCTTTATCTTTTAGAAAAACTTCTGAGCTTCAGGGTGTTTAGTTTTAGACTGAATCAATTTCTTCTGAGACGATAAAAACAACTTGATCTTTTTAAGTGTCGTCAACTGGTGCAACTGGTCTGGTTCACAGATGAATAACACTTGATCAATTCTTCTATGTCTTTAATTCAATGCTGTTGATTAGTCCTTTGTCGTTCTGGTTGCTTCAAATAAATCATTGGAATCCCGTGGTACTAACCCTAAATCATTCACGTACTTCTGTAATCTTGAAAGTCTTGTTTCTTTTACTGTCACTAAGGCTTGAACATTTTCATGAACTTCTTTCCGTGACCTGTTTACGGACTTCAAGAATACATACCATATTTGGATTTGATGATCAATCACGGAAGGATAGTGCAGTGGTTCTCCCGGTTTAAGGATTGCTCATTTGATGTGTCTTCCAATGTATTCAACCTCTTGTCCCACTCCAGCCCACAACCATGCAATGTTAACATCTTTCTTGTTTAGCTTTGGCATGTTTGGTAGTCTGGGACGCACTTCTAATCCTCTCTCCACTCTCTTCCTATAGTAAGGAACATTCTCCATTAGAAATCTTCTCAGAGTGTCTGCTGCTTTGTCCTTCTCCGTTGATGTGAATCCAGTGGATCTAAGATACTTCTCCACTGATATCAGATAGTTACTTGGATAATCTTTCAGCTTGTCCTCAGTCAAATAGCAGATTCTGAACAAGTCATTCGTCATGAATCTAACCATTGGAGGATCTTCAGTAATCTCTGGACTGACTTTCATCATGATTTCTTTAACATGCTCACGGAGCAGTTCATTTAGCCTTGTAGTCCTTTGTATCTTGACGAGCATCACCTGCAGTTATGTGTATGTTCTCTGTTCAAAAAACTTAGTAGAAATCACAAATGTACCTTTCTCAAGAAAATTGATCAATATGTTCCAGGCACCATTTTCTTTAACTCCAGCTTTCAGAAAGATCACAGTATTTCTCAGTGCAGTGAAGTAAGTCTGATCTTCAAGATTTGCACTTCTGATGTCCTGAATGATAACTTCCACCTCCGCATTGTCGTTGACTTCTAATCTGTCTTCAACTCCACAGAAGGTTTTATAAGCCATCTCCCAGTCAATACCTTGTTTCTTTGCCAAATCCATCATCTTCTTCTTCCTCACTTCAGCATACACCTTGAATCTTTTAAGCTTCTCACTCCTTAGAACTGCTTGATGTCTTTCCTTCTCAGCTTGCCTGGCATCTCTTTCAGCTCTTTCAGCTTTCAATATCTCCAAGGCAGCTTCCTGTTCTAGTGACAAAGAATTTGCTTCTTCTTCCATATTATCATCCAAGATAGGATGTTCTATAGGCTCTGGATAATATGGCTCATGCTCTTCTTGTTGTTGATGCTCATGCATGATTTCAAATTCATCTTCACTCTCTTCTTCTTGCATGTCTTCAATCCAATACTGTCTAACCGGAATAGTTTCATTGGTTTCCCATAATCCTCATCCATTTGCCTCCCATTCTCCAACTTTCTCCCCCTTAGTTGAGGAATCCTCGATGAAGTTATCCTCGGAATAAAAGTTCGTAGTAGGATCAGGTTGTTGATTTGATGGTCCGGGTTGTTGGTTCCTCAACATATTCCATATTGATTGTACTCCGTCACTTTGGTTCTCCATGAAATCAGAAATGTCCCTATTCATCTCATGCATAGAAGCTAGCTTCATGTCAATGGCATCCAGTCTCAATTTGGTAGTCTTTTCAATTCTATCCAATCTCTGGTTAAGCTTAGACTCCACTCTTGAGAGGGTGTTCATTGCATCTTTTACCCTAGCTTGACCATCCCGGATAACCAGAACGTCTTCTTTCAAAGCTTCTTGTCCTTGTTGCAGAGCATTTACTTCATTCATGAATCCATCCTTCAGCTCTTTGACATCTGCTCTCAAGTCGACTAGTTCCTCCATTGCTTCCTTCTTCAAGGAGTCCACTACTTTCTTAGTACCTGTTATAGTGCCAGATGCACTGCCTAAGACCCTGTAAGTTCTTCTAGAATCAGCTGCAGCCAAGTCAACCTTCTCTTGAATAGACATTAAAGAAGCATTGGCTTGACAGGAGGAGATCCCTTGGTCAAAGGAAGGTCTCAGTGCAACCTTGAATAGTGAATTTCCTTGCTTATCATGAACTGTCATCTCCTTGAGAGTGGATTGAACATGTATCTCTCTTTCAGTAGGTAGTAGCAAATCATCAATATTTGGTAGGGTTAGGGTGTCACTCCTCACATTTGGCTCTGGTTGTGCACTCAACGTTTCTGTTGGTGTTTCACTCATTTTTCCTTTCTCACTCAGGCCAGGTGTATGTGTTTGGGTTTCACTCATTCCCTTATTGCTCTTTGTACCTGCATCAGAAAACACCGTAGCCATCCTTAAGGAGGTCACCGGTGGTGCAATGGGGCTTCATAAGTCCCTGTCATTGGATAAACCAAGTTGCTGATCATCCGTAGATGATGTATCCTTTGTAGGATCTAGAGTTTGAATCTCTAGGAGGCTAGAATCAGGCTCTATTAACAACAGAGATCCTTAAACTCCCTCTAAAGTCTGTGAAGACTTTTCCTCAGTTAACTCCTCAATTAAAATTGATTCATTGTCACCGAGTTGCCGATCCGCACCTACGTCAGACCCTTTACCCGCAGAATCCAGATATGTTCCATCTGGGGAGCTAGGCAATGACCCTTTAGATTTTGCATTTGGGTCAGAGCCTTTTCTCGACGTCTGTGAAGACACTTGGTTCTTAGAACCTTCAACCAGTGAACCTGACCATAATATGGTCGGAACACCAGTTGCTTCCGTCAATTCCTCCTTGCTTGATTGAGCTATAGGTTCAGATATAGCTTTGGTTAGTGTAGCCCAATCAGCATCAGAAAAATCAATAAAGGGCGCTTTGGATGATTAAAATGAAGTTTCAACAGTTGCCTCGTTTTCTATTCTTCTCCTTTTAGAGGAAGGCAGAGCTGCTGATGAAGGGTGTATCTCCTTATGTGGTGCTGCTTTGACACTATCTCCCTCTACACTCATGGATGTCTGTATGATGGGTATAGTAGGGGAAGGAGGTTCGTTTATGGTTTCATTTGGCTTTTCCAAAGGCTCTATGACCGGGGTCAGAGATTGTGGGTTTGCAACCTCTTGGTCAGGAATGGCCGTTGAGGGCTCTGGATCAACATCCATTGGTTGTGGTTCAGGAGCCAGTACAGGTTCAGGAATATTACCTTCGTTTACATGTTCCCTTGGGGGTAGAAGTGGTAGGGGCACCGTTCTTAGATATTCAGTTCGAACAATGGGTACCCCTGGAAGATGAGTCTTTCTTATCAGAGATGTTATTGCATTGCTCTTCATCTTCATGCACTCCATGGTCTCCTCACCTTCAAATGTCTTCCGTTCATCGTCTGTTAACACATCATTCAGAATTAGCTGTAGGAACCTAGGATAGAAACAAAGCACATCATCCATGCCTGTTCTGTCACCCAGTGATCCCATGCATAGAATAATCTGATCAATCATCAATTTTCCTATGTTTATATGCCTATTGTTAGCAATGGCAAATCCTATTTTCTGAAGAAATATGGGAGTACCATGCAGATTTGTCAGCTTTGCAGTAAAAACATGGATTAATGTGTGAAAGAAAAAATTCCATGGCTTAGTCAGATAATGCTTAAAGAACTCTCCCACAAAGAAGTTTGGTTGTTGACTTCTTATAAGAGTGAAGAAAGCATGTATTTCCTCAGTTTTGGGATCCGGAACAAGGTTTTCTATTGGAAAATGTAAAACCCTATTAACGTCATGTTTCGTCACCCTTATTGTTCTGCCCCCTGGCACAACAAAACTGAAGGCACTTACATTGTTCTCAGATGTGTCAGTGGCGGATGTGTACAATGCAGTCAATTGATCGATGCAAAGGACCACGGGAGTACTCAGTGCATATGCCACTAATGAACGTGTGTTCAGAAATTGTGCCCATGCACGAAACTGTAAGTTCGTAATGGATTGCACATTCTGAAACGAGACATGGTTAGTCTTGGTTACGATAAATTCTCCGGCCATTATTTTTTAAATATCTAGAAAATTCAATTTAAACCAAAACTAATTAAATTTAATTAATTATTTCTAATTAATCAAACTTTTAACAAAATAACCATTTTATCACTTTCACAATTTCGAACAATTAAAACTCCCAAATTAAGAACCCTGATTTTCTAAATCAAGAAAAGTAATTTTAATTGAAACACAGTTCAAAAGAAAATGATCTCAATCAAAAAGTACTATTCAAGAACAATTCCTATCAGTTAAGGTTCGAAAACTTGCTTTCGATAGAATCTTTTAACCACAACCAAATTAGAAAACACAGAAATCACACAGTACAGAGGCTTTACTGTTGAAAATGAAATCACTGTGGTGAAACTGGATTTACAGTGGGTAATCCTTGGTTAAAAAAACTATCGAGTTCTTATTGTTCTCCTTCGAAAATATATGTAAGTATATGTATTCCTGCTTATATATATAAAATGGGAAATGAAACAAAACGTCTAAGGGCTACATAAATACTTACTGATCTTTTCAGGGGTATTTCTGTCCTTTCTTGTTCGATAGTTTAATAAAGAACTATCGATGGATTTATTGAGGGGGTAAACTGGTCAATTTTACTTTGATAGTTTTTTTTGAAAAACTATCGAAGTATTTGATATAGAATTCAAACAGACCTTTTTCCAAAAACCATCGACAGGTTTTTATTTTAATGATCAAAAACTATCGAAGTTTACCTGTGTGAAAAATCTATCGAGAATTTAAGTATTAAATTAATTAAATTCACTTCGATATATTTTTCATTCAAATTTCAAAAACTATCGAAAAAAAATTTCGATGGTGTTTTCTTTTCCCTTATAAAAACTATCTAAATTGACTTCGATGGTTTTCATTTAGTACTTAGAAAAACTATCGAATTTTCTAAATTCGATGGTTTTTGCTTCTGATTCAATTTTTAAAACCTGTTCTTGTTTGTTTTTTTTAAATCAAACCTCTATTTTTCTGTCAACTTCTAATTTGAATAGACTTTTTCAAATATACCAAAATCAATGTTAACAGAAAATTCACAATTTTCTTAGAATAAAATCGACTAAATATCATTAAATTATATTAACCAATTAAAATCCAATAAATTATGCTGCATTAATCTACAATGTTTAAAACAAAGTAAATTAATTCAAATTAAATAGATGCTTAAATATTTAGAACAAATATCAGCACCTAAATAATTTTTAGAATCTACTTATATATATTAAAGTCCGTCTAGGGGCAATTTGAGCCAAGAAAATGGCTATGAAATGACAAGTTTACCCTTATTTGTTGAAAAATTACAAACTTGTCATCCCTCTATCATTTATGTAAAAATAAAAGATTTTTGTTGCTCTTAGGAATCAAACCTCCGACCTCCTCCTGGAAAACTCATGTTATAACCATTGTGTTACACTTACTTATTGGTTTAACTTAAAAATCTTATTAGATAAGCCACATCACCTCTTTTTGTCCTATTTTTTTGTTTAAGTAAAATGTTGGGTTATATTATTTTTATAACTTGATTTTTTTAGTTTCAAAATCTTAATGTATAATTATATTTTATCTACTTTGTATATATTAAAAGCCAACCAAGGACAAAAAAAGTAAGAAAATGGCAATAAATTTATTATTATACTCTTATATTTTTAAAAATTACAGAATTGTCAACCCTTTATTATTTAAGCTAAAGTAGATTAGATTTGTGTGAACATTGATAATCGTATTCCAAATTTTCTCATATAATTTCATCTAATACCCAAGTACGTAACATTGAGTTTGAGTTTATTATAAAAATATTATTATATAAACTTCATTATCATATATATATATATATATATATATATATATATAATTTTTGAGCAAATAACATGTTGTTTTATATTATAAATAGAAACATGTTTATTCAATTTTTTTAATTTTACATTCTCAGTAAATTAAATGTTAGTTCATATTATTATATAGCTCCATTTTTCAAATTTTCGTTATTCTACATATAATTATGTATTCAATTATATTTATAAATTCTTATTTCACTTGTATTTTTGAATTATATATTATTTATACTGTAAATTTTTATATGATTTATACTTTATATAGGTTATTTAGGTATTAATACACAAATATAATATAATTTAGAATATATTTAAAATTAATATCGTAAAAAGTGTGAATTAGAGTTATGGGTGTTTATGGGTTGTATTTGCCGAGTTGAAAGCATTTTTGCAATCCGACCCAATTAAATCGGTTTGAAAAAATTTCATCCCATCACACAAAATATTAATTTGTGACTCAACTCTTAATCGTACATCGATTTGGGTCATGTTGGGTCGGTTTAATTGGCTTAAATTATATATATATATATTACTCTTTTTGTTCATGTACAAGTATGGAGTAATGATATGCGGTTCTTTTATGTAAATATTAACACTTAAATATCAAATATTTGACGAAGGATAAATGTTTAATAAATCCGATTAATCACCTATTATCCGAGTAATCACTACAAGGTAACTTTACCGACTAATGTCGATTTCCATATTTAGGAACATTGTAAAATACGTATAATTTGGGATTTTAGTACTAATGTTTTAGTTTGATTAACATTATAATTTTAGTAATGTAAATTATGTTGTAAATCGTGTGCATATGCATAAAATGTAAGCATAAAATGTAAGCACATCTATAATTGAAAAGTACGATATATCATATAATGTATGGTGGTATATAATTTGTATATATATATATATGTATATATATGTGTGTGTGTGTATGTGTGTGTGTGTGTGTGCGCGCGCGCGTGTGTGTATAAATATTATTGAACAAAATTTGTAACTTAAATCGGGTTGGGTAGGGTCGGCCGAAAAAATATAAAACTCATACCCAACCTATTTAAATTGGTTGGGTAGACTTGGCTTGGTCGGCCGAAAAGAGAGCGAGGCTTAGTTCAGTTTGATCAGGTTGGTAAATCATGAACAATCATAATTGGAGTAATCTGTGGATGTATTACCTATGGATTAAATCGGATAATTAAAGATTATTAGAATGATTAGTATGGATCAATTTAATATTATATATATATATATTGTGTAATAATTTTAATTATATGTATATTATCACATAATTTAAATTTATTTAAAAACATATTATGATTGAAAAAAATAAAATTTATAGATTTAAATTTTGGATTAGTGATCAAGTTGTGAGATAAAATTAAGAGAATTCGTGATTTTGACCGTCTAAAATAAGAACTACGTATACAAAAAAATGTTGTTATTATTATTTATTTAAATTTCAACCTTTTAATTTTAGAACTTTTACCTGTAAATTTCCTAAAATTTACAAATCTGGCCAATGTTGGAAGGATTAGACTGAATTTTATAACCTCTTCACCAACTTTTATCAAAACCGATTTTAACATAATCAAAGCGATTAGTTACCGTCTAACGATTATCGGGATTATTAAACACCAACTTTTAGAACATAAATTATACATAAAAATATAATTGAGTATGGATTAAAAAAATTGTTTAATTATTTTTATTATATTCAATTGTTGAATTTGATAAAATTCATTTTACATCATTTAAAACTAAATATATATTTTGGTAATTAAAAATAATCATTTGATCTTTATCTTATAGAAATTAATTCAAATTTTATGAAATTAAAAAATATTTAAAAAATACTAAACAAATATAAGGTAAATTCGAAATATTATATTTTACCACATTTCTAATTATAAAAATTATTTCAATATATATACATGTTGGTGTGAGAAATTATTCGAGTGTATAAACAGGCATGTGCCTCGCACGGGCTTTTACGCTAGTTAATAAACAATTAAATACCAGAAGATATATCATCCATAATTATGACACTAAATTAGTACAATAATCCTAACTACGAGAATTGCTCCAGAAAATAAATTCACGAGTCCTAAGGATATGGAAATTCTTAAACTCATGTATTCACTAGGACTATCTTGCAGTTACTGACTTCTAATCAAAATCAATTAGAAAGATTTAACATCCCAAGTTCACCAACCAGCTTAGAAAAAGTGGATTCATCAAGCGGTTTAGTGAAGATGTCTGCAATTTGTTCCTCTGTGGGTACAAAATGTAACTCCACAGTTCCATTCATGACATGCTCTCAGATAAAATGATACCTGATGTCGATGTGCTTCGTCCTCGAGTGTTGCACTGGGTTGTTAGAGATTGCTATGCCACTTGTGTTGTCGGAAAATATTGGAATCTTAGTCAACAAAAGCCCATAGTCACGGAGTTGGTTTCTCATCCACAAGATCTGAGCACAGCAGCTACCAGCAACAATGTATTCAGCCTCAGCTGTTGATGTGGACACTGAATGCTGCTTCTTGCTATACCAGGAAACTAACCTTCTTCCAAGAAACTGACAGCTTCCTGAAGTACTCTTCCGATCAATCTTACAACCTGCAAAATCTGAGTCTGTATATCCAATGAGATCAAATCCTGTATCTTTAGGGTACCAAATTCCAAGATTTGGGGTCCCCTTAAGATATCTAAATATTCGTTTAACAGCTATTAGATGAGATTCTTTAGGATCAGACTGAAACCTAGCACACAAGCATGTTGCAAACATTATATCTGGTCTACTTGCAGTGAGATATAGTAAGGAGCCTATCATACCTCTGTAGCCTGTGATTTCAACCTTCTTACCAGTTTCATCTTTATCAAGCTTAGTGACAGTTGGCATTGGAGTCTTTGCTGTAGATGAGTCTTCCATTTGATACTTCTTCAGAAGATCTTTGATGTACTTAGACTGACAAATGAATATACCATCTTGCCTTTGATACACTTGCAGTCCAAGAAAGAATGACAATTCACCCATCATACTCATTTCATATCGACTCTGCATTAACTTAGCAAATCTCTTGCATATATCGCCATTAGTAGAACCAAATATTATGTCATCAATATATACTTGCACCAATATCAAATCATTTTTATGCTGTTTGTAAAAGAGATTTTTGTCTACGACACCTCTTGTAAAGTCATTTTCAAGTAAGAATTCAGAGAGAGTGTCATACCATGTCCTTGGAGCTTGTTTGAGTCCATAGAGAGCTTTGAATAGAAAGTACACAAAGTCTGCCAGTTTTGAATCCTTTAACCCTGTAGGTTGTTCCACATACACTTCTTCTTCTAACTCCCCGTTCAGAAAAGCACTCTTCACATCCATTTGATACACTTTGTAATTGGAATGTGCTGTGAATGCCAGAAACATTCTGATGGCCTCAAGTCTTGCTACTGGTGCATAGGTTTCATCATAATCTATACCCTCTTCTTGAGAGTAACCTTTAGCAACCAGTCTTGCTTTGTTTCTCGTTACAATGCCATCTTCGTCCAACTTATTTCTGAATACCCATCTTGTTCCTGTAACAGATTTTCCTTTAGGCCTGGGTACCAGCTTCCAAACTTTATGCCTTACAAACTGATTGAGTTCCTCTTGCATTGCAATCACCCAATCTGGATCATCTAGGGCATCTTCAACTTTCTTAGGTTCTGTTTCTAAAAGAAACCCAGAATAGTGACATTCATTTTGTGATGTCTTCCTAGTTCTCACTCCTGTGTCCGGATCACCAATGATCAAGTGAAAGGGATGATCTCTATTCCATACCCTTTGTCTTGGCAGATGTGATCTTGATGATTCTCCTTGTTCTAGATGTTGTGGAGTGTGACTAGTTGATCCTTCTCATGCTCCCCCTGAGTTGTTGACGGTATGATATGTTGACCCTGTTGATTGACTAGTGGATCCAGTAGTAGTTTGAGTATTTCCACCACTATCACCACTTGGTCCATAATCATTATCATTATCATTATTATTAATAACTGTAACAACTTCAGGTTCTTCTTCTATATCAGAGAGATCTCCTGATAGATTTTCAAATACCAAGGATTCAGAGTTCTATCTAGTTTGCAGGTCTTGTCCTTTGGTGTCATCAAATGTTACATTAAAGCTTTCCAACACCTTCTTATCTTCAATCACATACACCCTGTAAGCCTTAGATTCCAGAGAATAGCCCAGAAAAATGCCTTCATCTGCTTTGGCATCAAACTTGCCTAGATGTTGTCCATCTTTAAGTACAAAGCACTTTGTACCAAACACATGAAAGTACTTCAGTGTTGGTTTCTTGTTGGCCATTAACTCATACGGAGTCTTTTGATGATCTTTGTTGATCAGGGTTCGATTCTGAGATAGCAAGCTGTATTCACTGCTTTAGCCCAAAAGTAAGTGGGAAGTTTTGATTCATTTAACATAGTCCTTGCTGCTTCAACCAAGGTCATGTTCTTCCTTTCCACTACTCCATTCTGTTGAGGAGTTCTTGCTGCTGAATACTGTCTTGATATTCCTTTCCCTGAGCAGAAATCATTAAGAACTACATTCTTGAATTCAGTTCCATTGTCTGATCTGATTGTCCGCACATGTAGCTTAGCTTCCACTTCTATCTTCTTGATGTGATCAATGATTAGTTGTGTTGCTTCATCCTTTGATTTTAAGAACAACACCCACGTGTACTTGGAGTTGTCATCCACCATCACCAATGCATATCTTTTCCTTGAAAGTGACATAACATTGACTAGACCAAATAAATCCATATGAATCAGCTGTAATGGTTCAACAATGTTTGTCATTCCTTTGCTTCTATGTGATGCTTTCTTCGACTTCCCTTTTTCACATGCTTCACATAGTCCCTCCTGATTGAATTCCATCAGGGGCAACCCTCTCACAAACTCTCTTTTTACCAAAGAATTCATAGTTTTGAAGTTCAAATGTGAGAGCTTCTTGTGCCATAGCCAACTTTGTTCTGAAGATGCCTTACTGTAGAAACATGTAACTTCTCCTTCACTGGTAGAACTTAAGTCAGCTATAAACAAATTTCCTTTTCTTACTCCCAGTAGATCAAGCTTCTCATCCTTCCTGTTTGTGATCAAGCACTTGTCCTTTCTGAAATCTTCATTGTAGCCTTTATCACAGAACTGACTGATACTTAGAAGATTGTGCTTCAATCCTTCAACAAGAGAGATGTTTTCAATGATGACATTCCCAATTTTCAATTTACCACATCCCGTAGTGAATCCTTTGTTGTCATCTCCAAAGTTTACAATCGGGCCGGTCTTCTTAACCACCTCTGTAAGCAGGGACTCTTCACCTGTCATGTGTCTAGAACAACCACTATCCAGAATCCACATGACCTTTGAGCTTTTAACCTTACCCTGCAATCACAGATTGATTAAGTGGACTTTGGTACCCAAACTTGTTTGGGTCCTGAAGGTTTAGATACTTTAACAGGAGTAACATTCAAGTTAGTCTTAACTTGTTTGACATTTATGCTTTCTGTGGGTTTAACATTATCAGTGCTATTGCTACCAGATGCATTCATCAACTTAAAATAAGCATGCATACTGTTGTATGTACATAGCAAACACTCTTTCTTTCCACAGGGTTCATGAAGATCAGGCATGTCAGGCATGTTATGCATTGCAGAAGTATCAGCAGTTTCTACTTTAACCTTTTTACATGCATGTGTAAGGTGTCCAGCAGAATTACAAATAGTGCACGACTTCCTAGATGCAATGGGAGAAGAAGAAACAATATTCTGATTAACAATATTCTTTTTCCCATTCCTGTTCTTTTTATCCTTTATAACTAAGTCACCTACTTCAGTTTTAGGTAATTCAGTTTTTACTGATTTCCTAGGCAACTTAGGCTTTACCTCTTTTTCCTTCAATAAATCATCCTCAAGCTATTCTTGTCTTACGTATAAGTCATCATCATGAAAAGGTTCTGAGAAGGACTTGACAAAGACTGGATTGACCACATTCTTAAGAATGTTTGGAATATTCTTCCTGACAATAGTAGATGTCACATGAAATTCCAAAATCTTTTTCCCAGACTTTTTGGTGTAGTCAAGTCCTATAGCAGTCTTGTTCCCTATGGTCTGAGTATCAATGATCTCCTTAGCAATTAGGGCGGAATTCTTAAAAGCATTCGGTTTCAAATCTAACTCTGAAATCTACTTCCTGAGGATAGTCTCTATCTCATCATTACACTTGACCTTGTTCTCTAAGTACACATTCTTTTGCTTAAGATCTTCTAATGTGACAGCTACAAGCTCTAGTTCTTCATTTTTAGATTCTAGATTTTTAATCTTAAGAACTAGTTTAGCATTTTCCATTTCTGATGCTAGCATGCTTGTGTGTACATTAAACAATTCTACACTAAGATCTTACACAGTTTTCTTGTACTCGGAATTAGACATGTCAATTGTTGTTAAGATAGGTACCTGAGATAATTGTGGTGATTCCTCTGAAGAGTCAGCCATTAGGGCAACATTTACATACTCTTCCTCTTCATCTGAATCAGTATCACCCCAGTGTTTTCCCTCTGTTATATAAGCTTTCCCTTTATGCTTTCCAGACAATGCCTCCAGTTGTTGTTTCAGCTTGGCATTCTCCTTCTTCAAATCCTCATAAGAGTCTTTCTTTTCATAGACATCTTTCTTGTCTCTTGCTTGAGGAGGCTTCCGGCATTCAGTGGCGAAATGCCCTAACTCTTTGCAGTTGTAGCATCTTGATTTGCTTCTGTCAATCGAGCCAGTCTTGTAGCCTCCCTTAAAGCATGTACCAGGTGAATACTTACTCTTCTGGAATCTATTGGTTGAGCTCTTGAACTTGTACTTAGGGTTTCTCTTGAAATGAATGTGGCTAAACTTTGCAGCTAAGTACGCCATGGTTTTGTCTTCCATTTGCTCAAGCTCTTCTAGGGTTTAGTAATCACTTTCATCAACACCTAGATTCACAGAATCCATTTCAGCTTCTATAATCACCTCCTTTCTAGCTCTAGGGGTTTGAACCTGAATATCAGAAGTTGTTGGTTCATCCACTACAAGTGCTGCTGATCTCACAAGTGCATTGTGCTTGTTATCCGATGTCCCTGATCCGTAGATTATCACTCGTTGTTCTTGCTCCATCTCATAAGTCTTCAGCTTGCCATAGATCATCTCTAATGACATCTTAGTGAAGTCTATTCTTTTCCTTATGGATGAGGACTTGTGTTCTACATGATGGGACAGCGTCATCATGAACTTCCTGTTTGTTTCTCTCAGTGGATAGGTCTTCCCTTTCATTGCCAATTCATTAAGAAGCTTAGTATATTTCTCAAAGACCTGAGTTATACTTTCTCCAGGAAGAGACCTAAATGACTCATACTGAGAAGTCAGGATGTCCAATCTGTTTTCCTGAACGTCTTCAGTTCCTTCCATTATTAAGTTTATGGTATCCCACATATGTTTCCCGCTCACACAGTTCATCAACTGATAGCTCATTTCCTTGTCTGCGGAGTCTGCCAATATCAACATCAAACCTGTATCCAATCGAATCAGTTCTTTATCTGAATCTGTGTACTCAGTGATATCCTTAGGTTGGGTGCCTTGAGGAATCCTGGTACCATCAGGAGCTGTAGATTCACTAACTGGTTTCATTGGTACAAACGGTTTGTTCTCTAATACGCCAATATACAACGGATTAGATGCCTTGATAAATAACATCATTTTCATCTTCCACAAACCGAAATCATCTCTAGTGAAGGGGGGAACTTTAATACCAGCAGTTGTCTTTGGAGTACTCACGGTTTCTGAAAATTTCAAACTGTTTAAAATTCAAGAAATTCCAATCAAATGAAAAATTTTGAAAGTTAAAAAATTTGCTTCGAATTTTCACGCTATGTTTGATTTTGGTCTCATTCACCGGATCTGATTTGTATGTCAATCAAGTCGCTCTGATACCAATTGTTAGGTCCAAAGTATCGTAGAAGGGGGGTTGAATACGATACTCACAAATTATTTAATTTCGTTCACGGATTAATCATTCAGTTCTATCACGAAATCAAATGCACCAAATCAAAACACGAGTCGGGGAATATATCGTTTTATAAATATAAACCTCGAGGGGTGCTACAATTTCTAATCCGTAGATTAGCTTCAATGAGTTCAAGGTTACACAAATTCAATACAATAATAAAATTCTGAGCACTATTAATTTCTCTGATAATTTTCTCTGGCTCAATCTCTCTCTTCGTAATGTCTCTGTGTTCTACCTTGATTGTTGAAGAAGACACACTCTTCTCTCTGTATTAATTGTAGTCTGGATTGAAAAACCATCGAACCAAAAGAAAAGAATTAATCTTGGTCGTTGGATCTTCATCAACTTGAAAAACAAAGAAACTTTTCACCTGCTCCTCAATTTGGAAAACTATCGAATGTTTAAAGTTAATATTCCATTCGATGGTTTTTTAATAAAACTATCGAATGAACTTTAACTTACATTAGTTTTCTTATTGTTTTCTTTGATTCACATTCGATGGTTTTCATAAATGAAAAACCATCGAACTCTTTTCTTGTCCTTTATCTTTTAGAAAAACTTCTGAGCTTCAGGGTGTTTAGTTTTAGACTGAATCAATTTCTTCTGAGACGATAAAAACAACTTGATCTTTTTAAGTGTCGTCAACTGGTGCAACTGGTCTGGTTCACAGATGAATAACACTTGATCAATTCTTCTATGTCTTCAATTCAATGTTGTTGATTAGTCCTTTGTCGTTCTGGTTGCTTCAAATAAATCACTGGAATCCTGTGGCACTAACCCTAAATCATTCACATACTTCTGTAATCTTGAAAGTCTTGTTTCTTTTATTGTCACTGAGGCTTGAACATTTTCATGAACTTCTTTCCGTGACCTGTTTACGGACTTCAAGAATACATACCATATTTGGATTTTTTGAGTTTACCTTTTCTTCTTTGATTCTGGATTCCTGCGCTTCTGTTAATATTATTGTCTATCTTGTCCTTTGTTGAGTTGCAGTTATCTCTTTTACATCTTATGTTACATTATGCTTGATAAGTGGATTTTATATCTAATTGGAACGCTTCGTATCGGCTTAAATTTATCGCTAGCACTCAAGTATTTGGTGTGTTTAATGTGTTTTTAGCTAGAATGTGAAAAGCTACAGATGGATGCAGAAATGTGAGGATTCATGTATATATGGTGGATATGTGCTAAAGAAGAGAAGTCCATGCGGTAAGGGAGTTGGAAGCGCAAGGAAATGAAAAGAAAATAGTTTGCAGAATCCATGAATAGTAGCAGGAGCGCGCCCGCACTGTTCATAGCGCGCCCGTACTGTTCATAGCGCGCCCGCGCCCTATTGGAGCGCCCCCGCGCTTCAGAAACACTATTAGAGCGCGCCCGCGCCTCAATCAAGCGCGCCCGCGCTTGCCCAATGCTGAAGAAGCCTTTTTCTGTTCTGATATGGAAAGGTCCAGAGCCAGTCAGCAGAAGGGGCTATATAAACACTTGGTGGACGATTTCAGAGACATATATCCATATACATCCATATACCTACCTATATATCAATCCACCAGCAAGGAGAACAAGCAGACGGCTGATTACGAAGATCTAGTTTCATCTTATCTTTGTATTCTTCTAATTTGGCGATACTTTGGATTCTCGTAAAGTTGTTTTTCATAGACCTTATTACTAGTACTTTTATTCAGTATTCCAGACATATTTATTATCATGTTTTCATCAGAACCCACGATGATGAACGGTTCGATTATGAACTAATCGTTGTCGTGGGATTCTAACGAATTTAATTATGGATTTTAGTAGTTAATTGTTTTAAAGATGTGTGTGTGATGATTTGTTGATATCCTAGTTTGGTTGTGCTTATTCTTCTTGGATGCGTAGCTAACATCTAAGTTGTTTGTTAATCTCTATTGAATGCGAAAGTGGATATAGAGGTTTAGAACTTTCCATGCTAGCATAGGTTTATGTATGTTTGTCATGCATGATTCGTAGGTGATTTTAACCATCTTACCTGCCCTATGTAATCTGAATGGATAACTTGCTCGTTAAACCGTTATGTTTTCAAATCTTATAGATATATAGGGTCTAAGCATAATTGGTGTCTGCTCAACTTCTATCTCTTTTGTGGATGTTTGAGTGATTTGGTATACGTATACTGAAAGGTAGCGTATACTGATTTCGTGTTATCCGATTAGTTGTCACAACCGTCACATGCATTGATTAAAGACAAAAGGCTCTAGATGAAGTATTTAATGAATTTAGGATCCCATGTTTTATTCTCATAAGTAATTCGACAATAATTTTCCTTAGTTAATCATAGTCTTTATAAGTTGCTAGTTAATTTAGTTGATAAGAAACCCAAATTTGATATTTGTCTTAGCATTGAACAATAGCCATACATTGTTGCATGAGTGCATAACTGTAGTAAACCAGTCTCTATGGGAACGAACTCTACTTATTCATATATTACTTGTGACCGCGTACGCTTGCGTGATTTTGTGCGAACAATGCTTTACTGCTTTTGTCCTTAGAAGTGATGTCCTTAGCTTTTATCCGTAGATGAGATAAGATGTTCCTAGCTTCTATCCGTTGATGAGATAAGATGTCCTCAGCTTCTATCCGTTGATGGCATATGATGTTTTCAGCTTGTATCCGTAGATGAAATAAGATTTCATAGCTTGATCCATAGAATGGATACACTTAGCTTCATCTTTAGATAAAACATCTTGTCATCTTTATTGATTCACCATTACTGAGTTGAATAGGCAGGCTTACCACTGAAACATTTGGTGCTTGATTAGACGTCCGTTGGCTTGCTTCTGAATTGTTTCCTAACTTGATGATAGAATATCCTCCAATCATTTGATGTGGCTTTTAGACCTTGGAAGATAAAATGCCTTCTAGTTAGCTTCCTGATTTATTAGCTTCTGTGAACTAGCTTTCTGACAATCAGCTTCAGTGTCAAGATCAAATTCTTGTCTTGAGCATTTTGTTATCATCATTCCAAATGTAATCTCCCCCAATTTATGACTGTTAGAACTGGCATAAATCCTTAAGTTGATGATAACAAAACCCTTCAATGTTCTCAATGATCCTCAGATAGAGATTAATACTAGATAGAATTTGATGATGCTGCAAAAACAAAAATGACAACTTGAAGCTATCGGATTCCATATACTTTCCTGTAACTTAGTCTATACCTCCTTCTAAGGGGTTCTAATAGATTGTAATCGAGAGTAGAGAAATTCTGAAGTCCCTTCTAACTCCCCCTGAGAACAACCTATCTCCTATCTTCTCTAACTTCTCCCCCTTTTGGTTATCAGCAATTAGGATAGAAGAGGCATAAACTTAGTTACTGAATAAGATATCTGGGTACAGGAATCCAACACTTCAAGGATCGAAAGATTTCTCTCAGGAATCTCTTTATTCTTGCATCAGGATCTCATCCTGGCTCACTTCACACAACTCACCTTCCCTTACTAAAGGGGTACTCAAAAAAAAAATCTCATTTTGCCATGCTGGAAGAATTAACATGCCTCTCATTCTCTCCCTCTCCTTTTACATGGTCTCAAGCCAGCCACTCCACTAACTCCCTTCCCACAAACCTATAGATGTCTCAACTATGTTGAATTCCTTGATCCTCGGTCAGAATGAGCCAAATAATTTTTCAAGAAAGAATCATGGAACTCAACATTGTTGGTCTACGGATAATCGCTGGTTAGGCTTATCCGTAGATTGAAAGACACCTTTCTACGGATGAAGGATATCCGTAGAGGATTTTGAAGAATGGGCATGTGAAGTAGAAATTGATGTAAGTTCTGTGAAGATTGAATGTGACATTTAAGTGCACAGTGCTTACATCAAGATCCTCAAAAAAAAAAAGACTAGTGATCCAACGAATTCTCTGAAAGAGAATGATCACTAGGTGAATGGAGCTTCTCCAAGAGTTCAGAAAATGGAAAATCAAGTACAGATGAGTTGAATGCTACAATTATCACTTAATGAGATGAAATGGACTGGGGACTGCATCCTCACATTTGAAGAAGATGCATCAAACTGAATTTAAGAATAGTGTGTGCTCCCCCTGTGCCTGTGCATATATTTTCTTTCTACTTCAAGAAATAGAAATAATAATAAACCACATTATGCACACAGTGTCCCAATCCCTCATTAGTGCTCCTGGATCAGAGCATTTTTCAATGATCATAGTCTTTTGAGAGACTATAACCAGAAAAGAGCTAATCCTTTTTGACCATTATGCCTTTTTGAGAAGACATAAGGCAGTTTGGCTGGTAATCTCACCCTCACCTTTCTTGTAGTGGTTTCTTGATGTTCACCACTGCCCTCACCCTCACTTAACTCATTTATCACTCCCTACTGGTTAAGATTTGCTAGAATTTTGCAACTACAATTTGTTGAGAAACTGTAGAGGGGGTTATGATTTGTTGATCACATTTAGGGTGTAACTGATAGGGTAGAGAACTTGGGGGTCATTCCAGTCATTTCTCATCTCAGTTTTTGAAAAGGAAAAGAAAAATGATATAGATTTTAGCAAGTGAGAGTTTGATAAAAGATAAGATGATTACCTTCCATTTATCAATGATGAACTGTTAAGAGCCTTTTCCATTGAAGTTTTATTCTCCTAATAGTCCAAGATTACCAGTTTTCCCGTTAATTGTTACAACATCCTCATAGTGACCATCAGAAGCTGCAAAAACCTTAACTTGATAGATTGTCAATTTCTTTCAAATTCCTTCAAGTTTTCTTCTAATGTTTCTTCATTGAGTTCATGCAAAACAGATGAAAAAGTTTTTGTGTAGCTCAGAGAGCTCACTAGTCTGTTAGTTGAACAATTAGGGCTTCTTGACAAGTTAATCAAAGTTGATCCTTAAGCAAGTAGATTTTATAATTCAACCTTTGATCAATTCATCGAAAAGAAAAAGAATATGTAACAAATTTATATTGTTTGTGTATTTGAGATTATTGTCTTTTTATTTTAGGAAATGAGTCCAGTTAACATGCAAGTCATTTTTAGAGGATAAACAAGTTAAATGAATTCAAATGCAGAAATAAAGAAACTAAAAAAGCACATCACACAACAATATAATAAACTGGGGAAAACCCCCTAAATTTATTTTTAAAAAAATTACATTACATATAAAAAAAACTTAAAAACAAAAAGACTGGAACATAACATTCCAGTCCCCCCCCCCCCACTAGGTCCCTGCCCTCTCAACCGGAGAAGCAGCTAAACAACAGCTAAGTTGTTGCTGCTCCCCTAGGAGCTCCATTAGGGCCTCCTCCGGGACCTCGACGCCTGTTGCGGGCAGTCATGGCAACTAGGGCAGCCCTCATCACATCAACTTCATCCATTTCCTCTTGAAGGAGCTGCTCAACCTTCTCTTGTAGGAGAAGGATCTTGCTGACTCTGGATAACCGGCGGTACTCTTAAGGAGTAATGTCAAGAATACCAGGAACCATTTTGAGTGATTATTATTTTAAAAAGATGATGATGAGACGATGAGGTTCTATTGTGCCTTTAAATAGGCAGGGGTAACTAGATAACCCATGTGTTTAACTAGGGTTAAACGGGGGTTTGGAAAGCTGAAGAGACATGCATTAAATCACTCTAGTGAAAATGAAAAGACTACTCGAGTTCCTAGAGTGAAAAATGTGTCTCAGCTCAGATTACAAAAATTGTCATGACACAGATATTTTGAATAAAGATAAGAATAAAACTAAATAGCTAGTCATATATATATATATATATATATATATGTTCAGCTAAATAATATTAAACTAAAATCTCTAGACATAAGAATTAAGAATATCAATACTTTTTGAATAATGTAACAAGCAGGTTATTTGAATTTTTGAGACACTTATTCAGCTGACATCATTCATTAAATGTATGACATTTGACAAATGATATCCCTGAATATTTATCCATGGAAAAATCAAAGAACAGCAATGCACTTAGCTTGTTAATGTCTAAAGATGATCAACTATTTAATATTAGTGAGAAAAGTAGCTTGCTATCTCATTGAATATTACTCAGAAGAGCATTTCTAGACGACTTTACTTAGTGCATAACATCATTCAACTGTATTGACTTGTCATGATAACCAAAATAAAACAAACAAATAAAACACACAAAATAAACAAATAATTCCAGAGATTGAAATCACTGGCTGCATGCATTTAACACAGATATGTAAGAGTATAAGAAATCATTACCTACCAACCTTATTTGTCAACTCAAGTGAGTTGCAGCATTAAGAGCATTGGTAAGATATCTGGTTAAATGTTGTTCCCTTGGAACACAGTGTAGCTCCACTACAACATGCACATCACTTCTTCCAAAAGAATGGTGCATGAGGTTTATGTACTTGACTTTTTTGAGAAATGCTTAAATGCTTCAGCTGCATTTTTTTGATTTGTCCTTAAGCTAAGCATTTCTTTTGAGCCATGACCTGAACTCATTTCCTTGAGGTTGGCATGAATTGTGTTATGTCTTCTTGATTAGGAGTTTATCCTGCAAGTATCAACATCTAGACAACCAATTAGAGCATAACAAGTATCTCTTGGATTATCGACTACTGAATGATTGATAATCTTTTGAGATACCACAAAGATTCTAGGAAAAGTTAAGGTACTAGTACATAAACTTGTGGTTAACATAATTTCTAGCATTCTGTTACTTAGTCATGAGGGAGATCACCAATTATATTTTCAAAACACAAATTTCCTACCAAGGTATTTAATTCAGCAGTGTCAATAATTGATATGAGAATTCATAAAAGAATACTCACTTATCCCCTCAGAACTTCTTTGCATGAGCCTTTCAGCTTAACAGCAAAGCTACTGATAAGTGATGCTAGATATTACATAAACTACATGTATCTCAGCTAAGAATATATGACTTACAAATGCTGAGATTTAGATTTTAATTTTCTACAGATATAGACACTGTCTTTTTGCACTATCCGTAGAGGAGCAAAAGAAGTATCCATAGATGTAAAAAATTGTCTACGGATAGTCAGTATCCATAGACAAAGCAAAGAAACAAATCCAGTGTTATGGATGACTATCTACGGATAAGGATATCCATCGATAAAGTAAATTTTGACTTAAACAAAACTTTCACTTTTTCTTGAAAACTTAGTTTTCAAGAAATTCATTTAAACGATATTGTGGACTTCACGACATAGCTCATTCTGACTTCACGATATAGAGACTTAGATAAATTTCTGCAACTTATTTCTTCAAGGCCTTATTCACTTCAATCCTGTTGCATGAACAAATTGAACTTCTTCCAGGACAATTATTTCATGGCCTATATACATTCTAGGTGCAAGAAACTTACTAAGCTCATTATACACTTGAGCATACAGAATATAGCTAAGTACATAATAACAAGACAAGTACAATAGAGACCTATACTATATCCCAGTGATAAACTTCACTAGGTCATGTAGAGTGACATAGTCACAATGTGTAGGCTTGTTAATAGTGGTATTCAGACATGCCTTGAGCCTAACACGTATATCATCATTATAGAACCCTGCATTTAACAAAGACCATTTTCAATTTACAAATGTAATATGACCATTTTAATTTAGCAAAATAAATTGAACACACCAGCACCTATAAAAACTAAAATACATCAAGATAATTGAGAATTAAACATCTTTAGAAAATTTTCACCACACTCAAAACACATACAGTTATCAATTTAGAGAAAAACAATACAATACATTACCAAATTAATCGTAAACAGATAGACACTCTTTATGCATTACAATCACAAAGCAAGGTAATGTTTATACAAGTATCGAGATAAATAGCACCATAAAATATACATCCATGAGTACATGTAAGCTTAACAAAACACCTTTGCAAGTTGGATACCTTAAAAAAATCTTAAGAGAACACCATGATGATAACCTAACATAACACCTTGATGAATCTTAAAAAAATATTGGACATGACAACGCAACACCTTAGTGAATCTACTAGATTAAAGAATTTTATCAATACGATTGGTTTATAATATTCCAAACAAAGTACATATATGAAAAGAGATATTCTTTCAAACTGAACAACGGTAATGAACCAAATCCAATATCATAACCCATTTCATTTGATCCTCCATCAAAAAAGATATTACATATCTCAACATATGTGGTTGAAACCTTATAATTGAACGTTTTTCTTCATCTTCTTGGTCAGTACTTAGTTTAGTGTTCTTATCAGTGTTCTACAAAATATATATTAGTTTAAATGATTACCTCAAATTAGAAAAATTATTACATTGTTGCATCGTTTTTTCCCTCCATTTTTCTTCTAGGTTATGGAGCGTCTTCAAGCTTATAGAGTGCCCTATGTTTGAAAAATAGTAGCAGATGATTGAAAATAAGTAGCAGTCCAAATCATATAGACAACTGTTGCGTGATATATGTGTCATTATATTCTTTCCAAAATTATAAAAGATTTTGATCTATAATCAAATATTGATTTAAAGATTCTTTCCTTTTATATAAAAAGTACTATACGTATAATGCTTGATTGTGGATTTTAAATGAGCTCAAACATTCTAATTAATTACAATATTGGCATTATGTCTTGTATAATGAAATTAAAATGTAATCTAATTAATGGACGGTCAAGATTGAGGTCTCTTGGGTCCCTTGATAAGGAGGTTCTCCCTAGAACCTTGATGATAGGATGTTATTTCCTAATTAACCTAAATTTTCTTTGAAAATTGTAATGCCCAGAAAGTGTGAATTTGTGTTTGGTAGTCGTGTAGGAAGGTACTTACCATAGAAAATGTAGTTTATCAAGTGGGGGTTGGGTAAGCGGCTTCCCCCATTTTATGGGTATTTAAACTTCCAGGGTATGTTTTGTCAAAAAAAATAAAAAAAAATTAGGGTGTTTCCACTTTCAATTTTAGTGCTAACCAAACAATGTTTTAAAATCTCACTTCTCAGGTATTCTAACTTCCGAAGTATTTAAGGGTAAACCAAACAACCTCATAAATTTATGCAAAACATCAATAACTAATCAAAAATAAGATTGAACCATTATATTTTCATGATTTAATGATCTATTCTATTAATATATTAGTAGCTTATAACCCATGCGAAGCACGGGCTTCTTTTAATATAATATAATAATTTTTTATAGTAAACATATTTTTTTATAATATTTTCTTTTGTAAGAGTAGTTATTTATAACTTACAATCAATAATATTAAATTTTCACTTAAATTTGTTATTGACGGAATTTGCACCTAGGGTATTTAGTAGATTAACTTAGATATAAAATTATGTTTAGTAGTGTTGGATATTTTTTGGAATTTATTAATAATTGAAAGATATATAAAATAACCGACATTTTTGGGCGTATTTATAAAAAGATAATATAGGTTTAATTAAAAGTTGACGTGTTCTAATTAAAAAAGACAATATTAATGATTTAAATATATATTATATTAATTTTTATATTTAGGCGTGTTTATAAAAGGTAACATATTTTCATTAAAAGGTAATGTCTTTTAATTATAGAAGATAATCGGCTAGTTACTATTTTTTTATATTTTTTTATTATTTATTAAATAAAATAAATGAAAATATATATTATACTAATTTCTATTCTTAGGCGTGTCTATAAAAAGTAATATATTTTCATTAAAAGGTAATGTGTTTTAGTTATAAAATAAAATCGGCTAGTTACTATTTTTATATTATTTTATTTTTTATTAAATAGAATAAAAAACCGAAAACCAAATTTTTTAATATTTCAGCTTTAATAATATAGTATAGATATATGTATATTAATAAATATGAGAATAAAGTTCCTGAGATTACCTTAGGATGTAACATAATAAACTTACCAAATTTTGTGCAATTGTGTATGTTCCAATCAAAAAAATATTCATTTTCCTTAATACATAATATACATATAAATATAATACATATGCTTGTACATACATGACACATGTCATGTTTATATTGGTTTTAATTCAATTATCTCAAACAAGTTTCCTGAGGTAACCTCAGTAAATGTATTCTCAATAAATATTTAAAAAATGGTTTTACAGGTAATGCGGGTCAGATTCAGGTTAAACGAATTGACCCGTAATTCAATTTTTTATGCAGGTCAATTTCGGGTCTGACCCGTTTTTGACCTGACCCCCTAGGATGTCATCGTGTTCATGTTACACTCGTTTAAAAGATCTAGCAAAAAAACACTTACATGCAAAGTATCGACTACGATAAACAAACTACTAAGTCAAATGAATACATAAATAAAGTACATCCACAAAATCCCCCAATAATTGTTTGAAATTGTGATAGATTGTTGTAAAACAACAAAAACTAATAAATGTAATAAAAAAAATTCTTAAGGAATGTCAAATTTTTATTTTTAAAATAATTTAAATGGACATACATCGGATATGTCAATTGTGTTCTTCAGATACACACTCTTCAGGATCGCCATGATCGTCATTATCATCACCATCACCATCGTCATTATCGCTGTCGTCTCTTTCGTTCAAAACAAGTATGAGTTCACGAAGTCGTTGAATTTGATCCCGAAGGTAATCAATTTCGTTATTCTTGGCCATAATTACAGCGTCTTTTAATCTTCGGACATTTTGATTATGATTTTCAGCATTTTCATGCTCTTGTATCTTCTCTGTAATCGACAAGTTCGCCAAAAATAAATCTACCTCAAGTTTCAAAACTCGGGAAGTGGCTTTTTCAGGAAAAACCAAATCTCTTTCAGCATTAGAGATTACTTGGTTCATCCAAGCAGTAGACTGCAAAAAGATTAACTAATTAAAGATCATTAAGATAAGAAATCGGTCCATGGATAACAAATGACTCTAATAAAGCAACTTACCCTTGCAACACATGGCTTCTTAGATGATGGAACAGATGTGCCCGGAATGTCCTTTGGTGAGATTGGATCTTTTCCTTTTTCATTGTTTTCAGATGTTTTGAAATTGTCGATTCTTGCTAACACTGCAATTTAGGAACAGATTATTAACATACCGATTTCTAAGAGTCAGATTGTTCTTCTATTTTTAAGATTGAACAACAACTTTATATATAAGGTAAATCAGATAAAAATAAACTAGAGATAAATATCAAAGACATCATTCTCTGGATTCAAATGTATCAAAATAATCATTCATTAAAAAAATGACTCAATTTAATCATTAATTTAAAAATGTGTATCAATTTAGCAATTGAAAAGTTGTAAATTTGTATCAGTTAAGTCATTCTCAGATGATTATTTTGATACATTTGAATCTAGAGAATGATGTCTTTGATATTTATCCCAAATACAATACAACAAGATGTGTGCCACCTTTTTAATATACCTAATGTGCATATACATGCTTCAAAAATTACCTGAAGATTCATTGCTATTGTTGGCATAATTTGACTGCATATCATGGGGCATATTTTTTGTCGAAATTGTTTTCATCGCTGAACTTATTCTTTCCAAATAATTAAGCTGTAATTTTAAAAAGAAAATAACTACAAAATGAGAGCACAACTAATAATCATCAACTTGAAAAATTAGAATATATATTAAAAGTATAATGACGCCAAAAATAGTAGAGATGTTCTAACCTTGCTTGTTGCAGTAGCATAAATCATTTCTTCAAATTTCACAGCAAAACTATTAAGTCTTTCCGGTTCACATTGTATATAAATGGGAAGAAACCTCAATAAATCGTGCTTTCTACGCATGAAAATAATGTTCAAGGTTATACACTAAGGCACAAAATTATATTGACAATAAAGGTCTAATAACATTGGTGTATTTAGTAATTTTATTTTAGATAACATCTGATAAGTAAAACTAATTTAAAAAAATTATGTAACCTTCCATTGAACGACTAAATATCAACTACCAATTAAGGCGAAGAAGTTCCACAAAATACATAAGCACATACAACATCATCGCACGTCGTTTACTCACATGTCTACATATATGCACTTATGCATCATGTGTATGGAGATCAATAATTTAACTTGCATAATAGATATACAAATTAAATTTATGAAATAATTTTAAAGAGAGTTGCATATAACAAATCACAAACATATATAGACTAACAAACAAATATGTATTTATCTCCTTTACTATAATTAACTTGATACATGAATATATAAAATTTTACACTTAGTTGCACTTTCACTTTTTTAAAATAAAAATCAACACATCTGGAAAGACATCCTGTATCTTGATAACAAAAATATATTGTTATCAGAGTTATAAACTTTCTTTATGTATAGATAACTTTTGAATCTTGACTAAAATTCACCACCATTTTCGATAAATCTTGACTTAATATATTTAAAAAGAAATACGCAAACATCTTTGTTCCTTACAATATTACCAAACTTACATTGTGCTTACAGTTGCTGAGCGCGCGTCTTCTTGTAAAAATCTCTTCCAATCTTCTGCATCCATACCTATTTCGACACTGCCAAAAATTTCAAAGATCAAGATTTCAAATTCATTTAGTTAACTTTTATCAAATATTAGATTATTTCCTAATTGACTTAGGTGAATTATAAATTTATTTGAGTCAAATTGGATCTAAAACACAAACCTCTAAAAAACACGATCTTACACAAAAAAAATATATATAGAAATTAATAAATTTTGTGCAAAAACAGAAAAAAAAAAAGAAAAAGATAATAGATGCAATGAATAAAGACATTAAAACAATCTCAGATGAATTGAATACAACATAATCAACAAGATCTATGAGAAAGATAAATTCACAATCTACCAAAAATGTGTGTGTTCCGGACTAAGACGAAGAAACAAAAAGTACCTGGTCTTATTACTCTTGTATGTATGATTGTTTCCAATGAATATGAGACGGCGAAAAAACAACTACTTAACCCCCCCCCCCTTTTATAAGATTATGAAGTAGGGTTTTCATTGATTAGAATTTACAATTTAACCCCTCATATTTAAATTATAAAATTATGTGCAAAATACGAAGATTTTGTGTTCTTGTACGCGGATGTAAAAGTACACAAAAACATTTAGTGTTGTGTTTATTATATATATACGGCAAATGTTCAATGTAGAACATATAAAACTTAAACCTCTTAGACCAAATCTCCACCATTCATTAATTTATGATCCAATGGTTACAAGTATTCATATTATTATATTAAATAAATAATATATAGAATAATTTATTGATTCAAATACATTTACATTAAAGCATTCCAATTTTACTTTATCATTTTATGAATACACAATCTTCTTCAATTGTTCGCGATCTTAACTAGTTATAATATATTTTTTAATTTGTACTACACTATATTATTGTTCTTTTTTTTTATTTGTAATACATAATCTATTGTAGTATAGCCATACTGCATATTGTTTTTATATTGTATTGCACTTTGGTTTTTAATAATAAGCGTTGTCACGTACTGTCATCCTAATTTATACTACACAATATATAAATGGGTTGCCAATAACCAACTATACTTAGATGATTGTATTTTCAAAACAAAACATTTTATACTTAAGATTACATTTTGAATAAAAAAAATGTGTAATAATAAATAATAAAAGTAATCAAAGAATTTAAACTAATTTAGACCTTAGCATTTGCCAACACAAGTATAGCATTAACGTGTCGTGTTCAGAATCCATTTTAGTCTTAATTAACTCGTCTATTATAAACATTTTTAAAATTAAATAAATTATTAAAAAAGTCAATAATTTATTAAATTTAAAAAGTATTTATAATAATTTAATCAATTTTAAAAATATTTATAATAGACGACTTAATGAACCCGGACACAGACCCCGAACACGACACATTTAACTTAATAAACAAATAATGTTTAAAAAGAAAATAACAAATATAGGAATGTAAGTTAAATAATTGAAAATATTGATTAAAATATTATTCTTTATCTTCAAAAATGGAAAAATAACATAACAAGTAACGCAAACATACAATTTTATTTTAAAAATCACACAATATTATTATAATATGTACTTGTATACATATTTTAGTCAATAATCATTTGAGATGTTACTAAAATGATCGTTTCACATGTCATTGAGCATATTTCGATTAGATATTTTTAATTAAAATATATATGATGGAAAAAGAGTATCCATAACTTAGCCTCGAAGATAATTTGAATTTTAAATTAATTTAATTTAATTTTTACGTACATATTTTAGGAATAAAATACAAAAAAACAAAAAAACAAAAAACAAAGTGCTTGAGCAATGTAACACTGCTACCATAGCAATGTAACAATGCTGAAGGCTTTGTTGCCGCAATGTATCATTGCTAGCCAGCATTAAATAAGGTAGTTGTCGAGGGTGGTTGGCATTAAATGCATTTGCCACAACAATGAAACATTGCTACCCTTGCAATGATACATTGCTAGGATAACAATGTTTCATTGCTGTAGCTACGATTTAGGCAGAAGCTTCAGACCATTTCCTTTATTCTTCCCCTGTTTGTTTCTCCACCTTGATTTTTTTTATTATTTCAAAATTTAATATTGAAAAGTATTCATTAATAGTATTTTATATTCAAGTTAGAAATGAAAAAAAATAAAATCGAACTGAAAGAAAAACAGGGGAGAAATAAGGGAAATGAGTTAAAGCTTCTACCTAAATCGCAGCTGTAGCAATGATACATTGCTACTAGCAATTAAATATTGCTAGGGCCGTAATGTATCATTGCTACAGCTACGATTTAGGCAGAAGCTTTAGGCCATTTCCTTTGTTCTTCCCTTATTTTTCTCACTGCCAGGCAGAAAAACTAACCACAAAAATATGTTACAAACATGTTTCGCATACTGAACAGTTACAAAAGTTAAAAAATCGAAACTCCAACCTTACACAACTCCAAATCAAAACCAATAACCGAATAAATAAAATAAATTACCAATAATAAAACTCACAAAACCAATAAAATATTATAAGAAGTCCATTAATTTTCATCTCTAAAAATCCAATAATCACATATGTTAACCATTGTTATGCCGTATTTTGGCATAGTCCAAATTTATCTGTTTAATAATTATTAATTCAGATTAATAATTAATTACTTGACCACTAAGTTTTATCCTCTCTCTGAAACGAGGAAAGAATCAATCTCAATCAACGATATTCTTTGAATCATGGAAAGAAATGCGGAGATGCCGCAAGATTGTAGGAAAACATGTGAAGACCGGACTATTTATGGGAACGTGAGGTGGATTGATAATCCTTGGACTGTTTATGGGAGCTTGAAGAGTATTGATAATCCTTGAACTATTTATGGGAACTTGAAGAGGATTGATAATCCTTGAACTATTTATGGGAACTTGAAGAGGATTGATAATCCTTGGACTATTTATGGGAACTTGAGGTGGATTGATAATCCTTGAGCTGTTTATGGGAACATAAATCTTGACTATCTTATGGGATTGGACTGAATGAACTTATCCAATGACTTGTTTTCCAAGAACTACGTGAGGCTTGATCCCTATATAAATGGGTACGTAGGCACCTTGTATGGTACACAGTGGTACAGTGGTACAGTGGTACAGTGGTACAGTGGTACACATAATTGACACTCGGGAAAAAGAAAGAGAAAGAACTCATTCTCTATTCAATTTCTGAGGAGTCATCATACGAGCTCAGCCCCCAAACATCCAAAAATCTCAAATTCCCCTATTTTCATAATTCGTTATTTCAGGAACCTCCGATTTGGGTTGTTACGAAATTCCTCCAACAACAATTGGCGCTAGAAGGAGGGGATTATTTTTTGATTGTGGAGGACAATCAAATCATCTATATCATACGCAAGGGGGGTTTTATCAGATTTGGAGCGGCTTTAATGGAGGAGCAGAACGGTGGAAACGGTGGTTCATCGTTCTATTCAAAATTAAGATAAGTTTTCTTATGTTTTTGTCCGTATACATAAGTTATCTTATAAAATTCGTAGTAAATTTAATACATGTCAGATTTTGATGATTTTTTATGATCCGGAAATCTTTCGTGATTTCCTATAACTTTCGTTCTTGGTGTTTTCTGAGATTATGTTCAGGTCTATTTTTGAAATCACAAAACATAATCTGATCCCGTTTTTCAGTATTGAGAAGTTAATCAGCAGACATTTTATTTGATTCCTGATTCGTTATAAGTCCGTTTCTGACGAGCCATATATCATCGGAAAGCTCTTTTCGTTTTCTACAACTTTCATGTTTTATGTTTTCCAAGAAAACATCGTTTACAGGGTCAGAAAGGTAAAAAACAGATCTGGACAGAATCTGAATCATGGAGATGTTAAAGAATTGTGATGCAATATCCGTAGCGCGTGATTTGATTACTTCAATAGCTCGTGCATGGACAAAAATAAGTGTGGAAGGTCCTTATCTGATAAGGGTAATGTTTTCGAAAGCTCTCTTTTCCAAGGAGGATTAATATTGAAGACCCTACTCTCAAAGGAGAGTCCATGAATAAAATTACATTATTGAAGGTCCATTGGTAGATGGATATTTCTTGGTTGGCACGGAACATTCCTACAATCACGGGAAAAAATGCGGAGATGCCGCGAGATTGCAGGAAAACGTATGGGACCGGATGTGATATGGGCTGAAAGCCTGACATTTGAAATTGGGTATCTTATTAAAGCCTCAACTCGGGGGCTCGTGGATGAACGAAAACACATCCTTATGTGAACAATGACACTTGAAAAGCGTGTACGCCGATTCGGACTATATACAAAACTCTAAGCGACCGAAGAAATTTGGAAGCTCGAAGATTTTTAGTTCTCCACTGCAGCAAGCTACACTGAAGAACTGGGGGCTTGTTGTTATGCCGTATTTTGGCATAGTCCAAATTTATCCGTTTAATAATTATTAATTCAGATTAATAATTAATTACTTGACCACTAAGTTTTATCCTCTCTCTGAAACGAGGAAAGAATCAATCTCAATCAACGATATTCTTTGAATCATGGAAAGAAATGCGGAGATGCCGCAAGATTGTAGGAAAACATGTGAAGACCGGACTATTTATGGGAACGTGAGGTGGATTGATAATCCTTGGACTGTTTATGGGAGCTTGAAGAGTATTGATAATCCTTGAACTATTTATGGGAACTTGAAGAGGATTGATAATCCTTGAACTATTTATGGGAACTTGAAGAGGATTGATAATCCTTGGACTATTTATGGGAACTTGAGGTGGATTGATAATCCTTGAGCTGTTTATGGGAACATAAATCTTGACTATCTTATGGGATTGGACTGAATGAACTTATCCAATGACTTGTTTTCCAAGAACTACGTGAGGCTTGATCCCTATATAAATGGGTACGTAGGCACCTTGTATGGTACACAGTGGTACAGTGGTACAGTGGTACAGTGGTACACATAATTGACACTCGGGAAAAAGAAAGAGAAAGAACTCATTCTCTATTCAATTTCTGAGGAGTCATCATACGAGCTCAGCCCCCAAACATCCAAAAATCTCAAATTCCCCTATTTTCATAATTCGTTATTTCAGGAACCTCCGATTTGGGTTGTTACGAAATTCCTCCAACAACAACCATGATTATAACGAGACTAAAGGCTCTGATTCCTTTGTTGAATCGGCAAGTAAGGAATAAGTCGTGTTTCCCCATTTCGAAACTCATTTGCAATGCGAGACCTGAAGAAAATGGAAATTCAATGAAAAATAGTTCAATAACCTAGTTGTTTCCACTACAATTTATTAACGCAAAAACATGCAATAACCAAAAACAGTTCAAAAAACTTGTTAATTTTTTAAAACTCCAATTCGAAATCAAAACCAATGACCAAAAAATTTGATAAATAACTCCAACTCTAAATCAAAACCAATATAATCGAAATTGAACCTAATTTATACACAAATGTTAGGTCCTGATATGTTTGTAGAAGGGGTGTTGAATACAAACAATACCGTTTAATCGAATTTGTATAGTTGAATTTAACAATTACAATAACAAATTTACTGCGGAATAAAATGAAACAAGATTCAAGTTAAATAAAACTCTATTGAACTTGAAGGGTGTTACAAATCAGTGTACAGATTACTGAGTTCTTGTTAAAACAAATCTAGAATAAATTCGACATGAATTTATCTATATTTGTAATAAAAGGATCGAATACTAAAAAGTAGTTCGATATAATTTCTAGGGATTATGATCCGCTAGATTGTCAAAGCAATACAAGTAATTGAATTCTAGTGGATTGGATATAACATTAATGTCTAGAATTGATTACAAGAATTAAATTGAAGATTTGCAGTTGGCTCATTTTTCTGGCAGAAGTAAATGGATATGAAGTTCTTGTGTTCTATCTATCTGTTAAATGATCACTAAAGACTTGTATTTAAACAAGTCAACAGAAGCATTCATCACGCGCCAAAACCATTTCATTTTAGTTTATACTGGTAGTACTATCCAATATACTTGGTAGTACTATCGGTAGTACTATCCAATTATATTGGTAGTACTATCGGTAGGACTATCAAGGGATAGTACTACTAGTATAAACTGGATAGTACTACTGGTACTAATTAGAATTAGAATTAATTCTATTTAATTTATTTACTTAATTGAGTTAATAAATGAATTAATTCTTTCAGAATTAATTCATAGTTTAAATAAATTAAGTTAATGACTTAAATAATTCAATAATAAATTAATTCTTGAGAATTAATTTATACATAAAAGTACTTAAGATCTAGATTGATTAATTTAATATATGAATTAATTCTGAAATTAAATTAATTATCTTATAGAATAAATTAATAGAGAATTAAAACTAATTATAAGAACCACTTAAATTGATGACGAACTACCACTGACTGACGTTGACACTCCATGTACTGTCTGGTTCATGAGTGACTAACTTTAATGAATGTTCTTCATCTTTTGACTTTAAGATGTGGTTCTTTCTCCTTCTACTTAAACAAGGGACTGTAACATGTACTTTTCTCCGTCACACTTCTGAAATCTCTGTCACTTTTAAACAGTTCCACTTCCTTGAATACTTCATTGAGGCTTGATCAATAAATTGAACTTCTTTCAAATGTAGAATTACTTCAAGTCTGTAGATGACTTTAATCTTCATTCTTTGACAGATGTAACCTTCTGAGATTCCTGTGACATTTGATTTTTATTATTTACTTATTACATCTTAATTAAAGTTGAGTAGAATCCTCGGTGTTTACAAATAGGCCTAGACATATGCCTTTCAACAAATTTGAACAAGGGACATCTCATAACAATCACAACAATCGAATCAAGTGACCATAAAATACATTACATTTAAACAAGTATATTGTTTTATATATGTGTGTGTATAATTATATGCATAATCGCGAGTGTTTGTAATTATGTATGTGTTACAAGGAGAAAAGCTAGTAAAGTTAGAATACTACCTAAATAAATAGGAATATTACAAAAAAAAGGTTGGATTCGCCTTTCTTGTGATTGTGTTTGTATGTTTCAGTAGATGTGTTTCTGTGTCTATGTTAGAATGTGTTTCAGCAGATGTGTTTATGTTAAATAGCTTCTATAAGGGCAAAATGGTCTTTTCATGACTAACAATGACACATTGTTGTGGTAGCAATGACACATCGCTCACAGCAATGAGATATTGTTGTAGTAAATAATCCAAGCCGTTTAGTTTGAAAATCAAAGGTTATGATTTGATGGTTGAATTTCCCTTTCCAACCAGCCGTGGTTGTGGAAGGGCACCTGATAAGTCATTCTACCGTCGGGCTCAACTTCCTTGGTATTATACTGGAATAAATGCTTGTTTGGCTTGTTGGGCTTGTCAGACCTTGTTGGTCTTGTCGAGCTTGTCGGACTTTGTTGAGCTTGTTTGACTCGTCAGGCTTGTCGAGCTTTGTCCAACTTTGTCGAGCTTGTTTGACTCTTCAGGCTTGTTGGACTTTGTCGAGCAATGCTAGTCTCGTTTGAACTTTGCCAGAACCGCCTCCAAGCTCCCTGAAACGGAAATGCCCGTGGGGGGTTATGTCCCCGTAAGCACCTCCGACGTGAGAATAAGTATCCGGTGGACGGAAAACATAATACAAATATATAAAGTGTATTAATTTCTAGAGAGAGAAAGTAGAGAGAAGGTAGAGCAAAACCTATCAGAAATTGAATGTGGTGTGAGTGTAATGAATGTTGTCCACCTCCTGCATTGAAGTGACTAGGGGGTATATATAGGCTCATGTCATATGCGATACACATGACTGAGTGTCCACGTGGGGGACAAGGGCTACAAATTAGGATCTTGTTCGGGGGCCAATGTCAACCTTGTGTCAGTTAGATTTTGTCTTGGGACCATGTACTTTTCTGTTGTGCTACGTGTCATGTCCAATCCTTGTGGGCTTGGTGGACCTTGCAGGCTTTGTGGACCTTGTAGGCATTGTGAACATTGTAGGTTTTGTTTATAACTTGATCTTGTCAGACATTGGCTTTGTCTTGCACATACCTTTCCCATTGTACAATGTGTCATGCCCAACCCTTGTGGGCTTTGTAAAGCTTGCAGGCAATGTGGACCTTGCAGGCAATGCGGACCTTGCAGGCAATGTGAACCTTGCATGCATTGTTGGACCTTGTAGACATTGTGAACCTTGCATGTACCTTTGTGGGATTTATCAAACTTCCAGGCAATGTGGACCTTGCAAGCATTGTGGACCTTGCATACATTGTTGGACCTTGCAGGCATTGTGAACCTTGCATGCAATGTGGACCTTATAGACATTATTGGACCTTGCAGCCATTGTGAACCTTGCAGGCAATGTGGACCTTGCAGGATTTGCGGAACTTGCATGCATTATGAACCTTGCAGGCAATGTGGACCTTGCAAACATTGTTGGACCTTGCAGGCATTATGAACCTTGCAGGCAATGTGGACCTTGCAGGCTTTGCGGACCTTGCTGGCATTGTGGACTTTGCAGGCATTGTGGACCTTGCAGACCTTGTTCAGGACTTGGACTTGATTTTAATTTGTGAATAGGCCTTTTACAAATCACATACTATCAGCACCCATATATATATTACATTTCTTTTTTACTTGTGCTGCATAATATGTTGCATTTTAACGTACTGCAATTTCTTTTTGTATTGTATTGCATGCTATATTGCACTTTAATATTTAGTATTCGGTATTTTCTATACTCTCGTCATAATTTGTACTGCAACAATATCGTTCAATACATTACATGTTTAAACCAAAAATTATTTATGTTTCAGTATAATATTTTATTAAATTCAAATTAAAGATGATGTATTTAAATTTGTTTGTGGGACGTAATTTGAGGAATTAAATGTACATTGCTTGTATATAACTGTTATTTATAAATCTCTGTACTTGTCATATTTAATTACTCATGCACTACCTTAATTAAGAAGAATATCACTTAATTATCATCATTAAATCTGTGTCAATTATTTTATACAGATCTATTGGTTGATATTTGGTCGAAGTGGTTTACATTTTATCATGTTCTACATTGAAAATGAATATATGTGTGTATATATATATATATAGGGTCTTACTCTAATACAAACCTCCTTACACTAAAAACTAAAAACCAGTGGCAATTTTGTAATTACTTGTACTTATTTGGCTAAACATACTAGCGACACAATTATAACAAACTGTACATCCCCTTTCCCTTTCCCACTTCCAACCTGTTTATTCAATTCACGGAGATATCTCTGAACACCTATCTATACAATTAACGTCAAGCTTCTTCATATCTCCTGAATTTGGACTCCAATATCGTCTCTATTTCGCCTACTTATCTTGAGACTCTCCAAACTTTAACTTATAGAAACATTGATGATTAGCCGTCGGCGGGAAAATGGAATAATAAAGAAGACGAGAATTTGATATTAGAGATCAAACAAACACTTTTATATAAAAAATCACTACACATAGAATATCCAAATCACTTAATTTGATGGAAAGAGCCGCTTGAAATTGAAATGGGTGATGCTAAAACATGGAAAGAGCCGCGGGAGCTAGTGGGTAGGTTTGCAAGGTATTAACACCAGTACAAATGATAGGTGATGATATTAATTACTTTTTATTTGTTCCAAGTTTCAACATAACCATGGTTATTAATTTAATAAAATAGTTACTTATTTTAATAAAATTATCAATTTAAAAAATGCAATGTTTCGATATTTATAAATACAAATTACTAATTTCAATTATATATTGATCAAAAATTACAAATTATGAAATTTAGAAAACATACCATCAAATGTAAGCTATAAAAAGAATAATAAATAACAAGTCTCCAAATTACGGAATTCTCAATTCATTAATAAAAATCAACATTCTTAAAAGCACTATTAATACAAAAACAGATCACATGTTTCCATAAAAAAATTAAATAATAAAATATTATCACACCCTAATGTACTAAAGCATCAAAACTTATATACTAATCACTAAATTAAAATATATGCATTATCATAATAAATTAATGAATCACTAAATTATATGGTACGAATCATCAGATTATATGATTCAAATCACTATAATAATAATCTAAGCCATCTATATAATTTTAAATTTGCATGTTTTCGTTTATGATAATTTTCTATTGTTTTATTGCATTCCTAGGAATACATAATTAAATGGTACAAGTTATCATATTAAATTATAAAAATTACTAAATTAAATAGTACAAATCACCAAAGTAAGTATAAATCATCATTTTATAATAATTTAAATAATCTTTTTATAAGTATGCTTATATGCCAACAAATAGTATCCATTTTATAATAATTATATTATAGTTACATACATTAGTTTATATGAAAGTCGACATAATCAAGTGTAAAATTTTAATTTTTGAACGATTAAAATTCATTTAAATTATGAAAATACTTCTTAAATATTTATTAGATCTTAGCCATTTATTTTGCATATATTTAGTTCATATTAAAAGTTTAGTTTTAAGAGTGTTGTGGATTAAAAAATGTGCTTGTGTATTTAATGCTAAGGTTTGGTGAGCTTCGAGTTTTAATGGCTGCACTTGTGTTTCGAGACTAAATCGGTCCTCACAAGATGCCTACGTATCTCAAATCGTTATTGAGAATCAAGTCAAAGACGTAGTTCTTGGTGTTGCCCCCGGGGCTATGGCGGCAGGGGCACACCAAGGACGTAGTGACTTTTATGTCCTTATTCGAGGATGAAGTCTAAAACGTAGTTTTAGGGGTGCCTTCGTGGCTTGTTGCGCCTTTGAGGCGTTGTGACGTATGGAGCTGTGCCCAAAACGTAGTAGATGACGTATGGAGCTGTGTCCAAAACGTAGTAGATGACGTATGGAGCTGTGTCCAAAACGTAGTAGATGACGTATGGAGCTGTGTCCAAAACGTAGTTCTGATTGTAGGATCAGGGTCCTTTTATAGACGTCTGGAGCCTGCTATTTATGGTATGTTTAGGAGAATTAGCGAATAAGTCTCCTTATTGATAATGGATAAACATCGTATTTCTTGCTGGAGAAGTCTTTTCCTTGTTGATAAAGGCTATGACGCATTAATTGCCTTTAATTGGGATTCTGGATCCTTCTTTGATGAATTTACCATATTTTGGACTCTTTTCATGATCTGTATATTTTCCTTATTTATTAATTTCGTAATTAATAAATAATCAGGATTTTAGGCCTTAAATATTTGGCCTTTCCAAAGAATCAGCAATTATATTTCTATAATTACTTTTTTGTCCATATCATTTGCCCCCCAACTTCTGGGAAAATCTCCTTGGGGTTTTCGTAGAAGTTATAGCGTGTTTTTCCTCAAAATTTTCTATTTTAAGGGTATTTTCGACCTCAAAATAGGTCATTTTCGACCTCATTTTCGACCAGGATTTAGGTCATTTTTGACCTCATTTTCGACCAGGATTTAGGTCATTTTCGACCAGGATTTCGGTCATTTTCGACCTCGTTTTTGACCTCAACTAGTGTGAGGTCAAAGGTTTCGACCTCGATTTCCCAGTCTTTTTCGACCTCGATCGTTCGACCTCGATCACATATACTTTCGACCTCGTTTTGGTGTGAGGTCGAATGCTTCGACCTCAATTCTTAGTATGTTTTCGACCTCAGGTCTTCGACCTCGAACCTATACATTTTCGACCTCAATTTGGTGTGAGGTCGAAGGGTTCGAGCTCAATTCTCAGGTGTTTTCCGACTTCGAATCTTCGAACTCGATCTAAGGTCTTTTCGACCTCAAACTTTTAATTTTTCGATTTTATTTGGGAGCGAGGTCGATGGATTCGACCTTGATTTCTCGTGTATTTTCGACTTCGAGCCTTCGATGTCGATCTAAGGTGTTTTCGACCTTAGTTTCATTATTTTTCGTTCTTTCTTGGGCCTTAACTAGCCCAAATTTTAATTGGACTTCAATTTATTCCAGCCTTGGGCCTTATTGGGCCTTAAATTGTTTAGGCTTTGAATTCGCCTGAGTTTCAATTTGTTTGGGCTTTGATTTTTGTAATCCATAAATGGATTTATGGGCCTTAACTGGCCATAGACGGTTGCCCTTCCCTTAACCGGTTGGGTGACCGGTTGTCTCGATTATAAAAGAGTGGGATTTCCACTATCACTCTTCATTTCATACTTTCACTTTCTAAAAATTTCTCTCTTCTTATTCCGTAGTAAGGCGATTTCCAGCGAAGTTTCCGCGGTTGTATTCTTTGATTTTCTGGGTTCAATCTTCATCCTTTGAAGATTTTCGGGGTACAATCTTCATCCTTTGAAGATTTCATAGAAGTTATACCGGTCTTTTTCGAGACTTAGGGTCTTTTTATCCCTTACCTGGGACTTACTACCCTTTTTGGGGATTTTAATATACACTAGTGTTTCACGAGTATCGTCTTGGTGTAAAGTGTGGAGCGACCTACACATTTACGACGATTTTGCCTTATTCGAGGCTAACTTGACATTTGCATAAGCCTTTTATGTCTTATACCGTCTTGTTTTGGCTTCAAGCCTTTCATTGAGCATATCGAATGATGGGGTTTGGACTGAATGTCTTAGGTTTCTGGGGTTTCAACCCTTCACCCTTACGAGTTCTTACTGATGGCTCCACTCGTAGTGATTCATTCTCAAGTCTATCATATCAAACTTCTCTTGAGCTTCAAATTTTTGCTAATTAACAATAAGCATCTTAGGCTTTTTTTGTATGTTTATTAGCAACATTCACCCATCGGGGTTCGTTGTATTCAGCTCTATTTGTGCAGTTGACATGCATATTTTGTATGCTTTCCTTTGCATTCATTTGTAGTTTGTCTTGGAAATGCTTTGAGGATGTTTCTACCAATCAAAACGGGTTCAACCCTTCATCTTCTTTCCAGGAAGCTCATGATTTCATCGAACCATACTTCTACTTGTCCTACTAGCGGATCCTTTTAGAATGCACTAAACATAATGGACTTTCAAATTTGAGGCATGCCAAGTCCTTGGCACCTCATGCCCTTCGAGGGTTTCCAATTTGTAGGAGCCTCGACCAAATACGTTCTTAACGCGATATGGTTCTTCCCAATTTGGGGCCAGCTTGCCTTTTTGTCCAACTCCGGATGCCTCAATCATTCGTAGAACCAAGTCTTCTTGTCGAAAGAACCTTTCTTTAACCCTTAGGTTGTAGTAGAAAGATGCCTTCTTTTGATGTTCAACTATCTTGGCGTTTGTCTCATCTCTAACTTCGTCAATTAGATCTAAGGCCAGCCTCAAGCCTTCCTCATTTGTTTCTGGTTCATAAGCCTCAACTCTTGGAGACGTGTGAGTAATCTCCACTGGAACCACTGCTTCTGCCCCATATGCCAGCAGAAATGGGGTTGCTCCAGTGGTGACTTTGCAGGTAGTACGATATGCCCATAGTATGGGGAATAACTCATCTACCCAAGTGTTTCTGGAGCGTTCAACTCTTTTCTTCAGTCCATCTAGGATAATTCGATTTGCAACTTCAGCTTGCCCATTTGCTGAGGATGGGCAACAGAAGTGAAGCGTAATTGGATATCATTCTCTTCACAATACTTCTTGAACTCATCATTGTTAAACTGAGTTCCATTATCCGTAACCAGGATTCGTGGGATTCCATATCTGCATATTACATTTTCCCAGAAGAAGTGCATCACTTGTTTGGTGGTTATCTTGGCTAAAGGTTTAGCCTCAGTCCACTTAGTGAAGTAGTCGATTGCCACTATCAAGAATTTTCTCTACGCACTTGCCATTGGAAATGGTCCAAGTATATCCATTCCCCACATGACAAATGGGATTGGTGAGTTTATGGATGTCAACATCTCTGGTGATTGCCTAACCACTGGCGCATGTTTCTGGCACCGTTCACATTTCTTCACATAGCTTTTAGCATCAGCAAGTGTGCTTGGCCAATAGAAACCTAGACGGGTGATTTTATGAGCAAGGGCTCTGCCCCCCAAGTGTTGCCCACAAATTCCTTCATGTACTTCCTTTAGGGTCAATTCTGCCTCTTGGGGTCTCAAGCATTTCAGATAAGGAATGATAAAAGACTTCTTGTATAGAATTCCCTCAATCAGGACATACCTTAGTGCTCTCACATATAGCTTTCGTGCTTCTGAAGTATCGCTGGGTAGCCACCCAGTTTCCAGATGAGCTTTGATGGGATCCATCCAACAACTAGCAACATCAATGGGTGCTACCAACTTTTTGTTGATGCTTGGGGTCTTCAAGACTTGGAAGTATACACTTCCTGCATAGTTTTTAATTTCTGAAGAAGCAAACTTAGACAAGGCATCGGCCTTCATGTTTTCTTCCCTAGGAATGTGCTCAACATAGCATTCGTCAAACTGAGTCATAATGGCCTTGACAAGCTTTAAGTACTTGGCCATGACTTCATCTCTGGCCTCAAACTCCCCATTTACTTGGGAGACCACCAGCCTCGAATCTCCACATACTTTCAGAGTTTTGACTCTTAAGGCTCCAACCAGCCCCAGGCCAGCTATCAGGGCTTCATATTCAGCTTCGTTGTTTGTCGTTGGGAAGTCCAGTTTTAGTGCATACTCTATGAGGAATCCATCAGGACTTTGTAGCACCAAACCGGCTCCACTTGATTTTGTTTTTGATGCTCCATCAAAATAGAGCACCCAACATTCTTTGGAGACCATTTCTTCATCTTCCTTGATTTCCACTGTTACTTCCTGCCCCCCGACTTCTTGGTTGTCAATGGTGCATTCAACCATGAAGTCAGCAAGTGCCTGAGCTTTTATGGTCGTTCGAGGCTTATACTTGATGTCGAATTCGCTTAATTCAATGGCCCATTTAATCAATCTTCCACTAACTTGAGGGCTATGCAAGATGTTTCTTAGAGGTTGATCAGTCAAAACCTCTATCTTGTGTGCCTGGAAGTACGGGCGTAGTTTTCTTGAGGCCATTATCAAGGCTAAGGCAAACTTCTCAATCGTTGAGTAGTTTATTTCTGCCCCATGAAGAATCTTACTCACATAGTAGACGGGCTTCTGCACTTTCAATTCTTCCTTTATCAGTACAACTCCAAGGGCTGTGTTAGAAACTGCCAAGTACAAGTAGAGAGTTTCCCCTGGCTTGGGTTTTGCCAATAGTGGTGCTTTAGCCATGTATTTCTTCAGGGCCTCAAAGGCCTCTTGGCTTTCAGTTGTCCATTCAAAATTTTTCTCTTTTTTGAGTGCTTTGAAGAAGGGTAAACACTTCTCTCCTGACTTGGAGATGAACCTTCCCAATGCTGCCACTCTCCCCGTTAGTTTTTGGACATCTTTGACAGTCCATGGTGGCTCCATGTCTAGAATTGCTTTGATTTTGTCGGGATTAGCCTCGATTCCTCTCTTGGAAACCATCAGGCCTAAGAACTTTCCCGAGCCTACACCAAAGGCACACTTATCCGGATTCAACATCATCTTGTGGTGCCTTAGCACATCGAATGCCTCTCGGAGGTGCTTAATGTGATCGGCCTTATCGAGGCTTTTGACTAACATGTCATCCACGTAGACCTCCATGGTTTTTCCAATTAGGTGCTCAAAGATTTTGTTTACCAACCTTTGATAGGTCGCTCCTGCATTCTTAAGCCCAAAAGCCATGACTAAGAAACAGAAGACACCAAAGTCAGTGATGAATGATACCTTGGCGATGTCATCTTTGTGCATCTTGATTTGATTATATCCACTGAAGCCATCCATGAAACTTAGCATCTCATGCCCAGCAGTGGCATCTATTAGAGCATCAATCCTTGGTAAGGGAAAACAATCCTTAGGACATGCATCATTCAAGTCGGTGAAGTCGACGCACATCCTCCACTTCCCGTTAGCTTTTTTGACCATCACGGGGTTAGCTAACCATTCTGGGAATTGGATTTCCTCAATGAACCCGGCTTCCAAAAGCTTTTCAACTTCTTGTTTTATGGCTTCAAGCCTCTCTGGAGCAAAACTTCTCTTCTTTTGTTTCACCGTCTTCCTTTCTGGATCCACATTCAATTTGTGAGTTATCAATTGGGGATCAATCCCTGGCATGTCGGCCGCTGTCCAAGCAAAAACGTCATTGTTCTCTTGAAGAAAAGATGTGAGTTTGCTTTTCAATGGCTCGGGCAGTAGTGCCCCAATATAAGTCACCTTCTCCGGTTCACTTGGGACTAAGGGAATTGGGACCAAGTCCTCGGCCGGTTTCCCTCTTATGTCCTCATTGTCACTTTTATTCATGTCTTCAATGGGGAGAACCTGCCCCCCAATTCCATCAGGCCTTAACGCGGCTACATAACAACTTCTAGCCATCTTTTGGTCTCCCCGCTCTTCTCCAATTCCATTCCTCGTCAGAAACTTGATTTTCAGATGATAAGATGAGGCAACAGCCTTAAACGCATGGAGACCAGTCCTTCCAAGGATAGCATTGTAGGTTGAATTTGCCTTTATGACTACAAAGTTCAGCATCTGAGTAGATGTATTCATCCCTTGCCCCATGGTCATTGGGAGTTGGATAGTGCCTTCCACCTTTGATTCCACTCCATTGAACCCATATATGGGCATATTCGAGGGTGTCAACTGAGAATCAGTGTAACCCATCTTGATAAAAGTATCGTGGAACAAGATATCCACTAAAGCTCCATTGTCAACTAGGACTCTCTTTGTTTCAGAATTTCCTATCACAGGTACGATGACAAGAGGATCATCGTGGGGGAACTTCACCCCTTCCAAGTCGGAATCATCAAAACCTATCGACACTTCTGTTCTGGCACGCTTTGGTGCTTCTCCAACCACAGTCATTACCTCCCGGGCATAAGCCTTCCTTGAGTTTCGGGAGGACCCTGCAGCAGTTGGTCCTCCAAATATCATGTTGATGACAGGCCCTCGGGGCTTGGGATTACGATCGTGGTCGTTGTCCCTTTTGTCGTAATCTTTTCTTTCATAATTTCCTCTATGACTCCCTTGACTTCCATCCTTAGTGAATTTACTAAGCTTTCCTCTTCGTATCAGAAACTCAATCTCATCTTTCAGTTGCCTACAATCGTCGGTGTCATGACCAACTTCTTTGTGGAACCGACAAAATTGGTTTTGATTTCTCTTGGACAGGTCAGCCCTCATTGGCTTTGGCCATTTGAGATCCTCTTCCTTTGCTATCTCCATCAGAATTTGACTCCTGGGAGTATTCAATCTTGCATACTCTGTAAACTTTGGCCCAAAATTGCTTCTCTTAGGTGGAGAATCAGAGCCCTTTGACGTTCTAGGAAATTTCTCCTTAACATCATATTCCTGGGTTTCCTTCCTCTTCTTTGAGTTTCCATTACCCTCAGCGGTGGGTTCATATTTCCTCATACTTTCTTCTGCTTTGATGTACTTGCCGGCTCTGTCTTGGAGCTTCAACATGCTCTCGGGTGGATGTTTTGCCAATGACCTTCTGAAGTGATCATCGGTAGTTCCTTGTTGTAGGGCTATCATAGCCACTTTGTCCTCTAAATCCGGGACTTTCAGAGCCTCACGAGTGAATCGGTTAATGTAATCTCTCAAGGCTTCAGCCTTTCCTTGCTTAATTCCCATGAGGGACGCAGAGCTTTTCTCATGTACTCTTCCACTGATGAATTGGTTGATGAACGCCTTGCTCAATTCTTTGAAGGATCCAATAGAATTGGGAGGCAATCGGTTGTACCAACGTTGTGCCATGCCCGCCAAGGTTTGTGGAAACGCCCTACACTTGACTGCATCGTTGGTCGGCTGCAACAACAGTGCGTTAGAGAAGGTTCTCACATGGTTAGCGGGATCTCCCGTTCCATCGTAAGCCTTGATCGTTGGCATCTTAAATTTTCTGGAGATGTTGGCTTTCATGATGTCTTGAGTGAAGGGCGGTGTTGGATCATCAGGATCTCCTAAGGGCAACAAGACAGTGGGATCACCCCTTGGGGCCTCAGCCCTCTTGCTTCTTCTAGGTGCTGGATTCAAATTGATTATCGGGACTCCTCCCGTCCCTTGATTTTGTGTCTTTGCGGCTTCTTCTTCGGCCAATAGCTTCTTGAGCCTTGCCATCTCGGCTTCATGGGCCGCTATTTTTTCCTTGGTGGTTTGAGATTGTTCCCGATTAGTTTGGGAAGAACGCCTTCTCCTTGGAGGGACGTCCCTTTCATCCCCAGTTGAGTAGTTTTCTTCCTCAGTGTAAGGACCCGAGTAGTCTTGGATCAGAGGGGTCTGTCGAGTTTGCTGATTTTGGGGTCCAGGACCTTGAATATATGGGGGCACATATGCCTCATGATAGATGGGGTTGGCACCGCTACTGCCCATCGGGGGTCGAGGAGGCATACCATAGGTTGGCATACCGAGTGTCTGAGTAGTATATTGGGGGAGATCCGTGGTGTGAAGTTGAAGGCCACGCGGTGCGTTCGCCAACAGCGGAGTGGTTATGATCGGTTGTTGGAGAGTAGTCTCTGGTGGATCTCGTCCATGAACGACCATTTGTAGGGGATTCGTCCCTTCAGCAGTAATTGGGACTTCCGGTCCTTGAGTGGTGGTGATGGGGGCGTCTGCCCTTTCAGCGCCAATGATTGGCGGGGGTTGGCTCCCTTGTGTCTCTGTTGCAGAGGTAATTGGGAGTCCATCAGAAGTTTGAGGATCGCGAACTGTTCTTCGTGTGTTTGCCATGGTTGATGTTGTCTTCCCACAGACGGCGCCAAATGTTGTGGATTAAAAAACGTGCTTGTGTATTTAATGCTAAGGTTTGGTGAGCTTCGAGCTTTAATGGCTGCACTTGTGTTTCGAGACTAAATCGGTCCTCACAAGATGCCTACGTATCTCAAATCGTTATTGAGAATCAAGCCAAAGACGTAGTTCTTGGTGTTGCCCTCGGGGCTATGGCGGCAGGGGCACACCAAGGACGTAGTGACTTTTATGTCCTTATTCGAGGATGAAGTCTAAAACGTAGTTTAAGGGGTGCCTTTGTGGCTTGTTGCGCCTTTGAGGCGTTGTGACGTATGGAGCTGTGCCCAAAACGTAGTAGATGACGTATGGAGCTGTGTCCAAAACGTAGTAGATGACGTATGGAGCTGTGTCCAAAACGTAGTAGATGACGTATGGAGCTGTGTCCAAAACGTAGTTCTGATTGTAGAATCAGGGTCCTTTTATAGGCGTCTGGAGCCTGCTATTTATGGTATGTTTAGGAGAATTAGCGAATAAGTCTCCTTATTGATAATGGATAAACATCGTATTTCTTGCTGGAGAAGTCTTTTCCTTGTTGATAAAGGCTATGACTCATTAATTGCCTTTAATTGGGATTCTGGATCCTTCTTTGATGAATTTACCATATTTTGGACTCTTTTCATTAGCTGTATATTTTCCTTATTTATTAATTTCGTAATTAATAAATAATCAGGATTTTAGGCCTTAAATATTTGGCCTTTCCAAAGAATCAGCAATTATATTTCTATAATTACTTTTCTGTCCATATCAAAGAGCCAAATTCTCAATCAAATAATATAATAATATGAATGAAAAGAAAATGATGTAAATTATTATATTACATGGGGAAACTACTAATAATTATATTTCAGAAAAAAATCACTAATTTTTATCTCAAATCACTATTTTCATTAATAAAAATCACTATTTTTTATATATAAATCACTAATTTTAACTACAATCATTTTTTAAGAATTAAAAAGTTATTCATTTTATTATAAATCATAAGGTACTGTGCATAAGTTCATAATTACTAGTAACAAATCATAAATTAACAATACTTATTTAAAAAATAGTACTCTCAAAAATATAAAATTAAAAGTTTTAATATATATGTTATGGATTAAAAAACGTGCTTTGTGAATTTAATGCTAGGATTAATGAGCTTCGAGCTTTAATGGCTGCACTCGTGTATCCGGACTAAATTGGTCCTCACAAGATGCCTACGTATCTCAAATTGTCGTTGAGAATCAAGCCAAAGACGTAGTTCTGATTGTAGGATCAGGGACCTTATATAGGCGTCTGGAGCCTAGTATTTATGGTATGTTTGGGAGACTTAGCGGATAAGTCTTCTTTTTGATATTGGATAAGTATTGTATTTCTTGCTGAAGAATTCGTTTCCTTGTTGATAAAGGTTATGACTCATTAATTGCCTTTAATTGGGATTCTGGATCCTTCCTTGACCAATTTGCCATAATTTGGACTCTTTTTATGAGCTGTATATTTTCCCTATTCATTAATTACGAAATTAATGAATAATTAGGGTATTGGGCTTTAAATATCGGCCTTTCGTTTGACCAGTCAATTATATTTCTATAATTACTTTTCTGACCATATCATTTGCCCCCCAACTTCTAGGACAATCTCTCTTGGATTATCGTAGAAGTTATTTCATTCAGGAGTTACGAAATTTTCTTCCATATCGTGGCTTGGTTTGACGAACGTATAGTTCTAAATCAATTTTATAATTCTCCAAAACAGGAATCGGGATTTTTTATCAATTCCTTGGAATATAAATTGATTTTTGAATTTTTCATGTCATTTTCGACCAGGATCCTGGTCGAATTTGACCTTGATTTTAGCTCCTGGTCGAACTCCTTCGACCAGGATTCTGGTCGAAATTTGCTTGCATTTTGCCTCCTGGTCGAATGGTTTCGACCAGGATTCTGGTCGAAGCTTACTTCCATTTTGTCCCCTGGTCGAATGGTTTCGACCAGGATTCTGGTCGAAGCTTACTTCCATTTTGCCTCCTGGTCGAATGGTTTCGACCAGGATTGTGGTCGAACATGACTTCAATTTTGATACCTGGTCGAATGATTTCGACCAGGGATGTGGTCGAACATGACTTCAATTTTGGTGCCTATTCGAACTCATTCGACTAGGATTCTGGTCGAATACTTGGTTCGTTAAAGACTTTTAGGGCCCACATATATTGGGCTTCATTTGGGCCAGAGGATTTTAGCAACTGGGCCTTTATCTTTTTATTGGGCCTTTAGCCTTTTTTAATAATTGGGCTTTTATCCTTTCGACGATATTTTTGGTCGAATACAAGAGCCATTTTGGGCTTTATTCGAACTTATTTGATCAGAACCTTGATCGAAAATGTAGTTTGTTTTTTGTAATGGGCTTAGTTGGGCCCAAGGATCTTCACTGTTCAACTTTATCAATTGGGCTTTTAGCCTTTTATGGGCCGTACCGGCTAATGCCGGTTGCCCTTCCTTCAACCGGCCCATTGACCGGCTGTAATCCCTATATAAGGGTGAGTTCTCATTTGTTTCCATTCATTCTTCACATTTCACTTTCTCAAAGTTACTCTGCTAAATTTTCTCCGAAATTTTCTTTAGATTGCTCTGCTAGGGTTCTGTCGCAAGGCGATTCCCGGCGAGATTTTCTCACCGTTTTCTGGGTTTTCACTTGAAGATTTGAAGATTTTCTTTGAAGATTCTGGGTTTCTTTGAAGGTTCTGGGTTTCCTTGAAGATTTCTGGGCAATTTTCTTTGAAGATTTGAAGATTTTCTTTGAAGTTTCTGGGTTTGAAATGGCTGATCGCGCTTCCCAACGTCTTTCGAAGATGAATTCTGCATCAAAACGAGGTACCCCCATTCCTATTCGTTCAAAATACATGTCTTTGCATGATATGATTAATGAACGTGGGGATGAATACCCGTCTGTATCTGCTTTAGATTCGTATGACTGTAGCAATAGATTTCATGAAGTAGATATGATAAAAGATTATAATAAGATGTATAGGGTAAAGGCCCCCTTGAAGCTTGTTCCTGCCGGCCCCGGTGACCGTTCATGTCACTGGCGGTCAAATGCTTTGTGTATTTATAGGGATGCCATAGTTGCTGGCCTTAGGTTCCCTTTTCACGAGTTTATTCCTAGACTTTTGGCAGATGTCCAAGTCAACCCTTGCCAATTACCTCCAAATGCCTGGAGGATAATTAATTGTTTCATGGTTTTATGCCTTCGTAAAAACTTTCCTCTTTCTGTACCTTTGTTTAGAAAGATCTTTCAGTTTAAGAATAGCTCAGCCAACAACTTGGGTTGGGTGTATATAAGCCATAGGGTAGGCTTCCCTTTCATCTTTCACCCCAAGTCAATCCCAGATAATAACCCCAAATGGAAAAATGAGTTCATGTATCTTGTATGGGAAGGAGGGGACTGGGGAACCCTGTTCCGTACATCTTTTGGGAGAGTTTCTGATGGTAGTCCCGGTAACATTATCTTAAATGAGGAGGAGCTCCATGCCTACTCAGAGCTCATTAAGGATAATGGGACTACCGTGGCTTGGGAGTTACTGGATGAGTTCGTCCTCAAGTCCGTTGGGCTCTCTACTGTTCATGATAAGGGTATTTTTGCTTATCCCTCTTCATTATGCCTATTTTTATTTCTTTGTGATTTTCTGTTAACCATTTTCTGGCTTTTCTTGTAGCTGCGGCCTTTATCAACAAGACCAATGAGCCCAAGGATGTAGAGACATCCACGATGAAAAGGGCTAGGATCGGGGATGATCCCAGGGGGAAAGCCAGTGCTCCCAGCTTCTTGATTCCTTCTGTGGATGAGGTGGACATTCCTGTGTCTGCCAAGTCCTCAGTGTGGCGCCCCAACTGGGGTATCAGGAAGAAGGACACCATTACTGGGGTGTCCAAACATGCTGTGGACTGGTCGTACCACTCTCTTACCCCTTGTGATTACAAGGACTTCGTTGCAGATTCCACCCTTGAGGGTGCTGAGCATCTTGGGGCTCAAGCTATTGCTGCGGTAATTTTCTTTACCTTAGCTATTTCTTTGAAGTTTCTGCTTATATTTTCCTAACTTTTATTTTTTGGCAGACCAATGCCAACTTTCAGGGGGTATTGTTCCAAGCTAAGGCTTGGCGTACCTCCTCTGAGGCCAACAGAGTCAAGCTGGAGAGGTCCGAGGAGGAGGTGAAGTCTCTTAAGGAGACTCTTGCCAGGAGGGAGAAGGAGCTTGCTGACGCTCAGGCTGATATTGTTGAGCTGAGGAAAGGCAAGGATGATTGCATCGATGAGTACCTTGACTCTCAGGAGTACAAGGACTTGATCGAAAAGCATGACGAGATCCTTTTCCCAGTCCAGCATACTTCAGGATGGGAGGATGCTGTTCAGGCTATCTTGGCCAAGCATCCTGGAGTCTTTGATGCTGCTGACTTTCCTGCTCCTCACCCTCCTACTCCCTTGGAGCGTATTTTGGCTGGAGTTGACGATATGGAGGAAGATGCTAGGATTTTAGTTCCAGAGCATTCATCACCCCTCAGTGACACTTCTGCTGATGGTGCCGAGGATGCTGGTGAGCATTCTTCCAGCTCTAGTTCAGGGGAGGAGACAGATGCAGGAGTCAAGGATGGTGACGCGCAGCCGTAGTTTGTAGTTTCTTTATGGCCATTCATGGCTTTGTATTTTCTTTCTATGTATTTCCAGCCTTTGGGCTTAACTTAAACTTTTGTAAGTTTAGTTTTATTTATATTTTGTGGCCATTCATGGCTTGTGTTGTTTTCTTGCCTTTTGCACGTTTAGTTAGCATTTTGTACATATCTATCAGTATGTAATGCATTCAAAACATGATGAATAGGAGTATATAATTCATAACTTTGAAGAACGGGCTCAACCCTTACATAATACTCAAGTTTTAGAAACTTGGGTTGGTTTTATCAAACCTTATTTCTAGTAGTGAATCCACTTAGGAAACACCTTAAACATAATAAACTTTCAAGTTGGAGGCATGCCAAGTTCTCGGCACCTCATGCCCTTCAAGGGTTTCTAGCTTGTAAGAGCCTCGACCAAATACGTTCTTGACGCGATATGGTCCTTCCCAATTTGGGGCCAACTTCCCTTTTTGCCCAACTCCGGATGCCTCAATTTTTCTGAGAACCAAGTCTCCTTGTCGAAAGAACCTTTCTTTAACCCTTAGGTTGTAGTAGAAAGATGCCTTCTTTTGATGTTCAACTATCTTGGCGTTTGCCTCATCTCTAACTTCGTCAATTAGATCTAAGGATAGCCTCAAGCCTTCTTCATTTGTTTCTGGTTCATAAGCCTCAACTCTTGGGGAGGTGTGAGTAATTTCCACTGGGACCACTGCCTCTGCTCCATAAGCCAATAGGAATGGAGTTGCCCCGGTGGTGACTTTGCAAGTAGTACGATATGCCCAAAGTATAGGGAGTAATTCGTCTACCCAAGTGTTTCTGGAGCGTTCAACTCTTTTCTTTAGTCCATCAAGGATGATTCGATTTGCAACCTCAGCTTGCCCATTTGCTTGAGGATGGGCGACAGAAGTGAAGCGCAATTGGATATCGTTTTCATCACAATACTTCTTGAACTCATCATTGTTAAACTGGGTTCCATTGTCCGTGACCAGGACTCGTGGAATTCCATATCTGCATATCACATTTTCCCAGAAGAATTGCATCACTTGCTTGGTGGTTATCTTGGCTAATGGCTTAGCCTCAATCCACTTGGTGAAATAATCAATTGCTACTATCAAGAACTTTCTTTGAGCACTTGCCATAGGAAATGGCCCGAGTATATCCATTCCCCACATAGCAAAGGGGATAGGTGAGTTAATGGATGTCATCATCTCTGGTGGTTGCCTAACCACTGGTGCATGTTTCTGGCACCGTTCACATTTCTTGACGTAGCTTTTAGCATCAGCAAGTATGCTTGGCCAATAGAAACCTAGACGAGTGACTTTATGAGCCAGGGCTCTGCCCCCCAAGTGTTGCCCACAAATCCCTTCATGCACTTCCTTTAGGGCCAATTCTGCCTCTTGAGGTCTCAAGCACTTTAAGTACGGAATAACAAAAGATTTCTTGTATAGGATTCCCTCAATTAGGGCATACCTTAGTGCTCTGACGTATAGCTTTCGTGCTTCTGAAGTGTCGTTAGGCAGCCACCCAGTTTCCAGATGAGCTTTGATGGGATCAATCCAACAACTGGTGATACCAATGGGGGCTACCAACTTTCCATTGATGCTTGGGGTCTTCAAGACTTGGAAGTATACACTCCCGGCATAGTTTTCAATTTCAGAAGAGGCAAACTTAGACAAGGCATCAGCCTTCATATTTTCTTCCCTTGGAATGTGTTCCACATAGCATTCATCGAACTGAGTCATAATGGCCTTGACAAGTTTTAAGTACTTGGCCATGACTTCATCTCTGGCCTCAAACTCCCCATTTACTTGGGAAACCACTAGCCTCGAGTCTCCACATACTTTCAGAGTTTTGACTCTCAAGGCTCCAGCCAGCCCTAAGCCAGCTATCAGAGCTTCATATTCAGCCTCATTGTTTGTCGTCGGGAAGTCAAGTTTTAGTGCATACTCTATTAGGAATCCATCAGGACTTTGTAGCACTAAACCAGCTCCACTTGATTTTGTTTTTGATGCTCCATCAAAATAGAGCACCCAACATTCTTTGAAGGTCATTTCCTCATCTTTCTTATCTTCCATACTCACTTCCTGCCCCCCGACTTCTTGGTTGTCAATGGTGCATTCAACCATGAAGTCAGCAAGTGCTTGAGCTTTTATGGCCGTTCGAGGCTTATACTTGATGTCGAATTCGCCCAATTCAATGGCCCATTTGATCAATCTTCCACTAACTTGAGGGCTATGCAAGATGTTTCTTAGAGGTTGATCAGTCAAGACCTCTATCTTGTGAGCCTGGAAGTAGGGGCGTAGCTTTCTTGAGGCCATTATCAAGGCTAAGGCAAACTTCTCAACCATTGAGTAGTTTATTTCTGCCCCATGTAGAATCTTGCTCACATAGTAGATGGGTTTCTGAACCTTTACTTCTTCCTTTACCAAAACAGCTCCAAGGGCTGTGTTGGAAACCGCCAAGTATAAATAGAGAATTTCTCCTGGCTTGGGTTTTGCCAACAGTGGTGCTTCAGCCATATATTTCTTCAGGGCCTCAAAGGCCTCTTGACTTTCAGTTGTCCATTCAAAATTCTTCACTTTTTTGAGTGCTTTGAAGAAGGGTAAACACTTCTCTCCAGACTTGGAGATGAATCTTCCCAAAGCAGCCACTCTTCCCGTCAGTTTCTGGACATCCTTGACAGTCTTTGGTGGTTCCATGTCTAGGATTGCTTTGATTTTGTCGGGATTAGCCTCGATTCCTCTCTTGGAAACCATCAGGCCTAAGAACTTTCCCGAGCCTACACCAAAGGCACACTTAGCTGGATTCAACATCATCTTGTGGTGCCTCAACACTTCGAATGCCTCTCGGAGGTGCTTAATGTGATCGGCCTTATCGAGGCTTTTGACTAACATGTCATCTACGTAGACCTCCATGGTTTTTCCAATCAGGTGCTCAAAGATTTTGTTCACCAACCTTTGATAGGTTGCTCCAGCATTTTTAAGCCCAAAAGCCATGACTAAGAAACAGAAGACACCAAAGTCAGTGATGAATGACACTTTGGCGATGTCATCTTTGTGCATCTTGATTTGATTATATCCGCTGAAGCCATCCATGAAACTTAGCATCTCATGCCCAGCAGTGGCATCTATCAAGGCATCAATCCTAGGTAAGGGAAAACAATCCTTAGGACATGCATCATTCAAATCGGTGAAGTCGACGCACATTCTCCACTTCCCGTTAGCTTTTTTGACCATCACGGGGTTAGCTAACCATTCTGGGAATTGAATTTCCTCAATGAACCCGGCTTCCAAAAGCTTATTCACTTCTTGCTTAATGGCTTCAAGCCTCTCTGGAGCAAAACTTCTTTTCTTTTGTTTCACTGCCTTCCTTTCTGGATCCACATTCAATTTGTGAGATATTAGTTGGGGATCAATCCCTGGCATGTCAGCCGCTGTCCAAGCAAAAACGTCATTGTTCTCTTGAAGAAAAGATGCGAGTTTGCCTTTCAATGGTTCGGGCAGTAGTGCCCCAACATAAGTCACCTTCTCTGGTTCATCCGGGACTAAGGGAATTGGGATTAAATCCTCAGCTGGTTTCCCTCTTCGGTCCTCATTATCACTAGTGTCCATATCTTCAATGGGGAGAACCTGCCCCCCAACTCCATCAGGCCTCAACGCGGCTACATAACAGCTTCTAGCCATCTTTTGGTCTCCCCGTTCTTCACCAATCCCATTCCGAGTGGGGAATTTGAGTTTCAGGTGGTAAGATGAGGCAACAGCCTTAAACGCATGAAGACCCGTCCTCCCAAGGATCGCATTGTAGGTTGAGGTTGCCTTTATAACTATGAAGTTCAGCATCTGAGTGGATGTATTCGTTCCTTGTCCCATGGTCATTGGGAGTTGGATAGTGCCTTCCACCTTTGATTCCACTCCATTGAACCCATATATGGGCATATTAGAGGGTGTCAACTGAGAATCAGTGTAACCCATCTTGATAAAAGCATCGTGGAACAATATATCCACTGAGGCTCCATTGTCGACTAGGACTCTCTTTGTTTCGGAGTTACCTATCACAGGTACTATGACAAGAGGATCATCGTGGGGGAACTTCACCCCTTCCAAGTCTGAATCATTAAAACCTATTGACACTTCTGTTCGTGCACGCTTCGGTGCTTCTCCAATGACGGTCAGTACCTCTCGGGCATAAGCTTTTCTTGAGTTTCGGGAGGACCCAGCAGCAGTTGGCCCTCCGAATATCATGTTGATCACTGGCCCTCGGGGCTTGGGATTCCGATCTTGATCGTTGTCCCTTCTATCATAATCCTTCCTTTCATAGTTCCCCCTTTGGCTACCTTGGCTTCCATCCTTAGTGAACTTGCTGAGTTTTCCTCTTCGTATCAGAAACTCAATCTCATCTTTCAATTGCCTACAATCGTCGGTGTCATGACCGACTTCTTTGTGGAATCGACAAAACTGATTTTGGTTCCGTTTGGACAAATCAGCCCTCATTGGCTTTGGCCACTTGATATCTTCTTCCTTGGCTATCTTCATCAGAATTTGACTCCTGGGAGTATTCAATCTTGCATACTCCGTAAACTTCGGCCCAAAATTATTTCTCTTGGGTGGAGAGTCAGAATTCTTTGATGTTCGGGGAAACTTTTCCTTGACGTCGTACTCTTGAGTTTCTTTTCTTTTCTTTGAGTTTCCACCGTCGCCAACGGTGGGTTCATACTTTCTCATGCTTTCCTCAGCCTTGATGTACTTTCCGGCTCTATCTTGGAGCTTCAACATGCTCTCTGGTGGATGTTTGGCCAACGACCTCCTGAAGTGGTCATCAGTGGTTCCTTGTTGCAGGGCTATCATAGCCACTTTGTCGTCTAGATCCGGGACTTTCAAAGCCTCTCGAGTGAATCGATTAATGTAGTCCCTTAGGGCTTCATTCTTTCCTTGACGTATTGCCATGAGTGATGCAGAACTTTTCTCATGCACCCTTCCACTAATGAACTGGTTGATGAAAGCCTTGCTTAGCTCCTTAAAGGACCCAATAGAGTTGGGAGGTAGACGGCTGTACCAACGTTGAGCCATTCCAGCAAGAGTTTGGGGAAACGCCCTACACTTGACCGCATCGTTGGCCGGCTGCAACAGCAGTGCATTGGAGAATGTCCTTACATGATTTGCGGGATCTCCCGTTCCATCATAGGCTTTGATCGAAGGCATCTTAAACTTTCTGGATATAGCCGTTTTCATGATGTCTTGAGTAAACGGTGGTGTAGGATCATCAGGATCTCCTAGGGGCAACAGATTACTAGGATCACCCCTTGGGGCTTCAGCCCTCTTGGTCCTTCTTGGTGGATCCAAGTTGATTATCGGGATTCCTTCAGTTGTTCGGCCCCGAGTTTGAGCGGCCTCTTCTTCAGCAAGGAGTTTTTTGAGCCTTGCAGTCTCTGCCTCATGGGCTGCAAGCTTCTCCCTAATAGTTTGGGGTGGCTCCCGATTTGTTTGTGAAGAACGTTTCCTCCTTGGGGCGACATCCTCCCCAGTTGTATAACCCTCATCCTCAGTGTATGGGCCAGAGTAATCTTGAATGAGAGGGGTCTGACGAGTCTGTTGATTTTGGGGTCCCAGACCTTGAATATAAGGGGGCACGTATGCCTCATGATAGATTGGATTAGTTCCACTACCGCCTGCCATGGGTCGAGGGGGCATGCCATAACTTGGCATCCCCAAGGTCTGATTTGCGTATTGAGGGAGATCAGTAGTGTGGAGTTGAAGACTGCGAGGTGCGTTTATAAGCAGCGCAGAAGTTGTAATTGGTTGCTGGTGAACGGTTTCTTGTGGATTAGATCCATGAATAACCATTTGTAGGGGATTCGTCCCTTCAGTAGTAATCGGGACTTCTTGTCCTTGAGTGTTGGTGGGGATATTCGCCCCTTGAGTGCCAGTAGTTGGCGGTGGTTGGCTCCCATGAGTATCAGCCCCGGAGGTGATAGGGAGGCCTTCAGAAGTATCAGAATCTCTGGTTGTTCTTCGCGTGTTTGCCATGGTTGATGTTGTTTTCCCACAGACGGCGCCAAATGTTATGGATTAAAAAACGTGCTTTGTGAATTTAATGCTAGGATTAATGAGCTTCGAGCTTTAATGGCTGCACTCGTGTATCCGGACTAAATTGGTCCTCACAAGATGCCTACGTATCTCAAATTGTCGTTGAGAATCAAGCCAAAGACGTAGTTCTGATTGTAGGATCAGGGACCTTATATAGGCGTCTGGAGCCTAGTATTTATGGTATGTTTGGGAGACTTAGCGGATAAGTCTTCTTTTTGATATTGGATAAGTATTGTATTTCTTGCTGAAGAATTCGTTTCCTTGTTGATAAAGGTTATGACTCATTAATTGCCTTTAATTGGGATTCTGGATCCTTCCTTGACCAATTTGCCATAATTTGGACTCTTTTTATGAGCTGTATATTTTCCCTATTCATTAATTACGAAATTAATGAATAATTAGGGTATTGGGCTTTAAATATCGGCCTTTCGTTTGACCAGTCAATTATATTTCTATAATTACTTTTCTGACCATATCAATATAATACCATTACTCATACCTAAAACACAAAAACAAGAAGTATTATACATTTTTCTCGTATACAGGTCACCTCAATAACAAATGTTTAATGTAAAGTAATTAGCCGAACTTCTGTTAAAATGTTTTTTGGACAAAAATAAAATAAAGAAAGAAACCTGGAAAACTTGTCTCCAAAACAAATATTGCAATTGTCAATCCTCTAAATAAGACCAATACGAAAATAAGTTTTATACAGACACTCAATTATACGGCCGACCAACTTAATAAAATACGAAATTGAAATAGCTGGCTACTAGACATTTCTAGTCCCGACTTCTTTTTTGCTATCACCATTCACTACCCCTCCATCTCTCTTCCTAAACTAATTTCTAGCCCTCATCCCTCTACATCGTAATAACTTGAATTCAATATTTATCAGTGAAGTTAGTCTAGCGAAAGATTGTCTTATGGGTGATAATGTAGTAGGAGAAAGAAGACACATCGGTGGTGATGGAGATGATTAAATGGCCTAAAAGGTGGGTAATCGATGGGGATGGAGGTGGGTGGTAACGCATACGTTATTTTGTGTTGAAACGAGCGGTTGGGATTTAAAAGAATCAAAGGCTGAGATTGATTTTTAGTTTTTATTTTATGAGAAGTTTCTATTTGAACGCTGACCTATATATATATATATATGGTCCTACTCGATAAACACTAAATTAAAATAAAAACCATAAACCAAACATTAAAGTAAGACAACGCACACCGCACACGTATACAATTACAAATACACTGTATATCGTTCTCAAATATATCATCACTAGCCTAAAAACCCGTGCGAAGCACGGGCCTGCTTATTTACTGAAATAATTTTTCGCACGAAAATGTATATATATCGAAACAATTTTGTAATTAAAATTAATTTTGAATTTATCTTATATTTGTATAAAAAAAAATTTAATTTTTTTAATATTTAATAAGATTTCACAAAATTTGGAAAAAAAATCTATAAAATAAAGATCAAATTATTATTTTCATTTGACAAAATATTAATTTAGTTTTAAATATCGTGAAATGCATTTTATCAAATTCAACAATTAAATATAATCTAAATGATTATTTTAGTATAGTTGTTTATGATATGGATGTATCTAAACTAATGTGTTTTTAACGAAATGACAATATACTTGTAAATAAAATATAAAGTTGGTCAGGTACGTAAGACTACACACCGTGATCACATCTTAAAATCTTTTAGTCTAAAGTCCGTATATAACATTAGTGTATGTAAATTAATATGATAACGTAACTGTGCCAAACCCAAGGCTTTGGGACTTGTTCATAGTGAGTATTATTGATATTAAGAACAAATAGAAACAATGTAAAATTTGAAACACGGTCGAACTATTGTTCTTGTTGCAATTATAATCAGGTTTACCGGAGTTTTCTATGTTGGAGAAAGTATAATTTGTAAATAGGTATTTTGCCTTAGTAGTTGTTGTTTGTTTTTCAGCGATCAATTGATTTGGTTTTTTTTATTTTTTTGCAGTCTAGAATATAAATCGTTAAATGCACACAATGTTGTTGTAATATAATCGAACACATGTGAATGAGATAGAGGATTTTAAAAAGAAGCTGAAGGTTGGTGCATCTTTGCACACTCTCACAAGACTATCTTGCGGTGTAAATTATAAAATTGTCGGTATATAACATAGGCGATGCAGTCTTAACATTGTCAGATATAAACGTAGGGCTGAGACTTATTACAAAATCTATTAATATTATTTAAAAGTCATCCATGCGGCGTCTCACTCAATTTTTTTACTTTTAAAATTTTATAAAAATTTTATACTCTAATCTTATATGTTATCTATAATCTTATTATTATGTAGAAATTATACGTTATCTATAATCTTATACTCTTTTAAAATTTTATTTTTTATATCAATCATTTAAAATAAAAGAAAGAGAATCGTAGAGTATGCTCAATCCATTAAAATATTTTTGGTAATTATATACAATGCAATATTTTATAAATAATATAAACCAACATTTTATTTATTTAAAAAAAAAATATAAAAAAGAAGATGAGAGAAGAAGAGAAATTAACATTAATAAGATTTTAAAGAAAACTTAAAACAAAATGTACTATGCTACTTATGCATGAGCTTGATTAGAGAAGATTAATGGTTCAATTTACTACACTAACATAATTTTATCTACTATTTGCATAAATATAAAAGAGTTGACGTTTTTGTAATTTTTTAACATGTAGGGGCAAAATCATAAATTCAAAGTATTAAAATGACATATATCAATAATTTAAATTGATAAAACAGAATTGTAGATTATGTTCAATTGCTAAAAATATTTATCTATGTATTGTGCAATATTCTAAAAATAATATAAATCAATGTTTATTAACTCAAAAAATAAAAAAATTGGAAGAATATGTGGTTTATCTAATAAGAGTTTGAATATAAGCTCAAAACAAAGTGTAGCATAGTTGGTTATGACATGAGTTTGACATGGATATGTTAAGGGTTTGATTCCCATCATTAACATAATTTCACAATTTTTACATTTTCATTAAAGAATGGTATTTTTGTAATTTTAGAAAATATAAGGGTAAAATCGTAACTTCACAACCATTAAAATGGCAAACTTTGCCCTTTGTTGGCTTTTAATATATAGAGAAAGATTCATTTTGTTCCCCACCATTAAGTCCATCACCTTCTCAGACCACCATTAATTCAGGTCACCACCTTGAATTACCTTGATTTTCGGAGCTATTTGTTTTGCTCTTTAATCTCTCTTTATTTCTCCCTCTTTCTCTTTACATATTCGATCTACACCAACCACCACCTAAAACAACCAGCAATATAAATCACAAACTGAAACTTAAACCCAATATATAAACACAAATGATCAGATCTAAAATCCAATCACTCAGTCGTATTACAGAAATCACCAATTTGTAAAATAAAAATCACTAATTTATACCATATAAATCACTAATTTATAAATACACAAACCGACAGCTTCTTTTTTTTCCGATCACTTTCTTACAAATCCCTCTTTTTTTCTCAATGAAGTTCCGGTCACAACGACTTCACATCTTCCGGTCACTTTCACTATTCGGTGAATATATCCATCTCTTTTCTCCAACCAGATCTATGTTTTCTCTATTTCAGTTCATCATTGTTAAAATTCATCGACGATGAGTATGTCGGAGAAAACGACAATGGCCGATGAAAGTGATGTGATTCAGGATGATTATATTTAGTACCTACGTGATTTAGGGGGCATGATTAACTGAGAAAAAAAAAAAAAACAGTTATAAATAGTGTGTGTATATGTATTGTATGTATGTAGCAGGCGGGTGGGTGAACAAAAGACGGGGTGAGCAGTAAGTTTACATGAATGAGAGGTAGTGAATCAGCTTTAATTGAATTGAAATTTATTTGTTTTTAGTTTTTATTCTAACTAGTTAAAAAAGCCGCGCTTCGCGGCGGCGTAATAATTTTTAAAAAAAAACTCTATCAAATAAATTACGAAAATTACTCGATCCTCGCTAATAAGCCGTCCTCCCGTGAAACTCGCTTTCCTTTTTAATATCAAAATCTCAAATTTAATATATTTAATATATACTTGTCTTATATATTAATTTTTATGTTATCATAGTCCTTTCTAATGAGACACTCTTTCGTTGAAAAAACACCTATAGAACTTTACATATTCTACTTCAAATAGAACTTTTAGTTATGTATTATAAACGTTTATTCTACTTCCAATAGAACTTTTAATTGCAAGTATTTCTTTTATATCCGAACTCTTCTCCTCTATAAATCGAAACACATATTCTACTTTAAATAGAACTTTGCAAGTACTTCTTTTATATTTGAACTATTCCCCTCTACAAATTCAAACACCTATTCTACTTCAAATAGAACTTTTAATTATATGTCTTCGCTATAAATTCGAACTCTTCTCCTCAATAAATTCGAACATCTATTCTACTTCTAATATGTTAAAGGATATTTTTTTATTTATCAGTATTTAAAATTCTAAAATTCTAGAAAATTAAAAAAATAGATTGAGACGATCTTAGGGGCGCCACCTAACTCCCGTGTATCCTCCTTTATATATATATATTGATTTTGGTTTATATTTGATCATTTGCATATATATATATACTAGCTTAAAATTCGTGTGATGCACGGATTATTAATTATTATTTTAATATTTTTCATTAATTGTAATTATGCAAAAAATAAGTAGGTATGTTAAAATAACTAAACACTTTTAATTAATTCAAAACATTAAAACAAATTTTAAAATAAATAAGTATGGATTTGTCCGTTATATTTTTGGAAAATGAGGGGTTTTAGTAAGAAAAAATAAAAAATGTAACATATATTTAGTTTAAAAAGATAAATGTCCGTGATATTTTTGGAAAATGAGGTTTTAAAATTTAATAATTAAAAGTATTTAAATACGTTTTAAAATAAATAAGTAAATGGGTTCCTGTGATATTTTGGAAAAATAATGGATTTTAGTGAGAAAATAGAAAAAGTAAATTGTAAAAAGCAATTTCCCGTGATATATTTTAGAAAAGGAGGGACTTTGTTAGAAAAAATAAATAATGTGTTTTAGCTGAAAAGTTAATTGGTTATAAATAAGTATTTGATTATTTAGATTTTAATATTTTTAGTAATTGCATTTGTTAAAAAAAATAATTAGACATGTTAAAATAGGTAAATTTTTAAAAAATAATTATAATATTAAAATAGGTTTAAAAATAAATAATTAAAGGTTTGTCTGTGATATTTTTGGAAAATGAGGGGGTTTAGTAAGGAAAAATAGAAAAACTAACATGTTTTAGTTAAAAAAGTTAATTGCTCGTGATATATTTGAAAAAGTAAGGGAATTTGTTAGAAAAAATAGAAAAAATAATGTATTATAGGTGAAAAAGGTAATTGGTTATAAATAGGTAATATTATTATTTAATAATATATTTCTATAAATAAGTAAGGTTAATTAAGTAAAAACACGAAGTACAGTTAATTAAGGGCAATTAAGTAAAATCACAACGTACCATACCGACCAACCAAACTTTTAATGTTCGTGGTATTTTTGGAAAATGAGAGGGGTTTTATTAAGTAAAAATAGAAAAACTAACATGTTTTAGTTAAAAAAGGTAATTGCTCGTGATATATTTGAAAAAGTAAGGGAATTTGTTAGAAAAAATAATGTATTTTAGGTGAAAAAGGTAATTGGTTATAAATATGTATTATTATTATTTAATAATATATTTCTATAAATAAGTAATGGTAATTAAGTAAAAATACGAAGTACAGTTAATTAAGGGCAATTAAGTAAAATCACAACGTACCATACCGACCAACCAAACTTTTAATGTTTCGTCTATTATATAATAGTATTGATACTAGCTTAAAACCCGTGCGATGCACGGATTGTTAATTGTTATTTTATTATTATTTTTTTAATTGTATTTGTTAAAAAAATAAGCAAGCATGTAAAAATAGCTAAATACTTTTAATTAATTAAAAACATTAAAACAAATTTTAAAATAAATAAGTAATGGTTTACTCGTTATATTTTTGGAAAAAAAGGGGTTTAATTATGAAAAAAATAAAAAATGTAACATATAATTAGTTTAAAAAGGTAAATGCCCGTGATATTTTTGGAAAATGAGGTTTTAAAATTTTATAATTTAAATTATTTAAATACGTTTTAAAATAAATAAGTAAAGGGTTTGTCCGTGATATTTTTAGAAAAAGAATGGATTTTAGTGAGAAAATAGAAAAAGTAAATTGGAAAAGACAATTTCCCGTGATATATTTAGAAAATGATGGACTTTGTTAGAAAAAATCTATAATGTGTTTTAGTTGAAAAGGTAATTGGTTATAATTAGGTATTTGATTATTTATATTTCAATATTTTTAGTAATTGTATTTGTTAAGAAAAATAAGTAGGCATGTTAAAATAGGTAAACTTTTAAAAATATTGTTAGGAATGAATATCACCTAGAAACTAGACAGAGGGGGGGGGGGGGTGAATGGATAGTTTGATGAATTTTTGCTTTCTTGAAACTAAATGTAAACTGTATATGATTATGCTAAGTAATATGCAGAAAGTAAACAACACGCACAATCACTTTAATCTACTTTGTATAAGCAAATTAAATACTACAGCTTTCCAAGAAATTCACAATCGAATTTCTGGCTTCTAAACAAGAACAGACTGTACTTGCTTGCTTACAGAGAAAAGAGCTTGAGATTAAAAACTATGTGTGTCTCTCTTACAGCTTACAGTGGTGTGTGCACAATATATATATTTTCCTATACAAACTAGGTACACACAATATTACACAGCTACCCCTTCTGAAAGTCCAACTTGTTCTGCCATAAGAAGTTCACTGTGTCAGGAAGGACCACCTGCTTTTCGGAATCTTTCCCGTTTCTGTAGCTGCTTGTCTCTTATCTTTCTCTCCAAGTTTAGCTGTAGATTTGCCATCTGTTCTTTGGACCACCTTGCCAGAACAAATGATTTAGTATTTGTCTCTTTTGATTCTTGGTTCTGTACCTTGATTTGTCTTGTTATAAACGGCTAAGTGTTGATATCGTGAACTCCACTTCATTCCTGACTTCGCGATCTCTCTTGTGAGGACTACGCGATATAGCCTTTGAAGACTTCATGAGCATTTCTATAGATGGCTTTCAGAAACTCCAGGAAGGCCTCATCATGATAGATGTGAGAACTGGCAACTTCCTGTAGCTTGGCCTCTATGATAACTGTAGCTTTGACAGGTTGAGCATTAGGAGTAGGTTTAGCAGGTTGAGTAGCTGAAGTGTATTTGGGCATCGTGGATGGATAGTAGGTGGTTGTGACTGTGCTTTGCTGACCTTGTGCACTTATGACCTCTACAGGGGGTAGGATTATTGGTTTGATTGTTTCTTCAGAAATTTTGCCCTTAAGCTTCTGTTTCTTGGCAGGTACTCCCCCTTTCTTTTTCAGAATGACCTCCTTTTGTTTCTCCCCCTTAGGCTTGGAATCAGACAAGATGTCTTGAGCTTCCCCAGGGATAGGCAGGTTCATTTGTCTCATCATAGAAGTCAGCATTTGTTGTTGCACCAGCAGGATATTGGAGGTGTTGTTGCCTTTGTCATCCAGCTTGTCATTGAGCTGGTTTAAGGAGTGAGCAAGCATCCTGTTTTCATCTTTCAGAGAGGCCACTTCTCTTTCTAGACCATCCACCTTGGAGAATAGCTGTTGAGACTTGAAAGAATTGAGAGATTGGTCTTTGAGCTTGGCAAAATCAAATTTGGAGATGTTTGACATAGGAATCTCATCTACCAATTTGTCACCATATTGATTCTTCCAAATAACATTCAGCATGGCATTAGAGTTGATGTTGGCCTTGACTTGATTTTCCAATGTAGTAGCCAGTTTTTTGATGTTGTCAGTGACCATGGCTAGAGAGATATCCATCATGTTGACATTAGAATTTGTTTTCTGGATTTCTTTGAGGATGCCATCCACCTTGGGAAAATCAGAGAGATATGAGTTTCTTAGCTGAGTGAGGGATCTTTCGGTCTCCTCCTGGATAGAATAAATCTCTGATTGAAGCCCTTTCCCAAGATAGTGCAGAGCCTTTAGCTGATTCTTGTAGACATCATTTATAGCATCATAAACTGCAGCAGGAGAGAGATCCTTTGCATTGGAGCCCAGAGAGGTGAGATAATTCTCTCTCAGAAAAGCTAGGGCCTCCTTGAGTTTGATAGATCTCTTAGCATCCAACCAGGCATCCACATTTCCCTCTGGTTCAGCTGCATCCATTATCTTCTCCTGCTGAGCTGCAACATCCTCCTTGTGGCAAAGTAGAATAGCTTCATAATCAGCATTTGGCAAGTTGGAGGTGAGGAGGTGTTGAGCTATTTTTGAGAACTCGTCAATCTGTGCCACATGGAGATCTTGAATAGCTTCTTCTGGCATTTGGGAAGGCACAATTGATGATCCTGAAGGCCTGTCATGTTGCACAGGCTTCAGCCATTCTGATAGAATGGCCTGAGCCAAGTGAGAGCTAGTGCTAGGCACTTCATGATATGTGAGTTTTTGAGTTTCCTCCAGCCTTGGAATGGCTGTAGAGTCTGATGTTGTCTCCATTGAAATGGGATGTGTTACAACATCAGCCCTAATTGTCTGTGAAGACAGTTCCACATCCCTGAGGATGGGAGAAATTGGCATAGAGTCTCCAGTAAAAACTGGTGAATCCTCCATGTTTGTGTTGGTGTCATTAGGATATGCCCCAGCATGCATTCCCTGACCAACTGGATGTGGTTCCTGGGTGGTGATCACAGTGTCATGCACCATGTCACTTGAGTTTGGCTCAATCACAGTATTGGATTGTGATTGATCAATTTCAGAAAAGTCATGTGAATGACTAATCTGTTGAGAAGAAATGTTAGATGTAGATTCTGGAAGAGAAGTGTGGTGTAGATTGGATTGTGGCAACTCCCCCTGAGAAATAGGAGGAGTTTCAAAAGTGATGTGCTCTCCACTCTGTGTATGATCATCCTTATTTCTCCTAGGGTCAAGAGTGAGTTCTTGACCATGTACAGACTCTGTACAGGTTGCAGTGGGGAGGCTGCTCTTTTCAATGCCAATGACCTTTTGAGAGGCCATAGACAGTAGCAGGTGTACCCCTTTTTCCACATCTGAATCATGTTGGGAGGATTCAGTGGTAGGTATTGGTTTCGACTTCTTCTTTTGTCTGGTGAGAGGTGACTCGGGAGTCTCACTTCCTATTTCTTCAGATTCATTTATCACTTCTAGGGCTCTCTTCTTGGTCTTCTTTTTAGTAACACCAACCTTTTGAGAGATTGATGCACTTGGCTGCCTAGCTTCTACAGCGGTGTTTGCAATGGGGTTACTGGATGGGATGGGAAGGCTGGGGTTAGACTGTGTAGCTCCTTCAGTCTCAGCCTCCCCTGTCCAGGAAAGTGCATGGTATATGGGCTTATCAAGTGGATAAGACTCAAATGTGTCCTGCATATGCTTGGTCACACTTAGAATCACATCCACTTGATTCCTTGTGTCCAATGAGCCAAATAGAACTTTGGACATGGACTTGGAATAAGCCATTTTAGTTTTATCTATACCCTCCAATTCATGGATATTTGCATCAAGATAATTTAAAACAACTTGAAGGAAACGAGGGTAAAAGATGTCATTACCTCTACCACAAACGGTCCTGCCTAGCCTCTGAGCCAATTCCTTGAGAATTATGGCTCCCACATTGATCTCCTGGTTGTTGGCCAGGGAGTAGGCTAGCTTCACAGCAATGTGACTGATATGGTCCCATCCTGTCTTCCTGTAGAGAAACACCTTCTGGAGTGCGTCAAACAGAAATGACCACTCCCTTCTCACAAACTTCTTATTGAGCTTTCCAGTATCTATCTCATCAGCATACAGAATGAAGGTCATGAAGTCTACGATTTGAGCATCTGTAGATTCTTGGTCATGACCCTCCACCTTGAACCCCAAAGCTTCATTGATTTCCTTTTCACCAAACTGGAAGTGTTTGCCTCCAATTGAACAATTAACCTCCTGGAATGAGGTTCCATCTTCCCTAGCCATTGTTGATACCAACGCCGTTCTCCAGAATCCTTCCAACACATCGACATACAAGGTAGGGTTCAGGGTTAGGGCTTGGCGTAGGTAGGAAGTGTTCAAGAACCGTACAAAACACTTGTACCTTGGGTTAGCCTCAGCCTCAGAGGGAATGGTGAGAAGATTTGTTTCTTTGGGAATGGTTAAAGGGTTTGAAGAGGAAGCTGTTTGAGATTTGGGTGCCATTGAAATTGAGATTGAGATTGAAGAAGAGAGAGAGGTTTTAGAAATTGAGAGCAATAGACAAGATGAAAAGTTGTGAACGGTCGACAAAAAGTATTTATATGATAGAGACACTGCGATATGGAGTTATGAATATGTACAGACTAATTGTATGTCGCGAAGTCTCAAAATGGTTTGTACCGCAAAGTCCTTGCAAAGTATATCGCAGAGTCCTGAATTGAACTATGTCGCAAAGTGTTGAGGATATCAGAATTTGGATGATTTTGCGATATAGTGAAAATACCCTGTCTAAAACTCTCTTTTTGAAATTTTAAGATTTTGTCAGACTTGAATCAAAAATTGAAATAAAGTAAATTTAAATCAAAATTCTGTCAAATATGGAGACTTGTCGATATAGTTATTCTAAGTCGCAAAGTCATTAAAATGAACTATGTCGCAAACTCATGAAATGAACTATATCGCAAAGTCTCACAATTTTAACAGTTTGCGATATAAGTCTGTTTGATTTGTACTATGTCGTGAACTCTCAAAATCATCTATATCGAGATGTCTCAAAAGCTCACAACTCCACAACCAAATATGATTTTGAAAAATATGCAGTAAAATACTGAAATATCTATAGATCATATCTCAGCTAATTTTCACTCCAAATAAATAGAGCATTTATATACAGTGAAAATTTACTGCTGCAATAATTAACTAGCATACTTACTTAGAACAACTAAATGAAGGATTGAGCATTCCAATTTCACTCACAAGTCTGTTGAAGACAGCTTCATTCAGAGGTTTAGTAAATATGTCAGCTAATTGTTTCTCAGTTGGAACATAAGAGACTTCTATGGTACCATTTGCAGCATGTTCCCTAATGAAATGGTACCTGATCTCAATGTGCTTTGTAGTAGAATGATTAACAGGATTGGCAACTATGGATATTGCACTAGTATTATCACACATTAGAGGAATGTGTTCTAACACTAGTCCATAATCCATGAGTTGATTTCTAATCCAAAGCAATTGAGCACAACAACTTCCAGCAGCAATATATTCAGCCTCAGCTGTGGATGTTGCTGTGGACTGTTGTTTCTTACTGAACCATGACACTAACCTTTGACCTAAGAATTGGCAGCTTCCAGAGGTGCTCTTCCTGTCAATTCTGCATCCAGCATAATCAGAATCTGTGTAAACAACCAGGTTGAACCCAGTTCCCTTTGGATACCATAGCCCAAGATTAGGAGTCCCTTTCAGATATTTGAAAATCCTTTTGATAGCCATCATGTGAGATTCCTTGGGATCAGACTGGAACCTTGCACAAAGGCATGTGGCAAACATGATATCAGGCCTGCTAGCAGTGAGATAGAGTAGTGATCCAACCATGCCTCTGTAAACCTTGATGTCTACTCTTTTGCCTTTCTTGTCTTCATCAAGCTTGATTGCAATGGACATGGGAGTTTTTGCAGGGGATGAGTCTTCTAAACCATATTTCTTCAAAAGATCTTTGACATACTTTGATTGGTTTATGAAGATGCCATCCTCCCTTTGATGTACTTGCAAACCTAGAAAGTAGGTTAATTCTCCCATCATACTCATCTCATATTTGCTTTGCATCAACTTAGAGAACCTTTCACAGAGTTTTTCATTTGAAGAGCCAAAGATGATATCATCCACATAGATTTGAACAAGAATGATATCATTTCCATGCTTCTTGAAAATAGGGTTTTGTCAATTGTACCCCTGGTAAATTGATGCTCAAGAAGGAATTGAGATAGAGTCTCATACCAGGATCTTGGTGCCTGTTTGAGTCCATAGAGTGCCTTAAGCAGTCTGTACACAAAGTCTGGGAAGTTTTCATTTTCAAAGCCAGGTGGTTGAGATACATAAACTTCTTCAGCAAGATCACCATTGAGAAATGCACTTTTCACATCCATTTGATACACCTTGAAATTTGAGTGAGCTGCAAAAGCCAGGAAGATTCTGATGGCTTCCAGTCAAGCTACAGGTGCAAATGTCTCATCATAATCAATGCCTTCTTGTTGACAGTATCCTTTGGCAACCAGCCTTGCTTTGTTTCTTATTACTACTCCTTCTTCATCCATCTTGTTTCTGAACACCCATTTGGTGTCAATAACATTCTTTCCTTCAGGAGGTGGCACTAGCTCCCATACTTTGTTTTTCTCAAATTGATTCAATTCTTCTTGCATGGCAACAATCCAATCAGAAATCTTCAAAGCTTCTTCAACTACTTTAGGTTCCTCTTGTGACAGAAAGCAGCTATACAGACATGTATTCATAGTCGCCCTTCTTGTTCTAACTCCCTCACCAGGATCTCCAATGATTTGATCCCTAGTGTGGGCTCTGTCCCATTTCCTTGTGTGCCCCTGTTCATTTCCTTGATCTGTTCCAAGCTCATTTTGGTTGACAGTTGCATTCTCTTCTTCTCCCCCTGTGTTTGTGAACCCTTGCACAGGTGTTTGAAGAAGATTGTCAACTTCAAGAACTTCATTTTCTAGAACAGTTTGAACAGATGGTTCATCTTCACTTTCAGAATCCTCAAGATAACCTTGATTCTCAAATCTTAATGGCACACTGTCTTGATCACTTGTTTTAAGTCCAGGAGTTTTCTTGTCATCAAAGGTAACATCCATGCTTTCCATGACTTTGTGTTGCTCAGGTACAAACACTCTGTATGCTTTCCTTTCCAGAGAGTATCCAATAAAGATACCTTCAAATGCCTTTGCATCAAATTTTCCAACATGCTCAGAGGTATCTTTCATCACAAAACACTTGCTTCCAAAAACATGCAGATGCTTGAAGGATGCTCTTTTTCCAGTCATTAATGAGTAAGGAGTTTTGCCAGACTTCTTATTGATCAATGTTCTATTTTGCACATAGCATGCTGTGTTAACAACATCAGCCCAAAAGCTAGTAGGTAGCTTTGCATCCAATAACATTGTCCTTGCAGCTTCAATGAGAGTTCTATTCTTTATCTCAACTACTCCATTTTGTTGAGGTGTTCTAGGAGCTGAGAATTGTTGAGAAATTCCTTTATCTTTGCAAAACTCATACAATGTTGAATTTCTGAACTCAGTTCCATTATCACTTCTCAAAGCAACTACAGAGGAACCAGTGCTTTGTGCTTCTCTATCAACTCTCTTGATATGCTCTATTATGACTTGAGGTGCTTCATCTTTGGAGAATAGGAATTCCACCCAAGTGTATCTTGAATAATCATCAACCATCACTAGAGAATATTTCTTTTTGGAAAGGGACATTACATTCACAGGACCAAATAAATCCATGTGAATTAGCTGCAGAGGTTTTGAGTTTGTATTGAGCAACTTGTTCTTGTGACTAGATCTTTTAATCTTTCCTTTCTGACAAGCTTCACATGTTCCATCTTGCACAAACTCCAAGGCAGGCAAATCCCTGATGAGTTCTCTCTTGATTAAAGAGTTCATTGCCTGAACATTCAAGTGAGACAGTTTCTTGTGCCATATCCAGAATTCCTCATTTGTGGCTTTAGTGTAGAGACAACAAATTTCTCCCTTGTCTGCAGCCTTGAGATCAGCTACAAACAGGCTTCCTTTCTTCACACCAGTTAGAACAACTTCACCACTTTCTCTTTTTGAGATTGAACAATGATCTTCATTAAATTCCACTTTGAAACCCCTGTTTGTAAATTGTCCAATGCTTAAGAGATTATGCTTCAGTCCTTCAACAAATGCTACATCTTCAATAATGACATTTCCAGATTTTATACTGCCATATCCCATTGTATAACCGATGTTGTCATTTCCAAAGGTTACTGATGGGCCAGCCTTTTCCTCAAAATGTGATAGCAGGGCTATATCACCAGTCATGTGACTTGAGCATCCACTGTCCAAGATCCATATGACTCTTTTATTCCTGTTGCCCTGCATTCACAAGGTAACTAAGTTGTTTTTGGTACCCACACATGGTAGGGTCCAGTTGATTTAGAAACATTTTTGTTACCAATTCTTCTGTCATAAGTTGCATTCATCACAGTAGGATACTTCATATTGTTTGTGGCTTTGGAGTTCACACTCTTAGGCTCACATGAAGTGTTTACCCTCTCAATCCTGATTGGGGATCCTGTCCTGTGAGTGTGCATGTGTGTGTGTGATTCACTAGATTGTGCAGAATCAAGTTTATGCTTTAGAGATAAACAGTTAGCAATCACAGTCACATAGCATGTCATACAATTAGGCTTACCACAGAAGGAATCATGACTAGAGTTTATGCTAGCAGAATGATTACTTAGGTTATCAACTTCAACATTCACTTGTTTGCTACACTTATGAGTCAAATGATTAACAGATAGACATTTCTGACATTGTTTCCTGGGAGCATTTGGCACATAAGCATAGTTGTTACCCTTGTTGACACCTACCTTACCATTTCTGTTTTGTTTCTTTTTCTTAACAACTTCTTTCTTTGCTTTAGGACTCTTGACAAGATTGTCTTTGGTCTCTTTCTGACTGACAGATTTAGGAGAGGAAGAAGTGTCTTTAGCAGCCTCATCTTCTTCAAGAAGTTGTTGTTTGATGATCAATAGTTCTTCATCAAACTCAACAACGCTCTTTTTGAAGATGGGCTGTTCAACACTAGATAGAATGGTTGGGGCATTTTTGTTTGTAAAAGATTCTTTTCCTTTGCCCTTTGCCTTCTTCCTTCCTTTATCATTCTCATAGTCAAAACCAACTCCAACCTTGCTATCTTCAGTGTGTTCCTTGTGATAGGTTTGAATAAGTTCAGAGGAGTTCTTAAAGCTTCTTAGTTTCAATTCAGTTTCAGCAATTTGTTCCCTAAGAGCTTTTTCTATTTGTTCAGCACATATCACTTTGTTTTTAAGATACTCAACCTCCTTTTTCAAACCATCAAGGTTCACAACCATTAACTCAAGTTCCTCATTCTTTTCTGTAAGCTCAAGATTTCTAGCAGTTAGTCTATCAATTTCTTCATTTGCTACTAACATGCTAGTATGAATATTAAACATCTCAGTACTCATATCTTCAACAGTTTGCTTATATTGAAGGGGAGTCATATCAAGAGAAGTAAGAATAGGTACCTGACTAGAATCACCATCATCAGAAAATGCCATCAAGGCATAATTTGAGTACTCTTGTTCTTCTTCTTCATCAGAGTCATCCTAGCATTTTCCCTTAGCATAAAAAGCTTTACCCTGTCTTCAAAACACCATACAACACATCAAAACCAATCTTTGTTAGATCTCTTTCTTTAAGGGAAGAGATTCTTGGTTCCAAGTGATCTGGAAGAGTTAGTAAGAACTTCATATTGAGCTCTTCTGTCTCATAGTGTTTGTCATAGAGTTTGAGCTCGTTTATCAGCTTATTAAATCTCTCAAACACTTCTGTGATTCCCTCTTTTGGCTGAGCCATGAAGGCTTCATATTGTGAGACAAGAATCTGCTTCTTGTTCTTTCTTACTTCAGTAGTTCCTTCACAGAGCACTTCTATAAGATCCCACATCTTCTTGGCACTAGTACAGTGAGCAAAAGTACCATACATGTTGAAATCCATAGATTCACAAATGATAAGTTGAAGATGTCCATCCAGTGCTACTTTCTCCTTTTCAGGATCAGTGTATTTTGAGGGGTCTTTGGGCACATGTTTTGCTGGTACTATCTCAATGCCATTGGTTGTTTCACCAATCTCGATCATTGGAATAAAGGGACCATGCTTTAGAAAATCTAAATACATGGGGTTAGAAGCTTTGATGAAGAGCAACATCTTCTTTTTCCATAAACTGTAGTGCTCCTTGTTAAAGGGAGGAATCTTGATACTGCTAAGTTTCTGTGAACTCATTCTTGATCTTTTCCTGTTTGTACGTTAACAGCCTTCTCTCTGATACCACTTGTTAGGAATGAATATCACCTAGAAACTAGACAGAGGGGGGGGGGGGTGAATGGATAGTTTGATGAATTTTTGCTTTCTTGAAACTAAATGTAAACTGTATATGATTATGCTAAGTAATATGCAGAAAGTAAACAACACGCACAATCACTTTAATCTACTTTGTATAAGCAAATTAAATACTACAGCTTTCCAAGAAATTCACAATCGAATTTCTGGCTTCTAAACAAGAACAGACTGTACTTGCTTGCTTACAGAGAAAAGAGCTTGAGATTAAAAACTATGTGTGTCTCTCTTACAGCTTACAGTGGTGTGTGCACAATATATATTTTCCTATACAAACTAGGTACACACAATATTACACAGCTACCCCTTCTGAAAGTCCAACTTGTTCTGCCATAAGAAGTTCACTGTGTCAGGAAGGACCACCTGCTTTTCGGAATCTTTCCCGTTTCTGTAGCTGCTTGTCTCTTATCTTTCTCTCCAAGTTTAGCTGTAGATTTGTCATCTGTTCTTTGGACCACCTTACCAGAACAAATGTTTCAGTATTTGTCTCTTTTGATTCTTGGTTCTGTACCTTGATTTGTCTTGTTATAAACGGCTAAGTGTTGATATCGTGAACTCCACTTCATTCCTGACTTCGCGATCTCTCTTGTGAGGACTACGCGATATAGCCTTTGAAGACTTTGCGACATAGGCCATAAGATGACTATGCGACATGGGTCATTTGACGACTATGCGACATAGGTCATTTGATGACTATGCGACATAAGGCTTCTGAGGACTTCACGATCTAGGCTTCTTTGACTTTGCTGACTTCAACATTTCACGACATGTGTCTTGAGGACTTCTCGACATAGTATAAAATGGACTATGCGATGTAGCACTTCACGACATAGATATTGGTGACTTCACGACATAGCTTTCTTCTGACTTTGCTATATAATGCCTTAGACAAATTTCTGCAACTTATTTCTTTATGGCCTTATTCATTTGTATCCTGCTGCATGAACACTTCTGAACTTCTACCAAGACAATTATTCAATGGCCTATATACAATCTAGATGCAAGAAACTTTGCTAAGCTCATTATAACTTTGAGCATACATGATCAAGCTAATGTTCATGAGAACAAGACAAGTACATATAGAGACCTATACTATATCCCAGTGATAGAACTCACTAGGTCATGTAATGTGACATAGTCACATAGTGTAGGCTTGTTAATAGTGGTATTCAGACATGTCTTGAGCCTAACAAATATAATTATAATATTAGGTTTAAAAATAAATAATTAAAGGTTTGTCCGTGATATTTTTGGAAAATGAGGGGTTTTAGTAAGGAAAAATAGAAAACTAACATGTTTTAGTTAAAAATGTAATTGTCCGTGATATATTTGAAAAAATAGGGGAATTTGTTAGAAAAAATAAAAAATAATAATGTATTTTAGGTGAAAAAGGTAATTGGTTATAAATAGATAATATTATTATTTAATAATATATTTCTATAAATAAGTAAGGTTAATTAAGTAAAAACACGAATTTAAGAAAGGACAATTAAGTAAAATCACAACGTACCATAGACCGACCAAACTTTTAATGTTTCGTCTATTATATCAGATGCACGGATTGTTAAATGTTATTTTTTTAAAAAATATTTTATTAATTGTAATTGTGCAAAAAATAAGTAGGCATGTTAAAATAGCTAAACAATGTAACATATATTTAGTTTAAAAAGGTAAATGCCCGTGATATTTTTGGAAAATGAGGTTTTAAAATTTAATAATTAAAAGTATTTAAATATGTTTTAAAATAAATAATAAATGATTTCCTGTAATATTTTTGGAAAAAGAATGAATTTTAGTGAGAAAAATAGAAAAAGTAAATTGTAAAAGACAATTTCCCGTGATATATTTAGAAAAGGAGGGACTTTGTTAGAAAAAATATATAATGTATTTTAGCTGAAAAGGTAATTGGTTATAAATAGGTATTTGATTATTTATATTTTTAGTAATTGCATTTGTTAAGAAAAATAAGTAGACATGTTAAAATATGTAAATTTTTAAAAAATAATTATAATATTAAAATAGGTTTAAAAATAAATAACTAAAGGTTTGTCCGTGATATTTTTGGAAAATGAGGGGTTTTAGTAAGGAAAAATAGAAAAACTAACATGTTTTAGTTAAAAAGGTAATTGTCCGTGACATATTTGAAAAAGTAGGGAAATTTGTCAGAAAAAATAGAAAAAATAATGTATTTTATGTGAAAAATGTAATTGGTTATAAATAGATAATATTATTATTTAAAAATATATTTCTATAAATAAGTAAGGTTAATTTAGTAAAAACATGAAGTATAGTTAATTAAGGATAATTAAGTAAAATCGCAACGTACCATACCGACCAACCAAACTTTTAATGTTTCGTCTATTATATAATAGTATTGATAAAGCTAGTGATCAAATACAAACTTTTTTTAAAATACAAACTAAGAACCAATTTAAGTCCTTAGATTAATCTAATCTAATGGCCCTATATGCACAGCACACAACTAAAATACACCCTCCCACAATCAATCACACATATTCCCTTCGCTTTTAATTTGACTTTTCCCGTCAATCGGAGAGTTTTTTTTGAAATCCGACTTCACCGTATTTTTCTCCATCTCCCAACGATCAATTTGCATACCATATGTGCTATATTTTAACGCGATTTGAAAAAAAAAAAAATTAGTTTATAGTTTGTAGTCTAAGAGTGGTTTGTATTAGAGTAAACACCTATATATATAGACATATACGATGATAATGTTTAACGGTAAAATATTTAAAAATAAGTAAGTTCGGTTATATAAATTTTAAATTATGTTCGTAACTTTTTAAAGTTACTAAACTATTTTTTTTAAAGTTCACGTGCAGAACATTCGAATAATGGCACATAATAATTATTACTATCTCCGTCCCATTTTATGCGGACTTTTGCATGCATTTCAATGTACTCGGAGAAGATTATTTGTAAATAATTATTTTTTGATTTTTTTTATTTTGTATAAAAATTTATGATTTATATTTTTATATAAAACAAAAAAATTAAAAAAAATATTATTTACAATTATTTTTTTTGAGCGCATTGAAATTTAAATATAAAAATAAGAAAATAAAATCTAACTGGTCGAATCGGGTAACCTCAGGACTTGAGGGATAAGCTTGTCTGATGAGTAGTTTTAACTACAAGTACAAACTAGTTCTAGTACAACAACAAACGAAGTTAAGGAATGCAGTTGTTTGTGCGATATCAAGCGCACCCATTGTCTCTTTTCAGCCGTTCAACAAAACCCATCTCTCATTTTCACTCTATTCGATTCTTCACTCATGCCAGAATCTCCCGGGAACCAGGTACTTGTATCACTGCTGTAATTTTATCATATGTATCGTGAGGTAAATTTGTTATGATGAAATTGAAACTGACCCTGTAAATAATATGTGCATATGGTTTGTTGAATTAGATTAGAAGTTAGAATGTTTTTTTTAGCATAAGCGTACAAGTTCTAATGGTATTTAATGGATGTCTGAATATTGTTTTGTTTTTGTACTTTTCTTTTTAAGATTGGACACTGGAGAATTCTCGCGAGAACTGTTTTCAGTATAGTGTGACCATAAAGGGGTGATTCGGCTGAGGCCATATTTAGTGTTAGAACAGTGAGAACAATTTCTCGCCTTCTTAAAAAGTGCGGAAATATATAATATGAAAAATGTTAGGAAATGTGCATTTACTTTTTTTTTAGGAGTGCACAACAATTGTTGTTTAAGTTCTCACCGTAAATTGTGTTATTCAAAGAACACGACCCTATATTTATATGATTGAATACTATGCTTAAATGCCTGTGAAAGTAGGTATACTTTGTTTAATTCTCACCTTATTTCATACGTTTCACCTGGAGGGTAAGTGTTATTGTATAGTGTACATGATCAAGTTAGTTTTGTTTCTCATAACGTCAGGGATTGCATTAGCGTGGATATATATTTGCCTTTCAATCCATTTAGAACTTAAAAGTAGACTTTGTTCAAAAGCTGGTGAGATATTATTCATATATCTACAACCTTACGGTCATCAGGGATGATTTTTAGTCTAATCATAGTTTATTGAATAAGGGGCTTTGGTACAAAATAGGCAATATTCCTGAGTTTTTGGACTTATTTTCCTGTTGGAAATCATTGATTAGTTTCAGATTTCCTTCAAAGTAATCAGGCCATAAATTTAGTTTCTGCTATTCTTTGAATTTCAGCGAGGAGCCTTTTTATAGTAACTGTTAATTACACTTTGTTATTTTGAAATAGATTTGAAAAACCCTGAAAAAGAGGTAGATAAACTGAGTGAAATGAAGCAGAAGATTGAGGATGTTGGAATCAGCTGTGATTTTACTTCTCCTGGCCAATACATTATCCTTACCTGTCCAAAGGTTTTCTTTCTTTAACTTTTTTTCTTTTTTTTTTTGTAAATTATACTCCCTCCTCTTAAAGGTAGAATCCTTGTTTTTTTGCACAGTTCCATATTTATCAAGATACTGATTGATTTTTAAACTTAAATTATATTATTATATTATTTGGTCAAGAACCTGGACACAGAGAACACTAAACGTTGCCAATATTTACTGCCTGGACCAGTATTACTAGTACTCTGTAGTATGCTTTAACAGTGTGATCAAAAGCATTCGTACCAGTAAATTTTAATGGACACAGATGCCGTGGCACTCTTCTTAGATAGGTTTCACAAGTTCTGTAGTTGACTTCAGTGATATGTCTTTCCGGATATAAACAACAACAAAAAGCTATCAGATTTCAGGGCATATATGTATATAGAGAGAGTTAGAGGAAAAAAGAAAAGAATTGAACCGTTAATAAAGGTTCAACCGCGGGTTTATATTATATATGTATACCACTAATAATCTGGATGAAATTGTAATTTTTAAGTAGTTCAGGTACATGTAATCAAGAGTATATACACAAAAAACAAACCTTAAGGTTTATTTTACATGTGCAACTGCTCAACACAGTGTGGAAAGGTCGTCATATTGAACTCTAAGCAGGGACTGATTTGAAAGTATTTGGAAAGTCTAATTGCAGTTTTTGTTTGGTCAGATGAGCCATGACTTGATAGTTTTCCTTTTCCATCTAAAACATAGAACGCTACAAATAAAAAGAATACCAGCCTACTAACAAAACAATACTTCAGGTTCTCTTTTAGAAACATGGATGAGTATTATCAGAATCGTAATCTAGCCTTAAATGAAAGGGTGACTTGCATCAGTTAAAATTTTCTTCCAAACGATAATCTTTGAAGTGGTAAACCTTGTATGTAAGTGTTTGCAGAAGTTGCAATCAGGTCGAATATGTGATGGTGATGGTAACTACTAAAGCAGGAAGTTATATGTTGTTAGGCTTGTATATTGATTAAGAACATGTAGAAGAAAATTGGGTTCATATCAGTGCAGTTTCTGTTCTAAAATGTTGTAAATTGAATCAGGTTCATTCCTCCTAACAATGAATTCCTATACTGGTTCGAAATGTAGAAAATCTTTTGCCCTTTTAGATTTTGGCATTGTTACGTTGGCTCACTTATTATCATTTTTTTTTCTGCTGGGACAGTGTAAAGGTGGACGTTCTTTGGAGAGGAGTTTATCTTTTCATATTAATCAAAACAAGTATGTAAGCAATATTTATATTTTCATGCATGTGAGCAAGTTATAAAACTCTTTCACACCGTATTCTATTTGGTGCTTTAGGGATTTTGCAATGTGGAGGTGTTTTCGTATGGAATGTGGATGGGCAGATCGGGTAAAGTAATACATAACTTTTGTAATTTGATCTAATATTTGGATGTCATAGTTTCGACCTGGTAATAACTTCATTGCAGGTCTTTGCAGATTGTGTAAACCAAGCTAACAAATTAGACTTATCCAGGAAAACAGAGGAGAGTCTGAGGTTGGAGCCACTTAGCCATGAGGTACTTATAACCATTTTTTCTTGCACTCTTAGAGTAGTAGTAAGGAATTCCTTCCTTAATATTGGGCATATTTGTACTGGTTTTGCACTCATTCTACTTTCTCTTGCATTAAACTCTACGCGGGATCTAAAAGTACTCTTGCACTTGGTACTTTTGATACCATTAATGCTGAGATTGCAGTTAACATATATAACAAGTAAACTATATGCAATGGGAAGAGATAGATTACCTATTAAAGTATTATTAAACTAAGGATGTCTAAAGACTGAAGTAAGTTACATTCTATAAGCTACATATAGGAATTATACATCACCACACATGTAGGACTCGATTTCTCCTGCAAGCCGTTTCTAGTGAGCGATTGCTGACAAAATAAGTATTGTAGGCTGCGTGACTTTATTTATCGCTGAGATCAGTTATAAATATGAGATGCCATGTATAAGATAGTTTTTGGTAATCTCCCGTGAAGAACAATTTCGAGCCTCTTCGAAAATTGTAGCTTTCTTGGTCCAAAGTTTGTATTTTAATATAATCTTAAATTCATACTTTTATCAAAAAAGGCGAGTGGAGATATAACCCTCATGATTGGTCAGAAACTCCATCCTCACTTTTGCTTCAATAATTGGCTCAAGGGAATTTTTTTTATGGGAAATTGTCCCTATTTTTTCCCAATATATATATATATATATATATGTATATATATCTTGCATCAGTTAAAATATTTAGCTTCTAGCCCTCAACTTAAGTTTTGCATACTACTAGCGTTTTACCCGTGCTACGCACCGAAAGCACCCATCTTAAATTTTTTAAAATATGTATAAACATATTATATAACAAAACTCATATTATTTTTTTTTCCACATATTTTTACTAACATTTCATGTTGTTACAATAAAAAGTGTAGTTGAAGTGTTATTTATCCAAATAGGCATGCATGTATTAAGAAATATAAATTATGTTATTGGTTGCTAAGAAAATAAATATTTATAATTAATATACAATCCATAAAATATTGATTGAACAAATAAATAAAATGTTACCATCATAACAAAATGACATAAATATACGATATTAGAATTTATTTGAAATGTAACATCAATTTTTAAAATAATAAGAATGTTGAACGTCGTAAAATATTTTAGATTTATACTTCTTATTAACTCCATTATCATTGACGTGAATAAACGTTTATTTGTTCCCGATTTTGACTCTAGATTATCATCAATAAAATTCGTTATTAGCTTAGTCATGCACCTGGTTCGAAAAAAATAATGTTTGTTATTAAGAATGAGAAAGGCAAATTTGATGTTGGACAAATATCACAATTAATTATTTTAATTGAAAATTTTACGCTCACCAGAATCAACATTGTATGATGTGATTTTAGATTTTTATGAGGGCGTTGAAACTCTAGATTTTGAACTAATTTTATCACATTCGAGCTGAAGTATACTGTTTTGTTATGGACGAAGCTTCGAACATTCAAAGATGTAGTGAATGTCAATTTTTTTATGTGATAATATCCAATTTTTCAGGATATTGATTTTCATTTTCTTCATATGACGGAGATTTTAAATTTGTTAGAAATAAATTTTAATCTTACATTTAGTATGCTCTGTTTTTAGGATTTTGTATTTATTATGTCACTATCTTTAGATCCCGACCACTGAGGTCGTCATCAACGTTTGCTGATATTGACCGCCTCACTTCACAATCTTTGAATTACTTCACTTGAATTAATAATATAGATGGATATCATAAACCTAATAGAATTATATATAATTATAGTAAAGAGGTTAAAAAGAATAATATTTTCGAAACATTTAATTTATTGAACATGATGTCTCATTTTGGGTTTGACACGATTTTGTCACATTTGCATTTGTAGGTATGGTTAATGATACAGATTTCCCCTGCACATGGATCACATTTTCGACACTACACACTCATAAATGAGATATCGCATCAATCTACATTATGTTGCTTGGTTAATCGGGTTGTATGGATCGTCTAATGGTTAATAAAATTATACGAGAAAAGTTATAATTGATCTAAAATCTAATTATGAGGAAAGTCATAATTAATTTAAAATCTAATTAAAAACAAAATAATTATTAAATTTTGATTGGTTAATCACATTGTGTGGATAGTTTAACCACCCTTGGTTAATAAATTATATGAGGAAAGTTTTTAGGTTCTTGTGATTGGTCTAAAATAATTCAAAGTTTTCTGATTGGTCCTAAAATAATTCAAAGTTTTCTGATTGGTTAACTGATATGTGGTAACTGATATGTGGTAGACTCATGTATTATAATAAAGGATAGAGTACTTTTTTTTGAAAAATAATTCTAGTTCGCATAGTCTGAATAATTATTAGCTGTGTTGGAGGTTATTATTTTAATTACGTTAGTAATATATAAAGGATGTCAAAAGTATTTTTCTTCTAGACCATGTATGGAATATAACTGATAATTAGATATATTATATTCATTTATAAGTTTGAACAGTTATATTATAAAACATAATTAATATTCTTGTAATGTTCTTATGATCATGTGTATATAAAATTACTATAAAGTTTTCCCATTCGGATGGTTTGACATGTTAGTAATCAACTAATATGTTTTGTAAGACCTAAAATGGGGAAACCTTGATGGTAGGTTTCACATCCACAAAACAGGTGAATTAGGAATTCAAGTAATTCATTTTCTGATAGTGCATTAAATAGACTTGAGAAGTATGTTAAAGATCAATTTGCACGAGGCTGACTAATTGTTTTTAAAGCCTTGTCGTGTGCAGTATTTTTCTTTTGTTCCGTGAAACTTATATGTGGCCTTTATGGTGGCAGCACGTGGTTTACTTTTCCAGCAATCTACCGATGTTTTAGTTTCTCTAAATATCATCATTTATCTGCGATAAAATTTATCTATAATGGTTATATTTGTTTTTGAATAATGTTTCAGCTGACTGCATATTTTGCTGATAGAATGATATCCGAAGAAGTTTTGCAGAAAAACTCTGTTATGCAACTATCAACTGACCAGGTTAGACAGTTGGAAAGCACGTTATGATTTTTTGAGGGTCATAGTTGCAGTGAACAACCCTTACCTTAACATGTTGCCAAATTGTTTTTCAGAATTAAGGAGCCATCTCATTGATTACATTTCTGTTAGATATATAATTGGTCTATACTCAAATTTCAGATTATTTTAATCATTTCCGTATCCACGTCTGTTCATTTTACAGGATGTCATTGCTTTTACTTACAAAAGAAATGGAGAGATTATAAATTGCAAATACCGGAACATTATCAACAAGAAATTTTGGCAGGTACCTTTATTAAGCATTGCCTTTGAATTATGTAAATACATAAGAAGTAAATTCTGAATATGGTGGTGTTTACTAGGAATAAGCATTTCAGTTTTGTCGTGTACTCAGGCTTACCAAAAAACGGTGACCATTAATTGAAAGTTGAAACTATAATAATATCCACTGCATTTGCTTTTTATTCCGTCTTCAACTATTATGATTACTTACATGGACGTGCTTTACAAAATCTGAATTTCTGTTCCTAATCGTAGGAGAAGGGCACAGAAAAAATATTGTATGGACTTGATGACATAAAAGAAGCAGATGAGATTATCATTGTAAAGTACTAAATTACACTGATATTTTTAGTAACTTTCTGTTTCTGTGTTATGAATAATACTCAAGACTCTAATGTTACTTGCAGGTTGAAGGTGAAATTGATAAGCTCTCAATGGAGCAGGCTGGACTTGCGAATTGTGTTAGTGTTCCAGATGGTGCACCACAGAAAGTTTCATCCAAAGAGTTGCCGTCTCCAGACAAGGTTTATATTGACCCTGAATTTTTTTAGTCTCACTGTATCCTGAATTCCAAGTCAGAGAAGGCACCCTCTCTACGTAGTAGTAATATTATAGTCACTTATCAATATCCTTTACTTCTTTTGCTGATAACTTAAGAATATCTTTATTATTGAGAACATAATAAAAAGACAATCTCGGACAAATATCTTTAGGAATTGGAACTGCATATGAAACATATTCTTATCCTAAACATTTCATCTAATATTGTATGAAAATTTGAAGACCAATATAATATGTATAAATCAAAAAATTGTGAATACAACTCTTGCATTCTGCTTCAGCAGCCAATATTAAAACCAGTTCGGATGTATTAACTACAATTCATGTTTAAATGTATATCTTATCTTATCTTTGGCTCCAGTTACACATCTTCTCTCATCTTATTCAGGATCTTCAATTCATTTCTTCATTTATCTTGTTATTGATACATCCACATGTAAATCCTTTTGTGTGAATCCAGGACTCCAGATTTACGTATCTTTGGAATTGTAAAGACTATCTAGACAAGGTTGGTAGTTTTCTGTCAAATTTGTGCTCACTACCAGAGATGCTCGCAGTGTTCATTAGCTTTCAGGTTATTTTTCCATGTATATAACTCGTATCATTTTCCTTGATGTCATCTAGGCTTCAAAATTTATCCTAGCAACTGATGGTGACTGGCCTGGTCAAGTCTTGGCTGAAGAACTTGCACGACGACTTGGAAAAGAAAGGTCACAACTTACAAACAAGCTTGTTGTTTATTTTGAGACTCCCCTTTGAATCCTCACCCTTAGTTTATATGTTTTTGGGATTCATGCCTAGCCTATTGAGATGAACATTAGACATATTAGATTAGGTTATCATCAAACAGTTTCAGTGGCTTGAGAGGTTTTAAGTCATCAATGGGCTGACAAGTCTTGTTTCAAAAGCAAGACGATACAGATTTTCTGTTTCTCTGAATAATCAGTAACCTAGAAATACCTTCTATTAAGCACTTTTCGGTTCCAACTTTTGAAGGTTGACAAGACAGACTTTGAATGGATCCTCATTTATGTCTACATAATTACATGTAGTAGGTTAACACTTGAGGAAGGGAAATCCTATCAAAAAGTTCTCTCTTTTAGGGATATTGTGGGAGAATAGCAGAAAATAAAAGAGATGTGCCAAAACTTCTTTGAATAATAATATGTTTGAGCACGATGTAGTAGAGGAAATAATAATTTTTGACTTGAATAAATCCATCATTCCTTCATTCGACCAAAGGCCAATTTTATGCAAGCATTAACTTTTTTACCTCCTAACCGTGTCATTTGAACAAGGATACCTAAATTAGCTGTTAAACTTGTTATAACAATCATACATTGCTTAGCTTTTGACTATCAACTATCTGACCAATTTGGCTTTTAAAGAAAGCATCTGCCTTGAAATTATTTATCCGATCGTATCTATCCTTTGTTTTTTTTGTCATCAGATGTTGGCTCGTGCAATGGCCTAAAAAAGATGAGTTGTGTTGTTATAAAGATGCAAATGAGGTATTCATCTTTTTAAATTTTTACCCTCTTTTTACAATTTCCTTTCGTTCATTTCAGATAACCCTTGGGGTTATTTACAATATCAAGGTTATCTTGTACAAAAGATAAACACATAGATGAACATTCATGGAGGTAAATAAATGAATTCAGTTTATCGAATGAAGTAAATATTGTAAAACAGATCATACTTGTGGACGAGCTTTGTGATTTTCTGCATAACCTTGTAAGTTGAACAGGGTCCAGAATTCAATATATTTCCTCAGAAATGTACACATAAGGCACAAGTTGGTCACTTCTCTTTATCTTTTCCATGACTTCCAAATCAGTTTAGTCCATTTTGCCTTCATGGCTTCACCAGACCAACATAGTACCTCTGTTGCATTTCGTACTTGCTTGCCCATTTGGTCAACTTCATTATCATAGCCTCATAGGTCAAGTAGATACTCATAAGCGGATTTTGTCCTTTAAGTCAATTATAACAAATGACTAGTTAGACAAACGACCCCATAAATTCATCCTAATCAAACCAGAAACTTTTTCTTACCTCATACTGTGGGCTGAAATATACACAAAGTTAATAAAAATAAATAGTAAAACTTATGCATCGTTATTGATCTGTAGTCGTGTAAAGTTATATAAATCTTATTAATTGCAGTGTCAATGGTCATATAGCAGATCAATAAAGGATAAATTATTAGTTATTAGTGTTGTTCCCTTGTATCTAGTTAAGTATCTCATAAATCTTGTTCGCTTTAAATGGCAATCGGGTTGATGACAAGGACCCCCAACCCGTACTATATATAAGAAAAGATCAAACACTTTACCTATGGCATCCTGAAAGACGATTTTCATAACTTCTTCTGAAAAGAAACCAGAGATTATTGTGCATAAACATTACAGAGACTATTAGCAGTTAAAACAGCTTCCAATCTATTAGCATCTATGAAAAAGGTAAAGTATGATATTCAGTGCTGACAAAGTTTATGATGACTATTACAGGTTCTGAAGAATTTGGGGGCAGGCGCTCTGAGGGACACAATTGATAATGCAGTATTATATCAAACTCCAAATTTTAATGCAAGGCAACTGAAGTGAACGAGTCAAGCCCATTTATTAACATCAGAGTAGGAATATATAGCGAGGACTTCAGCAGCAGAATCTTTGTATAAAGGCTGCATATAATGTAGACCAAGTATAATGCATTCATACATTTTTAATACATTGTGGCTGCAACATATTGTAAGTTTTTTTTGCATGCAATATATGATTGCTTTAATTAAAGTTAATAATTTATAATTCGGGTTAAATGACATTTTCATGACATCTAACTTGCAGTCATCAAACTCAAAAAACTTTCAAATGCATCACTCAATCAATTAAATCTTGCAATCTAATCACTAAGCATATAAAAATTTTCATGTCTGTTAAGTTGAGTTTGACTTTAACGGAAGTCCGTTACATATTGTTTTTTCAGTCCACCTCATTTGCCACATAAGAAAATGATGTGTAAATTAAAGGATTAAACATCAAAAAGATCACTCAACTTATACTCAACTTGTAAGTGGGTTATCCAATTTATACTTAACTTGCAAGTCGGTTATAAAATATGTTGTTTAAAATTTTATATTAAATAATGTATTTTTCACTTTATATCGTAAAAAATCATCACATTTATGTATATATCCTTCATTCTCTTAATAATTTCACTATTAGTGTAAATTAGTATTATTAAAAAAAATTATTATTTATGTCACGTACATTATATTCATATTAAAAATTATAAACTAACTTCTTTTTAAATTAAAATAATCTAAGTAATGTATTGTTTTCTTACTATTTTTATACAAACTAAATGCATTTTAAATTTGATTCAAAAAAATGCTTTTAAAATTAGTACAATTTTATAAATAAATAATTTTATCCCATAAGTAAATCATGTGTTTTAATTAAAAAGATAAAAATAAATACATAGTTTAATGACTTGATTGCAAGTTTTTTTGAGTTAAATGACCCAATTGCAAATCAGTTATGAGTTAAATAGTATTTTAGTTATTAAGGAGCCACATCAGCATTCCACGTCACATTTCCGTTTGATTTTTAACGGTTTCTAACTGCGATGATCTAATTGAAAGTTTTAAACAGTTTAGTGAATGACCTAATTGCAAGTTTAGCCTGAATTGAACGATCTTTTTACCATTTAATCCTTTATAATTCTATTAGAACGGCTTAATTTACTCCGCCCCAGTTTTGTCAGGCAATACTCAAAATCTTTGTACCTTATTTCATTAACCATTAGATGGCAAGCATTACCCAGGTATCCATTTTGTACAGGTATCCTCGTTCATTTTAGGTATTACTCCTAGATTTTAGCTGAGAATCAAATATATAACACGTTTTTTATATTAATATATGATTTTTGAGTTAATATAATACATATTTTATTAAATTACCTATACCCATGAGCTTGAATATGAATTACTACATAGACAAAACGAATAATATATTCAAAATTTTATGCTACAATACATTTATTTATGAATAATGCTAAATGAATAATGTTAGAGCTACTGAATCGGGTACAAAAATAATTATAAAATAATATGTGTCATTATTTGATTGACTTAAATATAATAAACACCCTTACATTCACATTATTTTTATCGATTAAATTAAAATATTATAAACGTCATGTGTATCTAATTTTTTATCAATTAAAACATTTCACATAGACATATTATAAACAACCCATCATTTTATATCCAATTCGATAACTCTGACCTTAATTATTACTACTATTTATTTTGCATTTTTCGATCAAAAAATTTCGATAGCACATATTTATTTTGCATCTTTCGATCATGAAAAATCGATAGCACAATTTTCATTGGGACCTGTATGTATAATCGGGTCGGATTCGGGTCAAAACTTTTTGTAATAAACACCAAATAAAATAAAGGGGAGGACATTGCCACATTGGCGCCCCAATTCCCTACTCTGAACAAAAACAGGGACCATAAAATCTGAACTTAAACCCTAAAAAACACTTAAACCCACAAATTTGTTAGCCATGCTTCTCAATTATCGCAAGTTTTTGAGCTTAAACTTACTCATGGCTTCCAAAAACTTGTTTTTCAAAGCCACCCCTTTACCAAGAACTTTACTTTTAAATTCAAGAACTTGCTCAAAACTCATGTTTTGTAACAATTCTTTAAAACCCACTTCAAATTTGAGTCCTTTTTTGATAAAAACTTGTGGGGTTTCTTATACTCCTCATGCAAGAACCTACAGCCCAGGTAATTTTCTAAAAATCCCATAAAGTTGTGATTTTTATGGTTTTATATGTGTGTGTATTTGTATATGAGTTTGTTTGGTGGTGGTGTATAGTGTTTGTTGATGTTTGTTTTTCTTGTTTTTTGTAGTGGAAGTGGAGAATGAAGAGGTTGATTCCGAAAGTACTATGAGGTTGAGTATATTGAATAAAAAATTGGAGAATTTTGGGATTGGTAGTGGTGATTTGAATCCCGGGCAGTACAATGGCTTGATTTGTCCGATGGTATGAGCTCATTAGTTCCATTTTTTCTGTTTGTTTGTGAATTGTATGGTTAGTTTGTGCTATGAAGCGTTTGTATTATGTGCACGTGTTTGTACATTGTTAGATGAGAATCTTTCTTGTAAGGTGAATGTATTAGTAGATTACATTATATGAACCATATATTATTTAGCACTTTAGCACCGTTATACGAATTGACCATCATAACAATCCCACTAAGAGGCACAGGGCTCCATATGTCCACAATTTAAGAATAACTAGGGGAAGAAGGGTTTAAACCGTGCTATGATACAGGTTTGATGACCAACTTGCACGAGCAAACAACATAATCGCATGAAGGGTGCAGTCCCATTAAAGGGCACAATCTCACTATGGAGCAAAACACAAAACAGTGTCTACGATTTGAGAATAATCTGGGGTTGGAGAATTAGAACTCAAGACCATCTCCCCCAAGACCTTAAGATGAAGTAAAGTATTAGTAAAAGCCACTAGATGAATTATATATCATGTAACAAATATTATAATTAGCTGTATGTGTACCATGATTCTATTTCTATATCTAAATAAAGCTTATATTGGCGGTAATTATTCAACATGAGACCTTTTGCAGTGGATGGAGAAGGAAAGAGTAAGCACATGATCACTTCGAAACTTTTTAAAAAAGCTTGTATTGTTTATATTAACTGTTTTATATTGCAATTTGCACCACAAGTAGTTACAGAGAAGTTATGAGATTGATTGTCAAGTTGTACAGAATGCAATTTTCCAATTTTGAAAAAGTGTAAGAACTAAGAAGCATGCGAGGATGTTGACAGAGATAGCTTGAAATGTATCTGGATAAAGTTGTTGTTCTGAAGAAAAATGGAAGTACCATGACCATATATAAAATGCCTCAATCAACTTCTTTCCCACCTTTGCCTCCTTGTCATGTCAAATGTGTCATATTTCAATTAGTTATGTCTTGTTTTAATTTTTATCCATGTTTTTCTAGTTTCTTTCATCTTATAAGACGAGCTTCATCTAAGATATATCATTCTTGCCTTCAGAATTTGATTACCCAAAAAGACTTTCAGAATGTTTCTCTCTGTCTGATTCTCTCTTGTTAGTTCCTACCTAACGATATTTTTTAGTGGACATCTTTGATATTTTTTTTCTTTTTCTTATAGTGCAAAGGTGGGAATTCAGGAGAGAAGGCATTATCTCTTTTCATTGAGCATGACGGGTAACTCTGAATTTCTCTCTCTAGTTTGGTGTTATTTTATCCTAGTGGAATTTGGAGGTAGTATAATTTTAATTACTGTAGGAATACAGCTACTTGGACCTGCCATCGAGCTAAATGTGGGTGGAAAGGGGGTTTAAAGGTTAAATATTCGATCTTGTTATCTTAGTTGTCTTTTGATAAATGCATATTCTACATATGCAACATTGTTGCACTGCTGAAGTTTACACAATGCACTGTAGGCTTTGGCAGGTTTGAAGTCAAGTTATAAAAAGATGAGTGGGGCAACTGCAGTAAAGAAAATAAGGAAAATCACGGAGCAGGAACTGAAATTACAACCTTTGTTTGATTCGGTACCTTCTTTTTTACTTTCCCTTTGAACTTCTCCTTTTACGCTATTGATTGTAGTGTTATACTGTAGAGACATTATACTTATAATTTCAGTTCACAAATCACAAGTGAGATGCTCCTCTTATGCTATGGAAAGATTTTGAGAAGTTCAGATAAGAGTCATCAGCACTGATTCTACATTAAAACTTTTCAAAAGAGAGAAAAATGAATAGAAATGTGGTGGAAATTACATCGTTCTGCTATAAAGTAAATGGTAAATAACAAAAAGTAAATAAAGCTATCTTTCTTTTCTAAAGTGGAAGATAAAAATAAAATAAAACTTTGTGATCATTGCCTAATTCTGTATTGATCTCAATATACAAATATTTGTTGGTATATCTTAAGAAAGTGAATGCTTCTTTTATTATAAAATCTAATCCTTTTCTCTTATTTTTTAACTATGAATGACAACCTGTTAACCCCTTCACTGTTGTTTCCAAAGGAAAAGAAGCTCATCCTCCATTAAAATACAAAATTTATAGAATAGGCTGCAATACCAGTGCTATTACATTCAATAGGATTAAGTCCTTATCAATGCTTTGCCATATTCATGAATTAAAAGGAATTTACTGATAAATTTGGATTGCATACTCGTAGTTTTGCCATCTGTTTTTAAGAATATGTGGCATCTTTATAATTATAATGATATATAAGCAGCTTGATTCTTCCTTTTTAATGTTAATTCAGATACGCGAGTTCTTTTCTATGCGGATGATTTCAGGGGAGACATTAAGGAGAAATAATGTGTTGCAGTGTACACATGATGATAAGGTGAACTTACGTTGATCCTTTAGAATATTGTCGACATATTTTACATGGTGTTGAAGAAAAATATTTCATCAGATTGCCACAATGATTTATTAGAACCAATATTTAGAAAGGTTCAGGAAACTGTATACAGGACGTGGTTAAAATTAATGTATCAGGATCTTTCTAAGAAAAAAAGTTCAACTCTATTGCAATCGTCTTATAATCCAGTACCTCGGTCCGTGTCTAAATCTTCCTACTTACAAGCACTAATGTTTTGTCTTTTAGAAAATTGATTCTTGATGGGTGCCCTTAGTACATCTGCACATGTGACTGTTTATCTGACCATGTTATGCTAGGTGTTTAATAACTAAAACTATGCTTATTACAGTTCATCTCAGATGAGAAAAATTACTTACGAAGACTTATCTCAGAAGAGGAAAAACCATCAGGAAACATGTCTCACAATAGAATCAAAAACCCCTGGTCATTTGTGGCAATGGCTGAAGCAGTCAGATGTATAGCATGCTTTTAGGTGTAGATTAGGACTTCAGAAGAAACATATCTTCGGAGACGCTGGTCACATAAGTTTCAGAGATTCAATTTGACAGTGTCAGGAACCAAGGTTACAATGGTGATTTTTGGGGATTATAAAGTACTTTAATCAGTTTTGAAAATTACTGGATAGTACAGATGCATATACAGAAAGAGAGAGAGAGAGAGAGAGACTAAAACCAACATAAACCTCAAATACGGTACTTAAAAAATACAACTTAGTCTTGGTCAGTCTAACTAACTATTGTTATCGACTTTAATTTAATCTTATTAAGTAACCGACAAGACTTGATCTACATTTTCTCCCGAGTCCGTACATCCAGTGCCCTGCTAAGTCACTTAGATAGTTTTCTACTATGTTACCCACACTCATTATTTCAGCTTGGGTACCTCTGTCGAACATCCGGCACTCGGACAGGGTCCTGGACACTCAACACTTGATTTCGGCCAAAAAAAATGCAAAATTATCAAACCATTGCTGAGTCTGGCACTTGGACTTGTATCCATGTTAGACACCTTCATGAGAGTCCGGGGAACATTATGCGAAATTGAACGGTTTAAGTTAGTCATATAAGTAAATTTGCCTATTCATGTCCAAAACTTAAGAGTTACTTTTGTTGGACTAGCTAATTCTGGAAATTCGGTTGACACTTGGCAGGATGTTATTGCATTTACTTATCGGAGAAATGGGGAGCTCGTTGGCTGCAAATATCGTGACGAGAACAAAAAGTTTTGGCAGGTTGTAAAAACAAAAATTCTCTCTTTCGCCATGTATCTTTATCTTCATCTTGTGTTTCCATTATAAATTATTCTTTATAAACTCTTTATATTGAACAGCAGTTGTTAATTTGTTATTATCTAGTTATTTTAGTTAATAAAAATGGTTTATAACATTTTTGTTGAATCTAATGAGGTGGATATGCGGAATATGACAATAGACTACTTTATTTATTTTTTAAGTTTTTATTTGTTGTATATTAATATATGTATCTTTTAAAATTTATTCATTCATTCCATCTGTAATTTTAGAATGTTTACATGGATCCTCTTCCTGTTAGAATATCCTATTTTAAATTTGTTATACAGTTAGTGCTCTGATTTCCAAGTATGAATCACTTGCTGTGTCCATGAATCCTATTATTGCTTCTGGACAGGATATGGTGTGTTGTATACCTAAAAATGGCCAATATAACTTTTATAGACAAAAATGAATCAGTACTTTGTTGAACTGAAACCTGAGATAACAAGGCGATTGCCGTGTAATTTATTTTAGTTCTTTTCAGGGGGAACATCATTTCATGTTTATCAAGTAGAAATAATACAATAATAACACTACCAAAAGGTTAAAATGAATCTTCTTGGTCTGTTCTCTTGGTTAAAACTCAAGATGTTCTTGCATATCACATGAAATTGGATCTATTACTCTCGCATAGATAATCATTCAGCTCCACAGATTTGGCGATTAGCAGAGGATCTAATTTGTTGCTATGTCAGTATAATTTACTGTCTCCATTGTCTTTTTTATGATGTAATGATATGACGCTCTTCATTTTGCAAGTCCAAATTTAGAACTCGGGTACTATTCGACGGATATTTGTTTTGGAATATGAGACATACAATATCATTGAATTGTGAACAGTGACATAATACTTCAACCTTTCATTTACAGTATTAGGACACATGGTATATAGAACATGAAATAGTCATTATGATTGGGATGATATAAATAACAATATTGGAAAGTAAAAAAAAATTGTTTCTGGTAATTTTAACAATCATACTAAGAGAATATATAGAGTTTGTGAACTTATATTTATATACAGGAGCTGAGATGCAATAAAAACTTTTTTAATGTTTAAAACGCTTATCACATAAAAACTGAAATTTTATAAAAAAAAAATAGTTGATCCCATGTTCTCGTGGAATTTTGGTCCCCCGCTAGTTAGAAGGGGTTAAAATTCTCTTTCTTTCAACAAATTTTCTTATGACATAGAAGAATCTTAGGGTGACTTTTGATGTTCATTTTAGAAATATACAGTCTAGTATACGCTATGTGTAATGTATTCAAATAAAAGAGAAGAATATGAATTAACAAGTCCTCTTTGGAACTGATAATTTCCTTTATTTTGTTGAATAGGTACACCTACTGTATTTATAATTGGATTTTGTTTTAAATATATGAATGCTATAGTCTTAGACCTCCACAAGTTAACTAATGCTTAGATACTAAGCAGGTGCCCTCCAGTTAAAAAAAAAAAGACAATAAATTTAAAAGTTTCAATAAGCTGTGGTGGCATTGTAATTTGCATTGAAAGATTCAGATGTGATTTATCTTCTCCAATCACAGTAGAAGTATAAGTTTGAAATTGTTTGACCTTTCATAACTGTTTCCATTCATCTGCAGGAAAGTAATACGGAAAAGATATTGTACGGCCTGGATGATATTGCTGGAGCAACTGAAATCATCATTGTAATATATTTGCTATGTGAACTCCATAGTCCTAACTGAATCAGATTTTCAATCTTATGGTGTCTTTATATACATCAAAACTTTATTTAATGTGTCAACTTTCTGTATCCTATTGTAGGTTGAGGGTGAAATAGATAAGCTTTCAATGGAAGAAGCTGGCTATCGTAACTGTGTGAGCGTCCCAGATGGTGCTCCGCCATCAGTCTCCAAGAAGGAAGTGCCATCGAAAGAACAGGTCTTTGTCAACCCATAACTCTATGTATCATATTTACTTATTGATTAATCTTTTTGATATATTCTGGTTTCATGTATATAGACAATTGTTCAAGTTAAAATTTTTATCAATTGTAAAACTTTTTGCACCATTTTCTACGTTGTCTTCTATTAAAAAAAATTATAATTTTTTTTTGGAGTTGTTTTAATTTCTCTAAACATGGTTATTCTTGAATGTCTTAATCTATTTTCACGGTACAAGATGAGGACTACATATCTATTTTAAAGTTCTCTATTTAAATTCGTTCTTCGTAGAACCTCTCACATATATATGTTGGGGAGCACTCTAGGGAGAACTCCCTTATACAGAATCCGTGAGAACCATTATATAAATATACATAATAAATATATTTATCGCATTATTCATTAAATGTAATTATAAATTTCAATTAGTAAATCAAAAAATGAAACTACACAATTTTTTCTTAATTTTTTTTTAAATTAAAGAAATAGTTCAAAGTGATTCTACAGTAGAATCGAATTTATCCAAAATGATTCTGCAGTAGAATCAAATTTAAAATCAATTTTTTATTTCACGTTTTAAGTATTATTTTTTTTGTAAAATTTGTATATGGTTATTATTCTACATTAGAATCAAAATTTATGTTTTATGAAATATTATTTTAAAATTATAAATGAGATTCTATGATAGAATCAATGGTTCTTTCCGAGACACTATATCAGAGCGTTCTCTCTGGAACAATGGCCTATATATGTACATTCATTTACAAATATGAAGCAAGAGTTTGGGTGGGGGATATGGATAGGGACTGTAGTACAAGATTTATATCTCAAAATACACTCTCACAAAGTGATCACAAAATTTCAATTGAACTCACATTTCAGATCTTTTGATATCGAGTATTACAAGAATTTTAATTGAAAATCAAGTAAATTACTAATGAAATGAAAAATTATCCCATCTATATCTATTTTTCTATACTGATAGACTACAAATAAATAAAGAAAGCAACTGTTTTCATACTTTTATTACCATAAATCTAGAATATACTTAGTAGTCTAATTACCTAGATCAATTAGGATTTATATTATCATTCCTTTTGCTAAGAAAATTTGAAGCAAATGCAACCAAAGGTCATTGCAACTAAAGGCTCCTGCCACTTGGCTGCGTTTGCATAGGTGATAAATTTTTTCTGTGAATAATATATTTCATATCCAAATTGAATTTTAAGTTTCTTTGTTGACTCCATTGTCCCTAAATGAAAAAAACTTGACCATGAGTTTTTGAATTAAGATCCATAATTCCTAAAAGGGGTTTCATAAGAGGTTGAAACATCACCTGCATATTGGACTCCGTGAATGCATTTAGGAACGTTGAAATGGAACAATTTGATTGCAAAAAAACTCCGCATTTATAATAGTTTTATCAAAAAAATTCCATGCCAATTTTGTATCCGTCATTGGAGCTAACAAATCATGTATTGTGTGTTGCATTTTGTTTAAGGTCCAATTAACGAAATTAATCTTTTATACTCAGAATCTAATTTTGCAATCATCACAGAAACAACTGTTTTCTTGATGGGTGAATGAAAGTAAGCACAAAGGAGTAATATTTTACACGTTATTAGTTAGTATTAATTATACATGATGTATAGGGAAAAGTGTATATATTTATATGTTCTAAATGCAGGCTAGGATTTTCTTATATAATTAGGTTATATATTGTAACCCCAAAGGTTTATGGGCCTTGGGCCTTTAGGTTATGTTGGTTGTAGGGTTTGTAGACAGTATTATTGTTAAAATATTCACACCGAGCAACATTGTTGTATGAATAAAATTATTTCCAAAATAAATAGCTATATTTATGACACGACAATCACGACTGCTATCGTTCTTTTGTCTCATTTGAGCCATGACTGCTGATTTCTCAACATCCCTCCACGAATTGGTATGTTGGAATATTAATTAGAAAGAAAATATGTGATGAAAAAGTATTAGAATTCGGATTTGTTACCACTATGTGGCACAAGGTCTAAGGTTAGGGGTCTGGGAACTCTTCCCAAAAAATATCTAAAAAGAGACAATTTCTCACAAGATTTTTTAGATGAATTTATATTTTTCATCTTATTAAAATGAGTATAACTAGAGTATATATAAATATCCTATGACTTGGAAGCTGATAAATGCCTAACTAAAAGAAAACCAATCCTTATATATATTATTTGCAATACTTATCTACTAGACTACTACCCTATAAATAAAGAAACAGATTCTTTTACAACTCTATAACCATGTGCTTGATGATTTACTCTATATTAGGTGCTTTTCTCATCTGATCGTTTGTTGAATCTAATGCTTCTCCTATGTTTTTTTGTAAAGCTAGGACACAAAGTATCAATATATTTGGAACTGTAAAGAGTATCTGGACAAGGTTTGTTTAAAACTCTGTCATGTTTTAATTTGTTTTCACTCCCTCCTTAATTTTTTTTTTAATATGATTGATTTAGTATTATTCAATTTAAAAGTATTAATTACTTGGTATTCTGATAGGCAACTCGCATAATACTTGCTACTGATGGGGATCAGCCTGGTCAAGCATTGGCAGAAGAGCTTGCACGACGTCTTGGAAGGGAAAGGTATACTTTTATCACTAGGACATGCTGTTCATAAACAATTCAACATATTATTGAAGTATCTATATGTATCTTCCTCATTAGTTCTGATACTTTTCTGTGAAACAGATGTTGGAGAATCAAATGGCCCAAAAAGAAAGATGATAACGAGCACTACAAAGATGCTAATGAGGTTCTTATCCAATATAGTATTTTTCCTGGCTTCTTTCTTGTTTTTCGTTTACCAAGAAACTTTATTAGAGGAATGTGAGTCCTCAAAGCGGTCAAGATGTTCTGTATTGCACATAATAAACATGCATGAAAGCACAACCTAGCTAACTGTTAATCATTTTAAATTGCAACAGACAATTCGCCTAAATTTTCTAGAGTTTAAGATATCATTCCCATAATTGATGCAACTTAAGGAGCTCAGTTTTATTCCTAGTCTAATTACTTGAAAATGATGACAAGATCAATCTACCATCTGAATAAAACACTCTCCACGTTCCCAATGAAAATCTATCATATTCGTCTAATTGCAAATCATCCGAGGTACCCTAAATCTGCTACTTCTGGATGCAAAATGAATACATAGTATAACTATATATAGTTATATATCAATATATCAAGACACACATACTTAAAAGAGTATGATATAATGATATTCAATCTTGATCCTGTAGCATACTGAAATATTGGTGTGCATTTTCGCAGACCTTGTCTAAGTGTTGATCCCCTCGGCATAATGTTATTTGTTGAACATATAACGTTTAGATAAAATGACTTATAAGATATGTCTAATCAACTAGAGAACTTTTTCCAGGTAGGGTTTCAAGATATAGTTTCCAGAGTTATAGACAAAAACAAGCTTTCAAGTATCGTACAAAGTACATACCATACTACATTTTGCTAAAATGAGGTTTTGATAAATAGTTATGGTTTGCAAAGTTTTCAAGTTCAGGTATAAGAGATGAGTTTGACTATATATCATTCTTAACACTTCACGTGGTAATTAGCAAACTATGGATCTTTCTAAAACTGAACTACTTACACCTGGATTCTTTATCTATTGAGAACCTGTCTAGGACACTTGACACTTGGACACGAGTAGGGCTAAGAAATATGTAAAAAATTTCAAATTGTTACTGAGTTTGACATTTGGACATGCATCTATGTTGGACACTTCTAGCCGAGTCTGGGTAACATAGATTAGCTTACCTGTTAAAATATAGTGTGGGGGTTTGGACTTAGTACACAAAACTAAAATGTACACACATAACGAAAAGAAACACAAAATTTTTTATGTCGTGTTTGGGTTTCACTTCGGCTACCCTACATGACAGGAAATAATTAAATATTTTAATGTAAAGTACATATATTTCTACATGTTTTTATAAAAACTGTATGTGGATATTTATGTAAATGTTTAATATATATTCAAAGAAAATACATAACAAAAATGATATAGTAATATTATTATTTTTTTAAATTTTAGTAATTCTTTTATTTAGTGTACACAAAAACACGACACAAAGAATACTAGGGTACATGAATTCATTTTGCCGTGTATGTCTTTCTCATTCATATGAAACACGAAAATACACGACATTACACCACAACTGCCGGGTCTAGATATAGGCTTAAGAATTTATTATCAAACATTCTTAACATTTTAAAAATTATGTTTACTTATTGAATAAGGTTGCCAGTTGTCATGCATACACAATTACTATACCTACATTTTATAGGATTACAGCTAAATTTTATCTTTCCATTGGTTATCATCCTGCAGGTTTTTTCTCTTTTTAAATAATTACAACCCTCTATTAAGTGGCAGGGTCAATAATTTAGTCTAGATTCTTAAGAACAATTGTTCCTCCTGTTCTCGGCCAGATCACTCCCTATATATTTGTGTTGATATTTAACTTGAATTAGAATACAGAAAGTGAAGTTAGACAGATGTCTAATTTCGTAGACTCCAAAGTACTAACTGGTGCACATTGAAGTGACAAGTGAATTGGTGATTCATTGTTTACTTAAACAATACCTGCATATATGGATAACGTAGCACCCTGTTGACTAAACAACTGAACTATTTTCTGCTCCAGTAATAAAAAAAATTCTAGTCCATTTAGTCATTATATATGTTGCATCTTCTCAAGATTCTTTAATTGGAATTGATAACGAAAAATAGGTGCTTGCCAATTTGGGACCTGAAGCATTGAGGGAAGTCATTGAAAATGCTGAATTATATCCTATACAAGGATTATACAACTTCAAGGATTTCATGAGTGAAATTGATGCATACTATCACCAAACCCTCGATTTTCAGCTTGGTGTTTCAACTGGATGGAGGTGTCTAGATGAATTTTATAACGTAAGTATCACTTCTATTTTAAATTGCTCAATTCATCTGTTAATTCTGACATAGTATTCTGCTGACATATTATATATCTTAGGTTGTGCCAGGAGAGCTGACAATAGTTACTGGAGTTCCCAATTCGGGAAAGAGCGAGTGGATTGATGCTCTTTTGTGCAATCTTTGTGAAACTGTTGGTTGGAAGTTTGCTCTTTGCTCTATGGAGAACAAGGTACTTCAGTTTATTATAGGCACATGATGCATTTAAGAATCATCAATTTCAGTAGTTCTTTATTTCTTTTTCTTTTAAATTATTTATTCATTAAACAGTACATATGTGTTTATTATCTCTAGGTCCCTGCGAGGGCAGTGCTTTATCTCTAGGTCCATGCGAGGGCAGTGCTTAGTCTAGCTGTGAGTGATCAGGGTGCTCAAGTGTGAGATATCAAGTTAGGGGTAGAAACTACAAATTATATATAAGTTGTTTTGAACATTAATTTGTAAACAGTACCCCTAAGCACTACTGTTTAAAAAGGACCAATTTTTGTGTGGTGACTAGGTTTATTCAACCCGTAAATTTGTCCAAGGCCAAGCAGTAGATTTAGTTCACCACAACCTGGAAGACTTTCCTATTTGAAAAGATCTCGCGTTGATCTTTATGTAACATGTGTCCTTTTGGAGGTGCTAATTGCTTTGTGTTGCATGGATCTTAAATAAACAAGGTACTTGTGTCATTTCGTAAACTCAAGACACCTAGACATGGGCCTGGCTGCATGGTTTTATTGCATCATCCACCATCTCTTATTTATTTATTTTCAACAATTTTACTGTTGAAAAGCATATTGTCACATTCATAACCTGTTTATTGTAACCTCATATTATTTTGAATCAACTTCTCAGTTTCCCCTGCCCCTTTTGACATGAGAAGGACTCCAAAGTCCAGATGTTTTCACATATTTGACCTGCTTATCTGATCCATTTATTGTAGGCAGTTAGTGCTGGGTCAAGTAGAATGGAATATTGTTGCCCGAGTTTGAGAAGATTATGTTTGATATAAGCGCCACAGTAAATTTGTAAATGTTTGATATTCAGTGTAAACATTAGTTGCATTATTCGTCGATTTACAGATACAATTTAGTACTAAGATTGTACTTTTCTGTTTGATATTTACAGTAAGAACAAAGAATTACAGAGAGATTTAGAGATCTTGTAGAAGAAGATAATTAGGCTATAGAGAGAATCTAGGGAGAAACAGATTAGTGGAACTAAAGTTCGATTTCATATCTTCATTAAGCATGAACTGAAAATACAAACAAGTCTTGCTTCTTTATATAGGCTACCAGACTAACTGAATTAGTAAATGACACATATACCCTTACTGTTTCTATTACCCCATACTACTATAGACTATATACTACTACTGAGCTGCTTCCGAATAGTATCTTATAATTGCTTATCATACATGTTTATATAGGACAAATATTAAAATGAAAGATTTGTGGGCAATGAGACGCATTAAAAAATTGATTAAAGATCAATTAAACAGTCAACCTTCTTTCCCCTACTATCCCACGGCTTCTTATAGGTAGATACAATCCACCAAATTTTGATTGAAATTTACATAAATTATAAATTTGAAAAAAAATTAACATTCATAGTATTAAAAAGTGTTTATAATTTTCTTAAATTTTTTTTAAAAAATATAATTTTTAAATTTCAGTCAAAGTTTGGTCAATTTGACTTAGAAAAGCCAAAGGTGAACAACTATTTTGAAACGGGGGAAGTATTTCCTAACAAATTGACATCTATAAGATTTTCATAAACACTTCAACTAATTTTGTTTTTTTTTATAATTGTGTTGCGCCGTTTCTTAGAAGCAGCTTCTTTGTAATATCTCCGGACTATAGGAGGATCTCTAAATGATGTCTATATTTAGGATTCATCTATTAATGCGTTGAGTAACAGTATTATTTTCTTCTTGAGTTTAATATCTATATTTCTCATGGACGGGAAGTGGATTATTCAAGAATTCAATAATGATTTTTAATCAAAGTAATTGGCACCTGTTAGCTAATCTGATTTTGGACCTGTGTTTGACGAAGTGGCTAAAGGGTTTTTGCACACCCGATCCCTCTGGTCTTGTACTGGGATGTTAGGGGCACTGTATGAAACATAGAGCATCTTTCATTAATTGAAAGACTTTATGCTATTAATTTTTTTTGGTTAGGTTTATTACATAACTGTTTATATAATTTCTTAGGTCAAATACATTTACTAGTGTTAAGCACAACTATCTTGTCTATGGCATCTACATGACATTACTATTTAATAGGCCAAAAGTTCCATTGGTCATTCCAGGCCTGCCTTTAAAAGTATCCGTGTTAAGATATATAATGCACGCGTCGCTATTCAGTAGTTCATGCCACAAGATGTTAGCAGTTCTTATCTGTTACCCAGACTATTCAATTTTGCCCTTATACTCGTGTCTACCGGACATGACATGGATGTGGGTATGGGATCTGAGTCAGATCCTTCATATGAAAACCGGACACTTCAACTCCAAGCAATCTAGTTCAAAATGATTTACAAGGCCTCACAACAACTTTTTTCTAGAGAGTAATGTCCATAGATCACCATTTCCATGTTATCCTTTTGATTCATGCTTTAAATTTGACATAAACAAGTACGTATATGTTTTTTTTATTGCTAGAAGACACTTATTTACAAATGTAAAATGTATAATAAGTAGGTATAGTTTCACTTATGTGAAGGTTATATGTCGAATCCCCGTACCCATGTCCAATTTCAGATCCATATCCACGAATCCTAAGTTTTTAGAAACTAAGAATCTGACACTTGGATCCGCACCCGTGTCCGACACCCATACCCGAGTCCGGGTAACTTACTTCTTAATATACATTTGCTTGCTGTCTAAATTTTCTCATTATATGTACATGCTTTTCTGTCATCTAGGTTCGGGAGCATGCTAGAAAACTCATGGAGAAACATCTGAAGAAGCCTTTTTTCGTTGCAAGGTAGTATACTGATCTTAAAATTGCTGTTATTATGTAATTAAAGGAATATTGTGACATTATAATCACCTACTGTATTGTATATCCATGTCAGCATTTCAGTAAACTCACCACTTGGATAGCTTTATGTATGGCTATTTGCCAACAGCATGTATCTAGCACTTGGTGATCCTAACCAAAGAGTCATACAAGCATAGTGGGATAAGCTATAGGGTTTCATGTCTTGTGATGCCTACTTATGCTTTCATATTTATTCCTTTTAGTACCTTTTACTATATCTTGTGTTTGATTTTCTTATAAATGATCTGTGGACAATCTTTGAAGTTCTTTTATTATAGCTTTTAATTTCTTTGACTTTTTGTTTTACTTGAGAACCTTAAGATTTGTTATTAGAGATGTCTGGGTTTTTCTGTGTTTACTTGCATTAGAGTCCTTCGTTAATAGAAAAGAAATTTCTTTGCAAATGAATAGAGTAAGTAGGAATTGTTTTATAATGCAGGTATGGGGAATCTTCAGAAAAAATGAGCGATGAGGAATTTGAGCAAGGAAAGCAATGGTTAAGTGATACATTTTCTCTCATACGGTGAGTTGGGTGTTATATTTGTTTGTCCTAGATACCTGGGGTATAATTGATTTTATGATTTTTTCAGCAGCTTAACATATACTCCCTCTGTCCCAGCCAATAGTATACATTGGGGCTGGGCACGGAGACCAAGAAAAGATATAAAAAATGAGTAAAATTAGATGAAAAGTGGGTAAAGTGGTGGGACCTATCAATATTTAATAATTGATTTGAGATAATGGAGGAAAGTAGTGGGTGTAATAGTGTTTTATATTATTATAGAATAGAGATAGTGGAGGAAGTAGTGGGTGTAATAGTGTTTTATATTATTAAAAGTTACTATTTTTGGAATGTATAGAAATGAGAGGGACATCCCAAAATGGAAAGTGTATAGAAATGAATGGGACGGAGGGAGTATGAATAAGTTCATAAAAGTTTCTACATTCCTGATATGAGACCTCCCTAACAATTAGATAAATTTATTGCTTCCTTCATTTGCTTTCAAGTGTTTTCTTCTTTACATTTTTATGATGAAAAAGTGTGATGAATCAGATGTGAGAATGATTCCCTTCCAAATATAGACTGGGTTCTTAATAAAGCAAAAGCAGCAGTTCAACGATATGGGGTGAATGGACTTGTCATCGATCCATACAATGAACTTGATCATCAGCGTCCACAGTATATGTGAGTTACATCATGCATCGTAGTCATTGAAAATTTAATTAGAACTCTGTTGAATAATTTTGGACAACTTATATGGAGGGATTTCAAAAAACTGACAATTGTATTTGGGCTTCTGGAGGATCTGGCTCTATGATATCTGGCATTGTGATGTATTATCAAAAACTTTTGTAGTGAGATGAGAAAGCTATAGAGTATTGACTTGTATGCAACACAAGACAATTTCAGACACAGGCACAAAGGCACCCTTTCTCAGGAAGGGAGCACACTGAGGGCTAACATATTTCTTCATTTTTCTGCAGAACCTTGAATATTTTGCTTTATCTAATGTTGTGTTGCATATCGATGCTTGTTATTCTGTTAAGTTCAACTGTGTAGCGTATCGATGCTGTTAATCTGTTAACTTGAATTATGTAGTTTAGCAAAGATTTAATAATAAACAAAGAGAGAAATTAATTGTCCTTCCTCAATAATCTGCCAATCACTTGCCTTCTATCTACTGCAAGTAATATTCTTGTTCCCTTTCTGATGTGGTCCTTTGTACGAATATTCATGAACAACTTTGATGACTGCTCGGGATTTTCAAAAAACCATGCCTGCTTTGGTCAGCCATTTGCTGGCAATTTTTGCAAATGGAAGGGTCATTGTTACTGTTACTCTTTCAATTTATATATTCTGGTAGAAATTGTCATCTCCGAACAAAATATCCTGCTTCAGACAGTCATCTCGAGAGTCCATACTCCTTTTCCTCAGTTCCCTTTATTTATGATTACCACATAAAAATTAATGCTCTCAGTATGCATCTGTGACAGGACAGAAACAGAGTACGTGAGTGTGATGCTAACAAAGGTCAAACGATTTGCTCAATTTCATTCTTGTCATGTCTGGTTTGTAGCACATCCAAGACAGGTTGGCAACTGCAAATTTTGGTGATGCCACAATATTTTTTAGTTGTTGCCTAAACATTGGAATTTCTGACAGATGCACAACTGGGTAGGGGGTCCTCCAAGTTTATATGACATCAGTGGAAGTGCACACTTTATAAACAAATGTGACAATGGAATTGTTATTCATCGTAATAGGGATCTGAAGAATGGTCCTATTGATAGAGTACAGGTTGGCCTCATTTGCGATGTATATAATTCAATTTTTCGTCATTCGACATTTCAAAGTAGCTTATTTTAATTGTTTACTTCAAGGTTTGTGTGCGGAAGGTCCGGAATAAAGTTGCTGGAACTATAGGTGAAGCTTTCTTGTCATATGATAGGTATGTATTTTTGAAATCTTTGTTCCGCCTGCACCCTGCAGTACGATCTTTGTTAGGATTCCTTCTTATGGCACAATTGCCTATAGTTTCAGTATAACATACGCAAGGCTTTTTTTAAAGCCTTTTAATCTGTTAAAGTCTACTCCATCCCCAAACATCACAACCCTGCCCTAAATATTTCTGCAAACTTAACTAGTTTCCACTTGGAAATGAGATCTGGGATTATGCTCCCTCCATCTTATATCGTCTGTCCCATTTATTTACCATGAATCCATGATCAGTATGTTGACCAGAATGCTCTTTGTACTTGCAGGGTAACTGGTCAATATGCGGACGATGGCAATTCATGACCCCTGCAAGCTTACGAAATAGATGCTGCCCCACTATAGTTACTATTTTTCTCCAATTTTGGCACTATAAATGAAGTCATTTATTTTAATGGAGAGGGAGCTTGTTGTTTATATCGGCCCAAACTATACGTTTCTGGCCGGAACCGTATAGAAGACTATAATGTGAATGATGATCGTTCATCGGGCAGTACATAAATTGAAGAGGTTCTTTAGAGGTATGTTGTAGCAAAGGAAACATCTATTCTTAGTCGTGTGCTTCCTTAGTATTTTTCTAGTTTATAGTTCTGTTACTTTTTCTCATTGCTCTTGGGGTTGAATTGTTAATTTGTAGTGGTTGGAACTGTGTATATAACTTTTCATTAATGATCACTGAATCTTGGTTTTTTTGTTGTTGCTGTTTTTGGTATTGCCTTGTGTGTACCCCTTGCCTTTCAGCTGGCAGTACAAGATTATTAGCAGGTGTGATAATACGTTTTTTTGATACTAAACTACCAATTTTTACGAACGGGATTGTCATTGGCCCTTCAGCTGGGGTTTAGTGGACTTAATTTCATATTGGATGAATTCTGATGATTATTCTGATTGCGAAGTATGAAAAATAAAATTCTATGGTGACGAATATGTCGAAATTTCGCCTCTGTCGATTTCTCTGACAGATATTGTTTGTTGATCTTACAGTTGCCCCCTCCCCAAAATGTAGGCTAATTCCATCCAATTAAAATATACTGGTGACCTATAAAATATGGTCAAAGGTATCTAAAATATGTTGACAAATAGTATAAACTTTGACAGGGTCTGTGTGTTACTATTTGACGGACAAATATGATATTGAAAAGTCGGCACAAGTTTAAAAGGAATTAAGGGATACGAATTGTTTTATTTTGCCCTGTCAAGGTTACGCAAGCCTGACCCAAAAATCCTATATATTTGACAACATCGACCTTAATTTATTCATGTTGCATTTCACGATTATTTTGTAATACTATATTATTTTCATTTAATATACAGTATTTTAGAAATCGTTTGATTTTTCCAAAGTCATCAGATAAATTATTGATTCGTTTTGTTTGATGAATTAGGTTTTGATTTGACCAAAATTAATTCAATTTAATTACAAAATAACCTTTAATTTTCAATTTCAATTTCAATTTTTTAATATATGACATAATAACCTTTAATTTTCAATAAATTGATTTAACTATAAATAACTTATAATCTCGTCTGTCTTTTTAGATGTAACGATGTGTAGTGTGGCCTGGGCACAAAATTGTCAAAAATACTTACATAATAAATTATGTAGAGTAACATTCTAGATATAACTCCTTATATAGAGTCAACATTACATAAATATATATAATATATATATATATATTTATTCCATTTTTCATTAAATATGCTTACAAATTTCAATTAGTAAATATAAATTGTTGCTGTACGTCTTTGCAGAACTGGTTTGCTTGGATGGTCATCTTGATTTGGATGGATGTGATCATGTGAATGCTTGGCTGCTTAATTTGCTGGGTGTTTTCATTTTGTAGTGTGATTTTTTTCAGTATTTTTTTGTTTTGTTTATTTCTTGGAGTTTTGTTCCATTAAAATATTTTTGAACTTAAGAGTTTGAATCTCATATTTGTATATATTTTTTACTATTTATAAAATTTCACGAGATGTTGCTCTCATTTATCTAAAAAAAATAAAAATAATGTACTTAACCTTACGTAGACATGAATCTGAAGAAACTTACGAATTCCGAAAAACTTAACTTCTCGATTTATCTGATTACAATTTTTTTATAATAACAATCTTTCTTTTATCGGTGCTTCGATTACCCCTAATTTCTTGCAAGACATATGTTCACTGAACGAACAATTTTAAATAAAAATCTTCAAAAAAACGTACTATAATGGTTACAATTTTACAACAAAAATCTCAATCAATCTATGTTATATTATTATATTATTAAAAATGAAACATTAAAATTTTGGTCGGTACGGTACCTATACCTATTTTTTGGTAATTCGTGATTTTACTTAATTACCCCTACTTATCTATAAAAAAATATTATTAAATAGTAAGACATACTTATTACCGATTATCTTTTTCAGCTAAAACGAATTACTTTTTTTATTCTTTCTAACAAAATCTGTCCCTTTTTCCAAAAATATCACAGACAATTTTTTTTTTAAACTAAACCACGTTATATTCGGATAAACCCTTAATTATTTATTTTAAAACATAATTTAATACTTTTAATTTTTTAATTTTTTAAAAAGTTTACATATTCTAACATGCATACTTATTTTTTTAACAAATGCAATTAATAACATATTATAAAATAATCAAATAACAACTATCAAAAACGAGTTTTAAGCTAGTAATATTAAACAGTAAGAACATATTAAATATTAAACATATATATACCAATAAACATATATTTCCAGCTTGAACTAAACAGTAAAAACATGATAACATTTGTCAAAATATATATACCAATAAATCGGTTTACTTTGACTAATATATATTCTGGATAAATTACGTGCATTTAATTATTTTGATGAAGTGTTGTATTTGAAATGTTAGGATAAAATCTATAGATAAGATTAATTAGTTGGATGTGCATGTGTGCGAATGTTTATATATAGTTTTACTCCTACAAGTTTCGTATCGAACCCAAATTCAACGAAATAGATTTAGATTATTCATTCTAAGTTGATTATAATAATAACAATGGAGAACGAGATTATTCTTATAACTATATTAATGGCGACACCAGTTTTTAAAAATAGAGATCACTGCATCATTTTTGACCTAATTGTATGGAAATATAGTCAGAATTTACATTATCGTTTGGATCTTTTTCACAATCTCTCTCGATATGCACACGTAGACCTAATTAGCTAAAGCAAAAAGAAAAAAACAACTATCTCCCGTAATAAATTTGCACTTATCATGAATTTGGAGTTGAATTAAATTCGGCCAGTAAATAATGCAGTGAAGTCACCCGTATGTCAAGTTAATACAGTACTGGACCTCGATCAGCGTTCACCCTCCGGAGTATTAATTTGATTTCCGCAATATATATTCTTTCGAGATGCTATTTTGTACTGATACCAACAATATATATTAACAGTTGACAATTTATTTAGATTTAAATGTTGCAAGAAACGTCAAAGATTATTTTTATTACGTTTCTTGATCTCCTTTGAATGATCAAATCACAGAAGGCAACCTGTTTACTATTTCTCATCAGCTGAGGCTTGGAATATTAATCTTCTTTCCTATATTTTTATTAATATTTATTATTCGTAAAATCTCTATAAATAGGGATCGAATACTTCAATCAAATTATCAAACTTAAAACTACTTCCCAAAATGAATACATTTAGAGTTATGATATTAACCATTCTTTCAGCCTTCCTGGTCCTGTTACCTGCTGCATTGGCAACTGACGAAACATTTGTGCAATGCCTCAATTCTCATTCTTTACCATCTCAACCAATTTCTTCTTCAATCTATACTCCAAACAATGCTTCCTATGCTTCTGTTTTACAGAATTACATTCGTAATCTTCGATTTAACGAGTCCACCACTCCCAAACCAGTTCTCGTTCTCACTGCATTGCATGTTTCTCATATTCAAGCTGCAATTATTTGTGGCCAACAACACAACTTAGTGATGAAAACTAGAAGTGGAGGCCATGATTACGAGGGCTTATCGTATGTTTATGATAAACCCTTCTTTATTCTTGACTTGTTCAATCTTCGATCAATCGACGTAAATATTGACGAAGAAACTGCATGGGTTCAAGTCGGGGCAACTCTTGGTGAAGTTTACTATAGAATTTATGAGAAAAGTAAAATTCATGGTTTTCCTGCTGGAGTTTGCCCTACTGTTGGTGTTGGTGGCCATTTCTCCGGTGGAGGATACGGAAACATGATGAGAAAATACGGACTTTCAGTCGATAATATTATTGATGCAGAGATCATTGATGTTCATGGTCGAGTTTTGAACCGAACCACCATGGGAGAAGACTTGTTTTGGGCCATTACTGGAGGTGGTGGTGTTAGTTTTGGAGTTGTTCTTTCTTATAAGATTAACTTGGTTCGTGTCCCATCCACTGTCACTGTTTTTCGGGTGGCAAGGACATCAGAACAAAACGCCATCGATGTCGTATATAAATGGCAACAAATAGCAAATAAATTGCATGAAGACATCTTCATAAGAATGACTATTGATGTTGTTAATAGTACTCAAACGGGAAAGAGAATAAATAGGGCATCATTTATAACCCTATTTCTCGGAGATGCTACTCGACTTCTAAAGCTCATGAATGAGAGCTTTCCCGAATTAGGATTACAAAGGTCAGATTGCAAAGAAATGAGTTGGGTTGATTCAGTAGTCTGGTACACAAGTTTCCCTGATGGAACACCACCTAATGCTCTCCTTAGCCGCGTACCTCAAGTGCTCACTCATCTCAAAAGAAAATCAGATTACTTGAAAAAACCAATTCCTAAAAGCGGCCTAGAGTTCATATTTGAGAAAATGATTGAGCTTGTGACTCCGGCTCTAACATTCAATCCATACGGAGGTAGAATGGCCGAAATTTCCCCATCCGCAAAGCCATTTCCACATAGAGCCGGAAACATATGCAAGATTCAGTACGCAACAAACTGGGCTGAAGATGGTGTTGAAGCCGCGAATCGATATCTAAATTTGACGAGACAGCTGTATCGTTACATGACCCCGTTCGTGTCGAAGAATCCGAGAGAGGCATTTCTCAACTACAGGGATCTTGATATAGGAGTTAACCAAAATGGGAAGAATAGTTACATTGAAGGAGCTGTTTATGGGGTAAAGTATTTCAAGGGTAATTACGGTAGGTTGGTGAAAGTTAAGACCGCTGTTGATCCACAAAATTTCTTCAGGAATGAACAAAGCATCCCAGTTTATCCATCGTGGTGAACTTAAAAGGAACGGTCAAGTACAAAATCTACGACTAAATAAAACCTTTGTTTCGGTGTGGTACATAATACGCAAGATTTATTAGCGCATGCTGTTGTAAAAATAGCAATATATATGTGTTTTGGACCTAAGTAGATGTACAAACTTTGTGTGATAAGCCAAATGATAGGCATCATTTAAATTTTTATGCTTAAATTATGTTTTTTATACGCATTGTATATGGTTCCAGTTGTCTATTTTGTCAAAAATACGTTCCCCTATTTTCATTTCAGTTCGATAATCTCAGCAACTTTATTATCATCGAAAAATTAATTACAAATAAACATAACATTTAGAAGTTATTTGCCTCAAAGGAAAGCAGGTAATCCTGACATTTATATAGTACATCTCCGTATTAGGATTATTTATTCACGTTTTTTTTTGACACGAAGGCATCAACAAGCAAGGAGCCTGCATAGTCCTGTACCACCTTCCAAGCCGCACTCACATGGTTAATATCTGTTAGGGTTCCTCCAATGGCGAATCGGATCACGTAAACCCCTCCTAGCACTGTGTGACTCACATATATCCGACCAGACTCATTCACCGACTCCAACAACTTCCGGTTGATTTCATTTACTTCCTTTTCATCATTTTTCCCGATCATTGCAGATGGTTGAATCCTAAAACAGACCATTGAGAAATGTCTAGGCACCACAACTTCGAACCTATTGTCCATGGCCACTAGCCCTTCAAAATACTTGGCCATCCCAACATGCCCTCTTATAAACTCCCTCAGCTGACCAACTCCATAGCTTCTTAATACAAACCATAATTTTAGTGCTCGAAATCGCCTGCTCAACATTATTTGCCAGTCTTTATAATCCACCACCTTGTTTGTTTCAGTAGCATTATTCCTTAAGTACTCAGGATAAGTGGAAAGAGATTTGATAAGAGCACTCGGATTCTTCACCCAGAGACAACAACAATCCAATGTTGTCAAGAACCACTTATGTGCATTCAAGCTAAAAGAATCTGCATTTTCCACACCATCAAGATACTGTCGAAACTCGGGGCAAATACAAGCACTTCCTGCAAATGCAGCATCGACATGAACCCATAATTCGTACCTCTTAGCCACCTCTGTAAGGGATGCCAATGGATCAACTGCAGTTGATGATGTTGTCCCAACAGTGGCACACAAGTACATTGGAATAAGCCCATTTTGCACATCATACAAAATTGCTGATTCCAGTCGCTTAGGACAGAGCTGAAAATTAGAGGATTTGCTTGTTTCGATTGTACGAAAATTCTTGGGATCCATCCCAGCAATTTTGGCAGCCTTTTGCAGGGCAGAATGAGTTTGGTCAGAACAATAAACAACCAACTTGCCAATATTATCCATGCCATGTTGCCTCAAGTTTTTGTCTCTAGCTGCCACAAGTGTACACAATATGGCCTCGCAAGTAGTCCCTTGCAAAACACCGCCACCGCCACCCGAGAAAAGAAAGGATTTGGGAAGTTGAAGCATTTTTCCAAACCAATCGGTGACAACATTTTCGAGCTCCGTAGCAGCCGGTGAAGCCATCCAGTTAAAGCCCACAACATTAAAACCAGTACTAAGCATTTCACCAAGAAAGCCAGCAGTACTACCACTAGAAGGGAAATAAGCAAAGAAGTTGGGACTTTGCCAATGTGTGATGCCAGGGATAATTTTGGTTTGAACATCTTGAAGAATTGTTTCAAGAGATTCGGGGTTGCATGGGGCAGATTCTGGTAAAATTTCGCGAAGATAACCAGGTGAGACCTGGCTTCTAACTGGATAATTTTTAATTTTGCGATAGTAATCTGCAAGAAAATCTATCATCATATGGCCTTGCCTTCGGAATTCTTCAGGCTCGAGTGTATTCTGGGGAAATTGTGATGCGAATTGTCTAGGGAGATTATCGATGGAGCCCATTTTATCTTGCTTTTGAATGTTTGTGTTTGTATAAGAATTCACAATGCAAGTGTAGGCTTATTAAGGCATGAAAAATCTCCTTGTATTTATAGCTTCGTTTAATGGATTTTTAAATTTTTTTTTGTTTACGTTTTCTGCATGATTTTTATAGTTTATTTTTATTTTTGTGGCCAATGTAACATGTGTTAAACATTTGATGGTAGTTATGCTAGGGTTATTATATTTATATTTTTTTTAAAAAAAGAGCGGTGAGTAATATTATACTCAACTAGTTTACTTTTTAGAATGGCTCCAGTGGCTACATTTATGTTAAGTTGGCTCGCTTCGCAGCCGTTTTATAATAATTTCTACAAATTTTTCTAAATTTTTTTCTAAAAAATATGTTTTTAAACAAAATTATATATTTAAAACATGAAATTAAGATTTCAAAATTACCGAAATTTTGAATAATTATAGAAAAGGATAATTGTTTATATATTTTATTATTTTAATATTATATCAAATATTAGTATATAAACACTTTATTTTTCTAAAACTTTATATTGTTACTTCTATTTAAAAATACATAATACATAAATATTAAATTCTAGCATATAATATGCTCCTCCTAATGAATCGCTATCTCGTTAAACATGTTTTTTTCCACCGACCTGCTTTCTCATTTTACCAAATTGAACATAAAACAAACTAATTACTTAATCAATTACATCATATATTAATCAATTTTATTATATCATAAAATTTAATTCAATTTTTTTTCAAAATTCAAATTTTTATTGTTTGAAATATAAGTACTCGAGAAAAAGAAATGAAAAGAAAATAAGTCTCCTCTATTTTTATTTTATTATATAGAAACTTGCATTTTCTATAAGTTTTATCTTCTACATAATTAAAAGGTAAAAATTTTAAAAATATGATTTTTAATGTATATGTAAAACATATAGAAAAATTAAACGTGAGTTTTTTTTACAAAAAATTAATGAGAACATAATTTCTAATAATTTTTTTAGGAGACTGTATAGATGATAATATGATTTCAAGATAAATTTTAGAACTTCAAGAAAAAATATACGAGAATATTAAATTGGTAACTTTAAGTTCAAAAGAAAGTTTAAGAAAATATCAACATGGTAATTTCACTTAAAGATAAATTTTAGGACAATATTAAGATAGTAATTTGACTTAAGAAGAAAGTCTACGGGAATATAAGTTAATTAATATTTCATTACTAAAGATTTAAAAGACAATTTAGATATTTTCTACTCAAATCGTCTAGCACCTCACAAATCATCTTCTTTATTATTTTCCTCGATTAAAAGATATTAAATAAAAATTAGTAAAAAAATTGGATTCGTGGGGTAAGTTTAGGAGAATATTGATATAGTATAATTAGTTTCCTCCATTTGAAGATCTTTTTTTTATAGTTAAACAAACCATTTTTAACATACCATAACATATTTAACTTCCTTCCTTGAAAGATAGTATTAAACAAAGAGATAATTATCAAAGTCATCACAGTGTATCAAATTAGTCACTCATTTAAAAAATGACTCAATTAGGTAACTAATTTGAAAACTATATTTATAGAAGTATAAATCGAAGCGATTTGAGAGGCGTCACATCACCGCCCCCGTTTCTTCCGTTAAAAAATAGTAAAAAGAAAATTGAGAATTATCTAATATTGTAAAGGCAAAAATATTAAAATTGTATATTTACTTTCCTCCATTAGTATAAATTTAAAAGGAAATTAAGATATTTTCTAATAAAATAATTTATGAGACTATTAAAATTGTAAATTTAGTTTCATCAATTAGTAAAGATTTTAAAGACAACAATATTAGAATTGTATATTTAGTTCCCTCCATTAATAAAGATCTTGAAGACAAAAATATTATATTTGTATATTTAGTTTCCTCAATTATTAAAGATTTAAAGTCAATTGAGATATTTTTGAATATTTAACATTAATTATTCCTTTTCAAAAAAAAACATTAATTATTAAAAAATTTGAGAAAATTAGAAAAATAGATCGAAACGATTTGAAAGGCGCCATATCACCACACTCGTCTTCTCCTTTAAAAGGCAATTAAGATATTTTCAAATAAAATAATTTATGAGACTATTAAAATTGTAAATTTAGTTTCATCCATTAGTAAATATTTTAAAGACAACAATATTAGAATTGTATATTTAGTTTTCTCCATTAATAAAGATCTTGAAGACACAAATATTATATTTGTATATTTAGTTTCCTCCATTAGTAAAGATTTAAAGTCAATTGAGATATTTTCGAATATTTAACATTAATTATTCAAAAATTTGAAAAAAATAGAAAAATTTATCGAAACGATTTGAGAGGCGCCACATCACCGCACTCGTCTTCTCCTTTATATAAGTATATTCCTTTGATCTTCTTATATCTTCTTATATTTTACTCCCTCCGTCCCAGTGAATTCTATACACTGGGATTGGGCACGGAAACTAAGAAAAGATAAAAAAAATGAGTAAAATTAGATGAAAAGTGGGTAAAGTGGTGGGACCAATCAATATTTAATAATAGATTTGAGATAGTGGAGGAAAGTAGTGGGTGTAATAGTGTTTTATATTATTATAGAATAGAAATAGTGAAGAAAGTAGTGGATGTAGTAGTGTTTTATATTATTAAAAGTTACTATTTTTGAAATGTATAGAAATAAGAGGGACATCCCAAAATATGGAAAGTGTATAGAATTAACTGGAACGGAGGGGGAGTATAGATTATTTTTTAATCTTGCTTTTGTGTTAGCATAGCAAATTAGCAATGCTAGGCTTCTCTTGTACTCGTAGCTTCGTAGTTCATAGATATAAGATTTTGATTTTGATTTTTTCACATTTCTGCAATGAGCTGTGTACTTCATGGGGTATGTTCACTAACAATATTTTACATGTAAATAAATATAATTATTTTAATATAAATAAATATACTTATTTAATATAAATAAATTTGAATGCATATACAGAGATTGTCTAAAATTTTTAAATAAGACAATAGAGAAAATACTTTTTATACATGTCTCTTTTTTTCATGCTTGATTATTACTTTATCCCGTACAAAAAATTTTGATAATTAATAAAATTTATGCAAATAATATTGAATCTTTTTTGATTAAGTGAAAACGACATTTTACCAATTATGTATAGAAATTTTCTCTATATAAATAGTGTTAGAGAACACGTTTTATTCTTACCTCGATAAATTACGAATTGCCGCCTAGTTATCTTTATCATTTCCTAACAAATCCTTACTTCATTCATTGTTTTGGGCTACTAGCCTATTATTATTATCTAGTCAACGACAAGCCTGCTTTTTGTCTTCTCGGTTTTAGTTCTTGTGAAATAATTATCATGTATTTGAATATTTTTCCCAAATATTGAGCATGTTTAATGTGTGAGCAATTTATTCAACTATCTAGTTTGACGACGAAATGAGTGTTATATATTCATTAAATTTTAATTATTCGATGCCACGTGATTTTTTTAAATATACATATTGTTGGCCAATCACATTAGGTTGTTTATGAGATTTCAATTATGCATATCAATTGTTCGATAAAATATTACTACTAGTTTCTTCCAATTGTTAAAAAGCTGGGTTACAATTGGTGAGTTGATTGTTGTAGTTGTGTTAGGGGTTGCAATAGATTATTTTTGAAAAAGCAAATGATGCAACTAGAATCTATCTTAAAAGCAAAAAAAAGAATTACTAAGTTGCATATTTTGGGTTGCAGGGGTTGCAAAGCGTATTTTTGAAAATAGTTTTCAAAAAAACGTATTTTTGTAAATAATTTTCAGAATCAATGTATTTTTGAAAAAAAGATTCATAATGAAGGTATTTTTGAAAAAAACCCTTTAATTTCCCCCTAATTCTTTTAAATATAGAAATTCTATGTTTATTTTAATAAAATATTAAAATCAATTTTAAAAAAAAATTCAAATTGATAAAAAATATAATAATATGAGAATAAAATTTATATAATCATAACATATGTTTATTCTGTTTAATAATTTTTAAATAATAATATAATTTAAAATTTATATACACTTTAAAAAAAACTGAAACATAAAAAATAAAATCAATTAGTATGATACTTATATCATTATATACTTTATATCCTTAATATATTAAATCTTTATTAAATTCTTATCAATACTATTATATAATAGACGAAACATTAAAAGTTTGGTCGGTCAGTATGGTAAATTGTGATTTTACTTAATTACCCTTACTTAACTGTACTTCGTGTTTTTACTTAATTAACCTTACTTATTTATAGAAATATATTATTAAATAATAATATTACCTATTTATAACCAATTACCTTTTTACCTAAAATACATAATTTTTCTATTTTTTCTAACAAATTCCCCTATTTTTCAAATATATCACGGACAATTACCTTTTTAAACTAAAACATGTTAGTTTTTCTATTTTTCCTTACTAAACCCCCTCCTTTTCCAAAAATATCACGGACACACCTTTAGTTATTTATTTTTAAATCTATTTTAATATTATAATTATTTTTTAAAAGTTTACCTATTTTAACATGCCTGCTTATTTTTCTTAACAAATGCAATTACTAAAAATATTAAAATATAAATAATCAAATACCTATTTATAACAAATTACCTTTTCAGCTAAAACACATTCTAGATTTTTTCTAACAAATTCCCTCCTTTCTCACTAAAATCCATTCATTTTCTAAAAATATCACGGGCAAACCCTTTGCTTATTTATTTTAAAATATATTTAAATACTTTTAATTATTAAATTTTAAAACCTCATTTTCCAAAAATATCACGGGCATTAACTTTTTTAAACTAAATATATGTTACATTTTTTATTTTTCCTTACTAAAACCCTTTTTTTTTAAAAAATGTAACGGACAAACCCTTACTTATTTATTTGAAAATATGTTTTAATGTTTTTAATTAATTAAAAGTGTTTAGCTATTTTAACATGCCTACTTATTTTTTTTAACAAATACAATTAAAAAAATAATAATAAAATAACAATTAACAATCCGTGCTTCGCACGGGTTTTAAGCTAGTATATAATAAGCGTAGGAGGGATCTTATCCAAAATTTTGGTCATGTACCGCCAAATCAATAAGGACCGTTGATCTTAAAATAGATAAATGAGAACCATTAGATCTAATATTAAAAAGATTTATTTTAATAATATAAATCAAATATGAGTAGTTTTCTAAGTTAACTAGAATTCTCAATATAAAAATTTGTAACTTCAAATTGTAAGTTGAGTATGTTTATTTGATTCTTGGTCTATACTTTAATTCTAAGTTGAGTTGGTTTTCTTTATTTTAATTATATTCCTAAGTTGAATAGAACTAATGTAAAAATTTGTTATTTTATTCTTTTTTTAGTTTTAGTATAGTTTTAATTGGAAAATATTTGTTTAACTATCACTAAATTAAAATTATTTTGGAGTTTTATGTGGATTGTAAATTTGTTTTTAAATCTGATTTCTAGAATTCAAGATACAACATTCTAGAACTCAGATACAACATAAATAATGTATTGAGCGTATAAAACGTAATAAATAAAATATAAAAACTAATAATAAAGAATTAATATAATTATAAAACATTGTACGGGTTATAAGTTATAAGTTAGTAAACATAATTAACACATGCGAAAACATAAATTAACATATGGTCAACGTATATGGACAACTAGACAGTAGTATAAATTTTAGGATTTTGTTTGTAGTACAATAATGATTTAAGGGAAACAAGCCCAGATTTATGCTATTCGAAGTTGAGGTAATAGCTTTCTGTAATAGAAGTTAAAAGTCAGCTATTACGATCTAAACTAACTTTATAGTCCGTGCGATGCTCTAGAATATTACATAATTTTTCATTAATTTCGATGTATTTTATTATTTGAAAATTTAAGTTAACAGTATTTGTTGTGAGACTAAATCCCTATTTTATATATGTTACATTTTTTTTAGTAGAAAATTCGTGTAAACACTGGCTTAAACACGAGTATGATTTAGATATGAATAAACTGTTATCGATTTTAGAATAACTAGCTTATAACGCGTGCAATGCACGGTTATTTTAAAAAAAATTATAATGATATTAATTAATGAAATTATTTTTAATTTAATGATGATTCCGTCATTATAATTCAACTGAAATTACTCGGGAATCCGAATAGAAGGTAAAGTTATGAATTTTTACATTTACAATTTTATTTAGCTTAGAAAACTTACTCATTTTTTATTTATATTATTAAAATTTACTTTTTAGTATTTGAATATAATTCTAATAATAATCAAACACACTTTTTAATTTTAACGGTTCTTAATTATTTATTTCAAAATCAACGATATAAAGTTATATAAAGTTTAAGAATTCATGTATCGATATTTTATCTGTGCATATAAATATATAAAAAGGAAGTTATGGAAGGTGGCATGACATCTTAAACTTCTCCCAAATTTTATCCAAATTTTTCTAGGCATCCCCTATTTTAGTTCTTCACGTTCATAGTTCATACAATTTCTAAATAATCTATATAAATAAATAATACAATAAAAAATATGTCCAGTTAAGAGTAGTAACTAGCAGATCAATTAGTCCATTGGATGCAGTTTTATCAAATACTGTTATTCATATTGTGGTTCAGCTTTACTCTTACCAGATATCTCTTTAAGTGTAGAGAAGGCATCAGATTTTTGATGGTCAAAAGATGAATCTCAGGTTAGTGCTTTATGCTGCATTGCTTAGTATATACTGAAGTTGCGAAATGAATCCATTTTGTGTCAAGTTTTAATTCAGTGTGATTTTTATGTTTTTATGCATGCCTAAAAAATTATAATGAAGTGGAAAGAGGGATCTTCTGAGTAAGATGCCAAGGAGTTGCAAGCTGTGATGGTGGTATACATAAAAGAATGGTCGGAAGATACAAAACTATATAAAAATGCTATTACACGAGGAATGAGCAGATGGTGGTGTTGGAATCAAATTTTTGATGGGTTGGACTCCGAATATTTCTTCGGGTTCACCTGCAAAGTGAGAAGAATGCGAGGGGTTTGGTCCCCGATTCACCTCCGGTGTGAGAATAAATTAAAAGGTTCCGGTAGTATGAATTAAACGTGCAAGTGCTTGTGTGTGTTATGAATTAAGTATTAACCTTTCAATGAAACTTGATATGAGCTTTTATAAGCACGGTTTGTTACGGTCGCCCGAAATCCTCGGAGCCACTCGTACACGTGTGTTGTCAGGTTCACTCGTCTAGAAAGTCGGGAGACTCAGTCCACTCTGCAACGGTTGTGTAACTGACCGGATCGAAGTAATGGGCCTGACTTGTCCAACAAACCCATTCGGCCCAGTTACTATTCGGCCCAATTATACTTGGGCCTCCAACATGTCCTTGGGCTTTGGTTGAGTGTCCACTTCGATCGGAGTCCCAACCTTGCACTCCACTTCGGGATAACCCTTACAAATCTTGCGTTTATCTAATCAACACGTCACGACATTTCACCTGGGTAAACGCGTCGTAGTAACCATGACAACTGTCGTTTCTTGAGACTTGCGCCAGATCTCAACCGTCGAATTTCAAATGGCCTAATCACACCGTTGAATATGTAACGTTTACCTTACCTTGTCCAAACGTCACTGCAATATCGTATAAATATCCATTTCCCCCCAAAATGTCTTCACGACATTCTCAAGAAAAACACTCCTGATATTTCCACGAATCCAGTCGCGAGCGACGTCAATATCTTTTCTTGCCTCAGTCTCTACCATTTCTACCGTCTCCATTACAAGCAAGTCTCTCAGATTTCTTTCTCTTTTAGCTGTTCAACTTTGTAATCAAATGCTTATTATCAATTTCGATGCATATTCTTATTCCTTGTGACTGTAGCCATAATACTTTGGAAATGTGATTGTAGATATCTAGAACCCTTCGCCTAGAAATGTATTCATGTTTGGAGGCATGTGTCTCCAGTAGATATTTTAGGTTTATCGCCGTAAGAACATTCTTCGGGATGCCCTTATCTATAGAACAATCTTCGGGATAGCTTTGTCCCTAGAACATTCTTCAGACTGACCTAGATATGTTAGAAACCCTTTCATTCCTTGACTTAGACGCTTTTGATTCACCCGACCGATCCACGGGCCCTCTGTACTAGGCCTTTTCGTTTTCTCTCATCTTTTTCAAAAATCTTTTCCGAGTACATGACTAATTTCTTCATTCCCAAATGCAGGAATTATGGATCGATCATCCTCGGAATCGGCGCAGTCTACGGGATCCATATCCCCGGAGAGATATTCTTTCTTTAATATCAGCGTGTTAGATCAAGATCCAATGATCGTCAGGATCTAGACTCAACTGATCAGGATTGCTGACGTCATCAGTATTTGCTCAAGCGTCAATATCAGGATTGCTATCAGGACTATGATCAGGATTGATCATCAGGACTGGAAGCTGATCAGGATTACAACTTCGAGTTGTTTATGGAGTCTAGTTAAAGAAGGAAGTTTATTTTATTGGTTCATAGTTTATAGGAATGAAGCTGTCGGTTAGGATATGTTTCAATATAGTTTGTAATTGATTTCGACTTATCTTGTAATCGATAGAGAAGCTGTGTAGTATATAAACACAGTTTATGTTTTGATTTTATATAATCAATTGCATACACGAGTATATTGTAACCTAGAAACTCTCAAGAACATCAGAATTTCTTGAGAGAGTTTGTAACAGATTTATATCAGATTTAATAAAGCTGTTATTATTCTTTCATATTTGTGATCTATATTTTATTAAGTCGAGAATCTTATACAATTGTATTCAACCCCCCTTCTACAATTGTTATTTACTGGGCAACAATTGGTATCAGAGCAAACTGATTTAAATTTGAATCAGATACGATCTAAGATGTCGACAAAGTATGAAAGCATGAAAATTCCCATCCTGAAGAAAACTGAATATCCAAATGGAAGGTAAAGATGCTGATGTACCTGGAGACTATAGATCATGACTATTTGGACATGATACGTGATGGACCATATATTCCTACGAGAATAGTTGCACAAACAGATACTGTACCTGAACACTATGTGGTCAAGGTAAAAAGTGAATGGACTCCTGAAGAGAAAGCTGACGTTCTCAGAGATGCAAAGATAAATAATATCCTTCACAACAGCCTTGTTGCTGTCATGTCTAACAGGGTGATTGCATGCAAATCTGCAAAAGAAATTTGGGACACTTTGGAAACTCAATGCCAAGGATCTGCATCTGTCAAGAAAAACAGAAGGGCTCTACTTATTCAAGAGTATGAACAATTTGATGCAAGACCTAATGAGAGCCTTACTGACATGTATGATAGATTCCTGACACTCCTGAATAATCTATCACTAGTAGGCAAAGAGTATGTATCTGAAGATTCTAATACCAAGTTTCTAAGAGCTTTACCTGAAAAATGGGATACACAAACATCAATCATTAGGCACCAGTATGATCTAAACACTGTGTCTCTTGATGAAGTCTATGGGATGCTGAGAACCTATGATCTTGAGGTTCCACAAAGGAAGAATAAGAAAAGCAGCAAGGCAAAGTCGATTGCCTTGAATGTTGATGCTAAATCAAAAGGAAAAGCTGTGGAGGTCTCTAGAAGGAAATCAAGAATAGTTGAGTCAGATCCCGATGACTCATCATCAGATACTGATGGCAATCCTGATGCCAATACTAATGATGATTCTTCTGACTCAGACATGGAAGAGATGGTTGCTATGATAGTCAGAGGCTTTAAGAAGATGAAGTTCAGGAAGGCTAGAAGACAAGGCAACTTCCAGAAAAAGACCTTCAATGCTGGCAAAGACAAGTACAACAAAAAGGACAGCAAGAGTGGCAAATTTGACAAGTCAAAGGTTAGATGCTACAAGTGTAATGGAATGGGGCACTTTGCAACTGAGTGCAAGAAGGCTAAAGCACTCATCACTTCAAGCAATGATTGGATGGACTCTTCCTCAGAATCTGACACTGAGGTGGTCAACTATGCCCTAATGGCCAATACTGATGAAACTGCGGTTCCTGATGATAAGGTACCAAATATTGTTTTTGATTTTGATACTGATAATGCCTCTGAGTTAAGACGTTTTCTAAAGTCATTGCATATTAGCTTTAGAAGTCAAACTGCTGAGAATACAAGGATCTTATCTGAAATGTCTGAACTTAGGAAAAGGAATGAGCATCTAGAAACTGAATTCTCTTTTATGCAAAAAGTACAGATAGAATGTGATAATGCTAAACACATGTATTTGGAGATGAAATTTAAATGTATTGCTCTTGAAAAAGAACTTGAGGATGCTAAAGAGAAAATCAGAACCTGGACAGATTCTGGAAGGAAATTTCATGAAATAAATACTTCTAAGAATTGGAAAGAGTGTCTAGGTTATAAGTCAGATGAGGAAAAGAAATTGAAAAAGAAAGTTGTAATAGATGAGACAGTAAGTCCAATGACCTATAGACATGTTATAGACAAGACCAAATCAAAGATTAAGCCTGTTAAATTTGTAATTGGTAATGATCCCAATTCTACTTTTGAAAAGGGATCTACTTCTGATAAATCAGTCTCTAATGTGAAGTCTAAACCTGTCAAGAAAACTGAAAAGAAAAATGTAGGTTTATTGTCTCAGAAAGAACTTATGGATAAAATTAGTGATGCAATTGATAAACAGAATATATCTAATGTCAAGAGAAACAAGAATGATAAAGTTGGGATTAATAAAGAGAATAACTATAAGTTCATCCCAAATGCACCTAGAAAATGCTGCTTTAACTATGGAAACTCTAATCATCTTGCTATTGATTGCAGGAAGATTAAAAAGAAGGTTACTGAAATTCCTAAGTCTGATGTTAGGTGTAGATCAGTATTTTATATACCACAGAAGTCCTGTTTTCATTGTGGTAGTAGATGGCATTATATTTATACTTGTGCAGAATGCCATAGTTTGTACCATAACTTTTATGATCCTTTACCTAAGTTTAATAAAAGTGCAAATTCTGGTATCATTAAGAATGTCAATGTGAAGCATGCATCTGTTAATACTGATACTGACAAAGCAAATCCCGATGGATTTTATTCTGTCAGGACTGCTAAAGTCAAAAAGTCTTCTGTTGCTAAATTAAGTAAGATGCATGGAAAAGGAACCCAACAAGTGTGGGTTCCTAAAAATTCTAACTAGTGATTTGTTATTCTGATTGTAGGGAAAAAGGAAAAATGTGTTAGTCATGGATAGTGGATGTTCTGTGCACATGACTGGAAACAAAGCCCTGTTATCATAATATGAAGAAAAAGTTGGCCCAACTGTGTCTTATGGAAATGGCAACATTGGACAAACTTTGGGATATGACAATATAATCATTGGAAATGTCATCATTGAAAAAGTAGCTCTAGTGAAAGGAATAAAACACAACCCGTTGCGTATTAGTCAAATCACCGACAGAGGTTATCATGTCAACTTCTATTCTACTCATTGTGAAGTAGTCAGCAAAGCATTTGGAAAAGTTGCACTCACTGGCTACAGGCATGGTAACATTTATGAAGCCAACATTCAAGCAAATACTGATGGCTCTTCTACTTGTCTCATCAGTAAAGCATCAGTAGATGAAAGTTGGAATTAGCACAAGAAGCTTTCTCATCTCAACTTCAGCAATATCAATGAGTTGGTTAAGAAAGATTTGGTTAGAGGATTGCCTAAAGCTTTGTATACTCCTGATGGACTCTGTGATGCATGTCAGAAAGCTAAACAGAGAAGGACATCATTCAAGAGTAAATCTGTATACTCTATTGAAGAACCATATCATATGTTGTATCTTGACCTATTTGGTCTAGTTAATATAATGTCCATCAGTAAGAAAATGTACACTCTTGTAATTGTTGATGAATATTCTAGATTCACCTGGGTGTATTTTCTACACAGAAAAGATGAGACTCCAGAAATACTGTTGGACCATGTGAGAATGATTGAGACAGGCACAAAGTACAAAGTCAAGATACTAAAGAGTGATAATGGAACTGAATTCAAGAATTCAAAGATAGAAGAGTTCTGCAAATACAAAGGAATTATTCAACAATTCTCTGCTCTTGGCACACCCCAACAAAATGGAGTAGTAGAAAGGAAAAATAGAACTCTTATTGAAGCTGGCAGAACTATGTTGGAAGAAGCTAAATTGCCTACATATTTCTGGGCAGAAGTAATCAACACAGCATGCTATACACAAAATCTCACATTGATAAACAGACATGGTGTAACTCCCTATCAAATGCTCAAGGAGAAGAAACCTAGTTTGAAGCATCTGTATGTGTTTGGCTGTAAATGTTTTGTTCTCAGAACTCATCCTGAACAGCTAGGGAAATTTGAAACAAAGGCTGATGAGGGAATTTTCATTGGCTATCCTGCATCAAGAGCCTTTAGAGTTTTCAATTTGAGAACAAGGACTGTCATGAAGTCAATACATGTATCTTTCGATGATAAGAAGATAACAGGAATTGTTGAAGACTTACATGATAGTTTAATATTTGAAAATGAAGCTACCAAGGAACCTGGAGAAATGGAATCATATACTGATACACCATCAGATACTGATGGGTCACCAAATCCTGATGATCCATCAAATCCTAATGACTCACCAAATACTAATGGTGCTACTGATGGTACTACTGATGATACTTCTGACAGTCCACATGTTGAAGGGGAGCAACAAAAGACTGTTACTGATACTGATACTACTCAATCATCAGGACAGAATTCTTCAGATACTGATTCAAGTGACAATCCTGATAATTCATCAGGAGGTGACAGCAACAACTCAGGGGGAGCTTTTACTGAAGCAAATTCTTCTAATCAAGATAACACCAATCCAGGGGGAGCATCTACTTCAAGGAATAATTTACCACCAGCAAGGAAATGGACAAGAGATCATACTCCTGATTTGATAATTGGAGATCCTGATGCAGGTGTTAAAACAAGAAGTGCAACTCAGAATGAATGTCTTTATCATAACTTTCTATCCAAGGAGGAGCCTAAGAAAGTTGAAGATGCACTTAAGGATGCTGATTGGGTTACTGCAATGCAAGAAGAATTGAATGAATTTGAAAGGAATGAAGTCTGGAAACTAGTACCAAGACCAAAGAATAGGTCAATTGTTGGTACAAAGTGGATTTTCAAGAATAAGACTGATTCAGATGGTGTAATAATCAGAAACAAAGCAAGGCTAGTTGCAAAGGGGTATTCTAAACAAGAAGGAATTGACTATGATGAAACTTTTGCTCCTGTTGTAAGACTAGAAGCCATCAAGATCTTTCTGGCATATGCAGCTCACAAGAAATTCAAGGTTTTCTAGATGGATGTTAACGGTGCTTTCTTAAATGGTGAACTGGAGGAAAAGGTATATGTTGAACAGCCTCCTGGTTTCATTGATCCTAAATATCCAAATCATGTCTACAGATTGGATAAGGCACTTTATGGACTAAAGCAAGCTCCAAGAGCAAGGTATGAAACCTTAGCTCAATTCTTACTAGAAAGTGGATTCAAAAGAGGTACTATTGATAAAACTCTAGTTTACTTGAATCATGGTAAGGATTTGCTTTTAGTTCAGATTTATGTTGATGATATCATTTTTGGGTCAACAAACAATAAGCTTTGTGAAAAGTTTTCTAAGCTTATGCAGTCAAGATATCAAATGAGCATGATGGGAGAAATGAGTTACTTTCTTGGTCTTCAAGTTAAACAGACTGATGATGGGATTTTTATCAATCAGTCAAAATATAAAAGGAATTTATTGAAAAGGTTTAACATGCAAGATAGTGCTACTGGAACAACTCCTATTGCTACAACTACCAAACTTGATCCTGATCAAGGTGCTGAGGTAGATGTAACTCACTATAAAGGGACGATTAGATCTTTACTGTATCTTACTGCCAGTAGACCAGATATCATGTTTGCAACTTGTCTGTGTGCAAGATTTCAATCAAAACCTAGGGAACCCCATCTGATTGCAGTCAAAAGAATTTTCAGATATCTCAAAGGCACTCCTTCACTTGGCCTTTGGTATGTAAGGGAATCATATTTTGGGCTGTGTGGTTATTCAGATGCTGATTTTGCAGGATGCAAGATAGACATGAAAAGTACTTCAGGAAGTTGTTAGTTTTTGGGTGGTAGACTAGTTTCATGGTTTAGTAAAAAGCAAAAGTCCATCTCTACTTCAACTGCAGAAGCTAAGTACATTGTTGCAGGAAGTTGTTGTGCTCAGATAACGTGGATGAGAAATCAGTTGTTAGATTATGGTCTGTCATATTCAAAAATCCCTATTTATTCTGATAACAAAAGTGCTATTGCAATGACAGGAAATCCAGTTCAGCATTCTCTTACTAAACACATCAGTATTAGATATCACTTCATAAGAGAACATGTTTAGGAAGGAACAATTGAACTTCATTTTGTTCCCACTGATCAACAACTAGCTGATATATTCACTAAGCCACTACCTGAAGCTACTTTCAACAAGTTTATGAATGAACTTGGAATGATGAATTTTGAGAATTTCTGAGGAAAGCTACAGAGAGGAAATCCTGATGATTATCAAATCCTGATGGTCATTCTGCAAGGTATATAATTTTGATCAAATCCTGATAGGACACAATCCTGACAGGAAGTCAACCGGTCAATCCTGATGTACATGTCAGTATTTCATTGCTTAAATTGTGCTTGATTTTTCGTCAGTTACTGATGAGAAACGTTTGAATTTTAGTTGGACAACTGTATGCGCGCGTGTGTCACACTGATAGATATATACATATAGATACACATAAAAAGCGGTGCAGTTATGTTTAATTACGCACGTAATTTGTCCACAAATTATTTATGCACAAATCACAACATGCCACATGTTACTGAGAGTAATATTTTGTTTTAACAAAACATATTTGATTTTTCTAAATTACCGTTTACTCTCTCATCATCAGTTTTTCATCTTCTTTCTCTCTCTGTGCTCAAGAACCCTAATTTATAAATCTCAATTCTCAAGTTTTCTATACTGTATTAATGGCGTCTTCATCATTCATGAACAAGTAGACAGTAGTTAGTGGTGTTACTTTTGCCACTAACAATTTTGTGGCAATTTTAGATCATCAGGATTTGCCCACTGAGTTTCACATAATACATGATTTCTTAACTTCAAGTTCATTGAAGTTTGCTCTAACAGAACCTGCAAGTGTTTCGTTTAAGTCAATTATGCAGGTGTGGAACACAGTTACTTTTGACAAAGGACATTCAGGCTCAATCCTGATGAGTTTTGAGTTTGATGGGGTTACTCACTATGTGACTCCTGCAATTGTGGAAGAAGCTTTTCATTTGCCTGTTATGGGTGACAAAGTTCCTGATACAGTTTCATATTCAACTCTGTTTGAGTTTGTTACTAAGTTAGGCTACAATGGGGAGGTTAAGAGATATGGCAATCTCTTCAGGACAAAACTCAAGAATGAATGGAATTATTTCTTTGACACCATAAGTCTATGTTTCCTGAACAAGACTTTAAATTTTGATGCTTTACCATCAGGATCACTCAAAATAGGGTACTCTCTTATATACTCTAATGTTTTTGATTATGGGTCATTTATTCTGAAAGCTTTAAGTGATAGGAAATCAGATAAGTTAAGTTCTGTCTGTTTTCTTAGATTTTACAGTTAATTTTTAATCACTCTTGTCTTAATGCTGTTTTTGAAGAGGATATAATTCTACCAATTTGTAGAATTACTGAGAATAATATTAAGTCCTTCGTCAACAGTGATAAGGCAAATGGTTTCACATGCAATGCCTATATTCCTGATGAGGTCAGGCTTTTCTTGAAAGAAAAAATGCCTACTCAATATGGATCAGTTTCTGATGCTATGGGGCAAGACCAATCACACCTTGTTCCTGACACAAGCATCCCTCCCAAACACTCTAAACACTCATCAACCACCTCTAATGACTCTCAAAAGACTTTAGTTGTAAAATCAAAGAAATCAGCTAGATCTGATGTGTATGGAAGGCAATCAGGATCAAAGGATTTCTCCTCTACACCACTCACCAAACAGAAGAAACAAGGGGGTGTACAAGGGGTCTTGGTAAATAAGACTGATAAAATTAAGGGGGTTGTTTCTGTGAAAAGAAAATTGGTTTTAAGGGATGAAACTGATTCTGAGGATGACATGCCTATATCCTCCAAGTTGAAAATAAACAAGGAAGTTGCTGATACTGCTGTTGAAGCTATGGCACAAATTGCTAAACCACTGAAGAAAAGAAAGTTGTCTAAAAGCAGGTATCATATTCCTTTGGAGTCACAGGTTACTGATGGACAGGACACTTCAATTCCTGATGAGCAGTCAAATCCTGATGCTCAAGCAAATCCTGACGTTGGTAATCCTGATGCTACTCCAAGTAAAGTTGTCTCTATTTCAGACTCTCTAGCCAAAGACTCTCCAACTAAAAGACATGTTGATATATCATGGGAGAAGCTTGGTGCTACTGCTTCCAAACTTGGGTTTACTCATCCCATGGAAAAGAAAAGGAAGGCAGATGAGTTTGTTTTTACAAGACAGAAGAAACTGAAAGGATCTAGTCCACAAGAACCTGAACCTCAAAGTGGTTCAGCAGCTATTGAAGATCCTGCCCCACAAAAACCACTCACTCAAAGTGTAAGTGAAGGCATAGCTGATGGAATGGTCCCACAAGAACCATTTTCTCAAAGGGTAAGACATCTACATTCCAGCCACACAAGAACCATCTTCTCAATGTGAAGATGCAGGCGTTACAGCTACAGTTTCTGAGAAGTTTCCTGACAATGCTCAAGGGGCTTCTGCTATTCCTGAAATGGAAATTTTGGTCGAGGACACTGTCATTGAGGGAAGCACACAAGAACCTCCAACTCAAAGTGTTGAAGCAGCTTCTGAACCTCATGCTACACAAAAACCATTAGTAGAAAATACTGATGCAAGCTTTTCAAATCCTGACAGTGTTGCTCCTGATGCTAGTGGTGCTCCTGATGCTGAGCCAATCCTGATCCAACCACTGAGCTCAAGACCAATGGTAAATCCTATCTCAGAATCCAAAGATAAACTTAAAGGTGTTGTTCCTGATGCTACTGGTGATTCTGGAGATAGTGATGATGATAAAAATGATGGTGAGAAGGATCAGCTTGCTACATCACTCAAATATAGTCTTGGAACTAACTTTGGTTCTTCAAGCACTTTCATGGCTGGCAAGGCTACTACAGGAAAAGATTTAAGACAAGACTTTTCTGGTCCTTCACCAATTGATCCAGCTGAGCTTCTAAGAAGAGATGAATGGGAAAATGAATGGTGCATATCTTTTAATTCTGTCAGTTTTCCATGTGCTTTGGAACAAGCTGCTCATGCTGCCAGAATCATAGAAAATGAAGATATAAGGAATCACTTGAAGGCTACAACTCTGTTATCCAGGAGCCTCAAGACTGAAATTGATTCTGTGAAGGATGCTACTGAACACGTGAGGACTGATATCTCTAAAAACTTGACAAAGGCTCCAACTATTTTTCAATTGAGGGTTGTGGAATCTCATGTTAAGACAATTGTTTCAGAACAGTCTCACATTCACAACAGAATTGATTCATTGGAATCCAAGGTAACTGACATTCAAGCCTCTCTTTCCTTAATTTTAAATTTGTTATCAAATTCTGATGTCAAAAAGGGGGAGAAGGTAAGTCAGACAAAATGTACACCTGAACTAGTATTGAGAAGAAATAATGATGATGACAATACTGGTAATGATGGTGATGATATGATATTTCAAGGAGAAACCTCTGATGTTGCTGTGATGAAGTCTACAATTCAAAATTCTCAAAGTCAATCCACGCAGTCAACTCATGTTTCTGATTCTGGAGTTAGAACAGTAAGGACACTGGTGAAATCTCAGATCTTGACGGAAGAGTAAATCCTGACAGGTGATCAAATCCTGATAGCTGATCAAATCCTAACACCTGGTCATAGACAAACACTCTCTAAAATTCCTGAAGGTGATGAAGATGTTCTTATTGATAATCCTGAAGATGCTGCTAATCTATTCCGGAATTTCACAACAAGAGATGGTGATGTTGTTACTCTTTATCACACTGATAAGAGAGTTCAACAGTTATTTGCAAGGAAGGCACTTTCTACTGCTAGTGAAGAATATCCTGATCTCTCACATGAAGAATTTCTAAATCAACAGAGAGAAATGATGGAGAGTTTTAAGAATCCTGCTCCTACTAGAGGTAGAGGAGGCAGAGGTAGAAGAGGTGCAAGTAGAGGAAGAAGCTCATCAATTCAACATATGCATAGACAGACAAGGTCTAGAAGTCTAAGAATAGAAGAAATTCCCGAGCCTACTCAAATTACAGTAGTTCCTGATACTCAACCTGACATGTCTACTTTTGGTGATGATGGAATTATTGAAGAAGAATATGAACAGATAAGTTGTTGTTGTAAATACTTGTACATTTTGTAACTAAGTTTTTGACATCATTGAATCTAGGAATCTATACTTTATTTTACAAAGTATGAGATTGGTGGAGATTGTTAGATCAGGATTCAATGATCGTCAGGATCTAGACTCAACTGATCAGGATTGCTGACGTCATCAGTATTTGCTCAAGCGTCAATATCAGGATTACTATCAGGACTATGATCAGGATTGATCATCAGGACTGGAAGCTGATCAGGATTACAACTTCGAGTTATTTATGGAGTCTAGTTAAAGAATGAAGTTTATTTTATTGGTTCCTAGTTTATAGGAATGAAGTTGTCGGTTAGGATATGTTTCAATATAGTTTGTAATTGATTTGGACTTATCTTGTAATCGATAGAGAAGTTGTGTAGTATATAAACACAGTTTAGGTTTTGATTTTATATAATCAATTGCATACACGAGTATATTGTAACCTAGAAGCTCTCAAGAACATCAGAATTTCTTGAGAGAGTTTGTAACAGTTTTATATCAGATTTAATAAAGCTGTTATTATTCTTTCATATTTGTGATCTATATTTTATTAAGTCGAGAATCTTATACAATTGTATTCAACCCCCCTTCTACAATTGTTATTTACTGGGCAACACAGCGAGTATCCTGCGGCAAATCTTCGATCATAACTTTCCAAAGATCGCGTATCCAAGTTGGCCAAGGAGCATGAAATTTCGACCGGAGCATGGCATACATACATGCCAAGGGCGAATGACCGAATATGGCATAACCCGCCCGTGCCCGAAGGCTATGGGCAGGTAGCTACATGCATCTCCGAGGCGGCCTTCAAGTGCGGCTTACGGGTACCTGTACTTCCCCTTATAAAGAAGCTATTTGCCTATATGGGAATCGCCTTGGGTCAGATGGACACAAATGGGTTTCTGCATATGAACGGCTTTCAATGCCGGTGCATCGCCGCCCGAGTCGATCCAACCCCCCAACTGTTCTGGCATCATTATGATTTCAGAAAAAATGGCAAGAGTAAGGGCTTCTACACCATATCCCGCCGAACTAACAGGGTCGAATGGGTGGAGACGAACTCTAATAACAAGGGCAGCCATGACAAATGGTGTTATCTCTCTGGGCCGAAGATAGCAGCCATGTCCTAATGGCGCGTGGTTGATCCTACCGTTCAGGTGGTGAAACCCACATTATCAGGTGCCGAAACGCACGAATATGAACGACTTTGTCAGATCGAAATGGACCGAATTCTGTTAGAGGATCTTCGGGACAAACAGTGGCTTTTCGCCTTATGGGGTAATGGTAACATGCTCCACCACTTATACCCTCTCTGCTTTTTCTTTTCCTTTTGCTTTTAGTAATAAATTTAGCATCTAACTCTTTTTGTTTTTCTTTGCAGTGTCTTCTCGCCAAGAGATTATCGAAAGGAAGATGGCCATGTTCCAGCAGTGTCTTCTCAGGCGACCCAGGCAGGGGGTTCGTCTAATCCCACTCGGAGGGATGGCGATCAAGATGTTCCCGAACAATCCACTCCGCACTCTCCTCGCCTTCAGGCCGACCAGAATGAAAGGGTGCCTCCATCTCCTTCCTCCGGGAAGAGGATGCGAAAATGGGACACCATCAAAACCTACGTCCCTCAATGGGCGGTGCTGGAAACAGATTCGGTCACCACATCTGACCCAAAGGCGGTCAAGAAGATAGCTCCTGACTTGCGTCGGGCTTTAATGCTCCCGGCTGATCGCCCTACATACGATCAGTTGAGCGCCACTGATGCATGCGCCGAGCTCCTAGGACTGCTCTCCAAGGTATATATAACCCTTTATTCATTTATTTCTTGTTCTTTCAATCTTTAACCGAATCTTGTTTTCCTGTTACAGGCAACTCCAATGGCTGCTTCCATCACTGATAAAGTAAAGGATATGCAAAGTGGCTTCGCCCAAGTCCAGGAGATGGAGTCTCGGGCTGTTAAAGCCGAAGATGGTCTTCGCCTGGCGGAAGGGGACCTAGAAAGGCTGGATGGCCAGGCTAAGGCGCTGAAGGCTGATCGGGAAGCCCTGCAGAAGGAGAATGACACTCTTCGGGCTCGACTTACTAAACACAACCTTTCTCTAAAGGCCGCAAGGAAGCTATCCCGAAAGGAAACCAAATTAAGGCTAAACACGGAGGAGCGTTGTTATCAGATGGGCCACGATGAAGTCGTGAGGAGGGCCGCCGCCATGGGTCTAGACCATCTCCCGTGGGTCGAGCCTGGCTTTACCGATCCGGTCGGTCACACTGACGAGGATGAGCTCCCCATTGTTTTTTCGGGCGAAGATGAGGAGTTATCCGAGTAGGATGTCTTTAATTTTTTGTAAAGTACTAAGCCTTCGGGAGTTAACTTTGTAGCCTTCGGGCCTTTTCTCTTTCAATTTTATGCATATTCAGTTTCTTTTCCTTAGCATAATTGTTCATTTATGTCTCTTCGGCCTTAATTTCTGCCTTAACATATTTTTTTTTAATATGTGCCTCTTCGACTTTAATTATCACCTTAACCTCTTAAAAATACATTTATGTATCTTCGGCTTCGAATTTGCCTTAACATAATTGAAATAATTTATGTATCTTCAGTTTCGAATTTGCCTTAACATAATTGAATTAATTTATGTATCTTCGACTTTAAATTCGCCTTAACATAATTGAGATAATTTATGTATTTTCGGCTTCAAATTTGCCTTAACATAATTGAAATAATTTATGTATCTTCGGCTTCGAATTTGCCTTAACATAATTGAAATAATTTATGTATCTTAGGCTTCGAATTTGCCTTAACATAATTGAAATAAGTTATGTATCTTCGGCTTCGAATTTGCCTTAACATAATATGGGTTTCCCAAACATGGATAAATTCGGGTATCCCTGTCTAATCGGTCGCCTAATTTATAAAATGTTTGTTTTGAAAAAAGTCTTGTAACATTTATCTTGTTCGGTCGTCCCTAGATAAATGTCTTACTTGCTATAATTCACGTTTATACCACAAAATAAGGCTAACATAAAGAGTTAAAACAACAAGCATATATTTTTATTGATACTTTAGTTCAACTATACATGCTTTTTAGGCGAATCATAATACAATACTGAATAAGAACTTGGGGGGCGGAAACCTTGTAGTTGCGGTCATTCTTCTAAGTCGGGCGAAGCTTACTGGTAGTATCTGCGTAGTCGCGAGGCATGCCAGGTGTTTTTGATCGAGTCGTCGGACAAGGTTGTCAATTTGTAGGTCCCTGGTCAAACAACTTCAATCACCTTGTACGGTCTTTCCCAATTGGGCATTAACTTCCCTTGTTTTGTTGGCATAGAAGTGGTCAATTCCCGCGATACCAGATCCCCAACCATGAATGTTCTTTTCTTCACCCCGGAGTCATTGTATTGGGCTGCTTAAAGCTAATATTTCAAGTTCCTCAGGTGAGTCGCCTCTCTCTCTTCCTCCAACAAATCCACGTTTGCCCAAAGGCCGAACTCGTTTGATTCAATGTTGAACACCTCTCTTCGATAGGAGTCAAGACCAACTTCTACAGGGACTAAGGCATCTGTGCCAAATGCCAGCTTGAAAGGTGTTTCGCATGTAGACGATCGAGGGGTTGTTCGATATGCCCACAAGACCCAAGATAATTCCTCGGCCCAAAGCCCCTTGGCGTCTCCTAGTCGCTTCTTTATCCCATCGAAGATGATCTTGTTTGCGGCTTCGATTGCTCCATTTCCCTGAGGGTGACCGACCGAGCTGAACTTTTGTTGTATTCCAAAGTGGGTCAAGAATTTCCGGAATTTGTTCCCGATGAATTGTGTCCCGTTATCAGATACGCACACCTTTGGGATTCCGAATCGGAGTATCACTTGCTCCAACATGAATTTGTTTACTGCTTCTTCGGTTATGGTCGCCAGTGGCCTTGCTTCTACCCACTTGGTCATATAGTCGATTGCCATGATGCAATATTTAGCTTGCTTAGTGCTCTTGGGTAAAATTCCCACGATATCCATGGCCCACATGGCAAAAGGAATTGGACTCAGAACTGATGCCATTTCTTTGGGTGGTTGCTTCAGGATAGTACTGAATAGTTGACACTATCGGCATTTCTTCGCATAATCAGCTGCATCTGCTCGCAAAGTCGGCCAATAAAACCCTTGCCTGGGGATTTTAAAGGCGAGTGACCGACCGACAAGATGTTCCCCACATATTCCTTCGTGTACAGTTTCTAAAGCCAATCGTTGCTCTTCGGGGTCCAAACATCTAAGGAGGGGCTCCGTCGCTGATCTCCTATACAGCTTGTTCCTGATGATGGTGTAGCTTGCCGCCCTGTACTTTACCTTCTGAGCCTCCTTTCGGTCTAGGGGTAAGGTACCTTTTTCCAGGTAGGCCCTGATCGGAGTCATCCAGTTGATGCCTTGGTGGATTTCCATGCACCGTTGCTTGTTGATCGAAGGAATTTTTACTTCAGTTAGGTAGATGGACCCTGTCAGATTATGAGTCTCTACCGAAGCAAGTCTGGAAAGTGCATCGGCTCGGCTATTGTCCTCTCTTCCAATTTTGTTTAGTTCGAATGATTCGAATGATACTGATAAGTCTCGTACCTTTGTGGTGTAGGCCTTGATTCGGGGTTCCCTCTGTTCGTATTCCCCTGAAAAATGCTTCACCACTAACATAGAATCACTAAATGCTCTTAAGTTTCTGACCTCGAGATTTTTGGCTAGATTTAATCCCGCAAGCAATGCTTCGTACTCGGCTTCGTTGTTGGTCAACGGAAAAGTGAACCTTATCGCTTAGCAGATTTCGAAGCCATCTGGGTTGGACAGAATTAACCCGGCCCCACATTTTGAACCTGCGACCGAACCATCTACAAACAACTTCCACTTGCCGGGTGACTGGATCAACTGTTCTTCAGGAGCCAGGTCTTTCGACCCGGAGAAAGAGCATTCGACCATGAAGTCTGCTAACGCTTGTGCCTTGATAGATGTCCTGGGGATATACTCCAAATCATACTCTCTCAACTCGATGGACCATGCTACTACCCTTCCGGACGCCTCGGGCCTTGTCAAAATCTTCTTGAGGGGTTGATCGGTTATGATTTGTACGGTTCACCCTTGGAAATAATGACGCGGCTTTTGGGTCGCCATTACTAGCCCATATGCGAACTTTTCTGCGTTCGGGTATCTCGTTTCTGCGTCCTTCAACATGTGCGACACGTAGAACACCGGGTGTTGACAATTTTCATGTTCTTTTACTAATACCGCTCCCAACGTTTGGTCGCTTACTACCAAATATAGCTGTAACGTTTCCTTCAGATATGGCCTCATCAAGAGGGGTGCCTTAGTAAGATATTCTTTCACTTCTTCAAACGCTTTCTGACATTTTGGCCCCCACTCGAAATTCTTTGATCCCCGAAGCGCCTCAAAGAAAGGCAAAGCTTTTTCCGCTGACCGGGAAATGAATCTACGCAGGGCGGCCATTCGTCCGGTCAGCTTTTGCACATCCTGAATTGTCTTCGGCTGCTCCATGTCGATTATAGCTTGTATCTTTTTCGGGTTCGCCTCAATCCCTCGGGCGCTAACCATGTATCCTAAGAACTTTCCGCTGGATACCCCGAACGTGCATTTGTTCGGGTTAATCTTCATACTGTGTCTCCTTAGTATTTCAAAACACTTTTTTAGATCTTCCATGTGATCTTTAAACTGTGACTTGACGATCATTTCGTCCACATAGCACTCTATGTTCCTTCCAATTTTCTTATAAAAAATCCTGTTGACCACTCTCTGAAATGTGGCCTCGTATTCTTCAGGCCGAAGGGCATTTTGATGTATGCATAGGTTCCTTTCGGGGTGATGAATGTTGTCTTCGGAATATCCTCGACATTCATCGCTATCTGATGATATCCTGAAAAAGCATCCAAAAAACTAAGTACCTGGTATCCTGCGGTTGCATCTGTCAACTGATCGATGCTAGGTAGCGGGTAGTGGTCCTTCGGGCAAGCTTTGTTTAGGTTGGTGTAGTCAACACACATTCTCCATTTGTTGTTGGCCTTCTTTACTACCACTACATTGACTAACCAATCAGGGTATTCAATTTCTTCGATGAACTTCGCTTCCAATAGCTTTTCGACCTCGGCTTCGATGATTTTCTGTCTCTCCATGGCGAAAGTCCTTTTCCTTTGTTTAACTGGTTTGGCCTCGGGCTTAACATTGAGACAATGTTTTGCCGTCATTGGATCTAACCCAGGCATGTCCTCGGGTCCCCATGCGAAGACATCGTGGTATTGTCTGACCACCTCGATCACTTTCTTCTTTAGGTCGGGTTCTATATTTTTCCCGATCTGGACCATCTTCCCCGAACAACCTGCATATAGCTCTACTTCTTCGGTTTCCGCCGCTGGTTCGGCGATCGGATTGGATAGGTCTGCCCCGAATTTTTCCAACTCAATGTTCATGGTTTGGCGGCCTCCACTAGATTCGCTTTCAGCCCTCTTCCTTTTGCCTCCTTCAGACAGTTCGAAATCCTGATCTTTCTCTAGGTCGTCCACCATTATGATCCAGGCGGTTTTTTGGTCGCCTCTCATCTCGCCGATTCCATGCTCGGTTGGAAACTTTAACTTGAGATAGGGAATTGAGGTCACAGTCTGGAAGGATGTAAGAGCTAGCCTTCCCAGGATTGCATTGTAGGGGCTTTCTACCCGGACCACATAGAATTTAACCTGTTTTTCCATAGTGTAGGGAGCTTTACCTAAAAGAACGGATAAAGTAATGGTACCTTCGATGGGGACTGACTGATTGCCAAAACCATACAGGGGGGCTTCGTGGCATGGCTCCAACTGTTCGCCTCCAAGGTTCATTTTGCTGTAAGTCCGATGATATAGAATGTTCACCGAACTTCCCCCATCCACTAGTACTTTCCAGATTTTGTTTTGCCCGATCACAGGATTGATGATCAGAGGGTCTTCGTGGGGCCAAATCACATCTTCATAATCGTCCTCGGTAAACATGATCGGCATTGCCTGCTTGGCTGACTGAAACTGGTACAAATTGTATACCTGTTTTGCGTACCTTTTCTTCGCCGTTTTACTATCCCGACCCAGGGTACTTTCTCCGGAGATAGTCTTCACTTCGCCTCTATACCTTTCGCCCTCTTTGGGCTCTTTCCGTTTGTCTTCCTTCGAGGCCAATTTATCCCTTATGTCTTTGACAAATTTGTTTAGCTCTCCGTCCTTGATCATTTTCTCAATCAACTTCTTCAGGTTGTAACACTCATCGGTATTGTGGCCTTTGTCCTGATGGTAGTCACAATACTTGTTACCATTCTTTTTGTAGTCAGGCATCTTCATTCGGGCTGGGCGGACAAAACCAGGCTTTCCTTTTATTTCATGGAGAATTTTCGAGATTAGTGCGTTCAAAGGAGTGAACGTCGTGCTATCTCTATCTCTTCTTCGTTCGACTCCTTTATCTCGGCCCTTTGTTTCGTCTCGCCTGTCCTCATATCTTCGGTCAGACTCGTACCTGTCATGCCCTTTCTTCCCCCGATCCTCTCTTCTGTTTTCCTTGTATCCCCCAATTGATTCCATCTTTCATCGACCTGTACCACATGGTGGCAGCGCCCTTTAAGTATGTTTTGAACATTTTACACAACATTATGTCGCAGTGTCCCATTCCAGTCATAAGGGACTCATATTTCTTCAGGAATTGTCCCCCCGAGGGAGGTCTATACAGCTCGATCTCCTCAGATACGACCGGTTCATGACTCACTCTGCGGTCGCCAAACATTGCCTTTTCCATTCGGCTCAATCTATCCTTCATACGAGGATCCCCTTCATCGTCGGTGTCTGAACGAACCGTGATCTTTGAACGGATCCTTCAGGGGTGTGATTCAGAGTCCGAAGACTCATCTTCATCATTATGCACCCTCTTTTCTCTCATGTGACCGGACAATATCAACGTTTGTTCGCTAGTCTCTACGGCACCTTGAAGGGCTTTTTCTTCTGCATCCAACTCAGCCCTTCGTCGTTTAATTGCTTCAAGTTTGGCGAGGTCCTCTTCCATTTTCTTCGCTCTAGCTTGAGCTTCTGCTTCCATCCTTTCTTTTTCCCTTTGTTTTCCACTCTTCGCAGCTGTTTCTTCCCGCCATTTGAGAATCATGGCTTTCTGCTCCTCAGGAGTGGGCATCAGACCTTCTTCCAACTCAGCATCGAAATTGAGGACTCAGTTTATCGGAGGCGTGGACGTAGAAGTCCCCTAGCGATGAGTTTCAGTAAAACCCAGTGCCCTATCATCAACGCTATCAATTGCCATCGTTTTCCGTTTAGTGTTACAAGCTTATTTGCACGTTCCCACAGACAACACCAAATGTTGGAACCAGATTTCTGATGGGCCGGATTCCGAATATCTCTTCGGGTTCACCTGCAAATTGAGAAGAATGCGAGGGGTTTGTCCCCCGATTCACCTCCGGTGTGAGAATAAATTAAAAGGTTCCGGTAAGTATGAATTGAACGTGCAAGTGCTTGTGTGTGTTATAAATTAAGTATTAACCTTTCAATGAAACCTGATATGAGCTTTTATAAGCACGGTTTGTTACGATCGCCCGAAATCCTCGGAGCCACTCGTACACGTGTGTTGTCAGGTTCCCTCGCCTAGAAAGTCGGGAGACTCAGTCCACTCTGCAACGGTTGTGTAACTGACCGGACCGAAGTAATGGGCCTGACTTGTCCAACAAACTCATTCGGCCCAGTTACTATTCGGCTCAATTATACTTGGGCCTCGAACACGTGGATTTCAGATCAAAACAATGGCAATTTTGGAGTTCAAGATAAAAGGTGTTTGGAGTACACGTACACAAAATTTCTAACCTTGCATCATGCGAAATCCTTCATATTCAAATAATTGTATTAATATCTCCTATTGAGGCTATGAACAAAAACAAGATGACCAACATATATGTCTGTCAACGAGTGTAACATTTCATTCAAGAATCTACCAGATAGTTTTTTCATACATATCTTTCCTGGTAAACATATGTGAGATATGTATCTATGGATGTGTCTCTTAATTTGCCTATCAATATATTCAAAAACTCTTCTAATTCACGAATGTGATATCTTCAGGTGATTTTCGCGTGTAATAAGAGATCTTCTCTAGGTACTAAAGGTATGTGTGCGGTTGTATTGTCTTGCTAGAATAGTTAAAGACCAACTCAGGATTCGTAAAATGGATTAGCAGATCAATGATATATCACAGCCTGCATAGGGGCTAATTACGCATATGACACATGATGAGCCTGCACAGGGGTTACAACTTTTTCCAGTCACTTCCTTATGGCAGGTGAAGTTTCATGACCATTAAATGTTAATGAGAAGATGTTGGAGCAAAAATGGAAACGGAGTACTACAAGAGCTAGCTGAGAACAAGTAAAGAAAAACATAAATTTTTCTGAGAGATTGAATATTAGAAAGGAATGGAGATTGCTACAATGATACCAAATACAAGTGCCAAGTACAAGACTTTCTAATTTTGAAATACCACTTATAGCAATGTTCTATTTAGCAACACAACTTTCAAACTAATTTTGACAAAACAAGAAAAAAACTTTCAACCTATTATTCCCTTGCTGCGTGTTTGAGATATCACAAAAAAGTTGACTTATACCTTAAAATGAGTAAGGCTCTGTTTGGGATTGCTGTTAAAAATTGTTGTGCTGTTAAAATAAGTGCTGTTGTGAAAATCAGATAACTGTTTGGTAATATTTTTGATATGTGCATGTTTTGGTGTATAATATAAAAAATTAATGTTTTTGGTGAGTTTTGATGTTGAAACCAGTAGCTGCTTCCCGCAAAAGCTGAAAAGCAGGTTTTTTCAAAAGCAGGGGGACCTGCTATTTCTAAAAGCAGCTTTTCAGCCAAAATCGTTTTTCAGCAACTTTTAAATTTTACCAAACACTTTTTAGCTGCTTTTCTGAAAAAAGCTGTTGTTGCTGTTTGCAACAGCAATGCCAAACGGAGCCTAAGTGTATATAAGTGATAAGTTGATAAATTTTTATAAGTTATACGAGTGTTTGGATAAATTTACTTATAAGTTAGTTAACAGTTTGCTAAATTAAATTTGAAAAAATAATTATTAAATACAATGATTTCAACACTTACATTTTAAATTAAAAAAATATTTAAAAACACAAAGGTAAAAATATAAAGTATTAAAAAACAAAGAAATCAAGTAATAAGTCAATAAGTTCAGTAAAATGTACGTCATTATTAACATTCAACTTATCAACATATAAGTTATAAGTTATAAGTTGAGGTCATAAGAGTTGGGTTGACAAACACCCTCATAAGCTCTTATCAATATACTTATATAAAGGAGAAGACGGAGGCGGTGGAGTGGCGGCTATCAAATCGCTCCGTTCTATTTTTCTATTTTTCTCAATTTTTCACAATTTTTTAATATTAATAATTACAACTTCCTTAAATATTTTCAATTTTGTAGGAAGGAAATTGAAAATTGCACTTTTATTATTTTCAAACTTGATAAAACTTTCTTTGATTTAAAAAATTACAATTTCCTTATTATTTTCGAATTTGTAGAAACTTGATAGAACTTTCTTTTATTATTTTTAAACTTGATAGAACTTTCTTTTATTATTTTCAAACTTGATAAAACTTTCTTTGATTTAGAAAATTACAATTTCCTTATTATTTTCGAATTTGTAGAAACTTGATAGAACTTTCTTTTATTATTTTCAAACTTGATAGAACTTTCTTTGATTTAGAAAATTACAATTTCCTTATTATTTTCGAATTTGTAGAATCTTATGTTAATAATTGCAATTTTTTTCAAACTTGATAGAACTTTCTTTGATTTAGAAAATTACAATTTCCTCATTATTTTCAAATTTGTAGAATCTTATGTTAATAATTGCAATTTTTTCTTTTATTATTTTCAAACTTGATAGAACAATTTCCTTATTATTTTCGAATTTGTAGAAACTTGATAGAACTTTCTTTTATTATTTTCAAACTTGATAGAACTTTCTTTAATTATTTTCAAACTTGATAAAACTTTCTTTGATTTAGAAAATTACAATTTCCTTATTATTTTCGAATTTGTAGAAACTTGATAGAACTTTCTTTTATTATTTTCAAACTTGATATAACTTTCTTTGATTTAGAAAATTACAATTTCCTTATTATTTTCGAATTCGTAGAATCTTATGTTAATAATAGCAATTTTTTTCAAACTTGATAGAACTTTCTTTGATTTAGAAAATTACAATTTCCTTATTATTTTCGAATTTGTAGAATCTTATGCTATTAATTGCAATTTTTTCTTTTATTATTTTCAAACTTGATAGAACAATTTCCTTATTATTTTCGAATTTGTAGAAACTTGATAGAACTTTCTTTTATTATTTTCAAACTTATTAGAACTTTCTTTTATTATTTTCAAACTTGATAAAACTTTCTTTGATTTAGAAAATTACAATTTCCTTATTATTTTCGAATTTGTAGAAACTTGATAGAACTTTCTTTTATTATTTTCAAACTTGATATAACTTTCTTTGATTTAGAAAATTACAATTTCCTTATTATTTTCGAATTTGTAGAATCTTATGTTAACAATTGTAATTTTTTCTTTTATTATTTTCAAATTTGATAGAACTTTTTATTATTATTTTCAATTGGAAGGAAAACCCACCAAATTGATGCATATTGTGAGGCTGTGTGATTGGTTTGTCAGATTTAAGCACTTCAGAAGAGATTGTATGTGAGTACGTGTCAGATTGTGATGGATTGGTCACAAAAGTTGTGTAACTGCGTTGGTGACAGTGTCACGTTTATGACCTTTTAAAATAGTAAGACATTTGTTTTCACACGTGACATTTACTGTTTCCTCTTTTCATTTTACTCCATGCATCAAAATAAAATTTTTTACGAGTTTTCACGTTGAAAATCTATTTATATTTGTTTAAATTATATTTATTGATAGAACTTTCTTTGATTTAAAAAATTACAACTTCCTTATTATTTTCGAATTTGTAGGATCTTATGTTAATAATTGCAATTTACACTTTTATTATTTTCAAACTTGATACAACTTTCTTTTATTATTTTTCAAACTTGATAGAACTTTTCTTTTATAATACTTCTTGACTTTTAAATAGAATGGATTTCCATGTTATTCACCTTACAAACACCTATAAATTAAAGGTCATTCATAACAAAAAATCTACACCGAAACTTTTTTTCATAGCTTCAAATTTTTACAACTATATTTACAATCAATACAACTATGGGCTACACCATGTTGGATGCTTTGAACGACAACAACTATACCTGGATGATAAGAGTACGAGTGTGTAGAATGTGAGAATATGTCAATCCAAATACTGAAGAACTGATCAGTCTTGACATGATTTTGATCGATGAAAAAGTTAATAAATCAATATATATACTTATAACTTATTAGTTTGTCAAATTGTATGATGTTATTAACTTATCTAAGATATGTTGTATGACAGGAAAAATTTGATCCATGCTACGATCCCGAAGATTCTGGTCTCTCGGTTTAAAAATCTTTTAGAGGAAGGCTCCGTGTACAACATCAAAAATCTGAAATTTGTTTCAAGTACAAAGAAATATAGACTACTATCACATGGGTCTAAATTGCTCTTCATACGCATAACGTTGCCTAAAATATTGGAAGAAGGTATCGTCAATATATCACTGCATGGATTTCAGTTCATATGTCCGGATATGATTGATGCACGTATTAATGACACCAACATACTCTCAGGTTTTTGATGCAGTAATATATTAGAGTAATATATAATTAATAGTATTATATAAGTTATAATTCAAACTATATTATGTTCTAATATTATCTTTTCTATGTTGATTTAGATGTTGTGGGCTGCTTGACCTACTTGGGTGGCATTGAAGTTGTCAAAGGCGGTTGAAAAAAAAGAGATCTCAAAATTGTCACAAATTAGTAAGTTATGCGTTATATTAATTTTAATATAACTGTTAATTGATTTTTATTGTTCTTGTAATTTTATATTACATCTTTGGTTACCCCAATTTATTTGTTTTAATTATTTAATTTGTTTTAATTTTTTTCTTATATAGCTCCATCACCAATACCATAATTTTGTGGGAAAAGTTGGCCGAGATGGTTGATACAAATTTATACAAGGAGAATGGTGGACCCTATATAATAATTGTCACATCTACCCAGATTAAAAAATTTAAAAGTAATTATCTTTATTAATTTTTTTTATATAATATATAGGTTTAGAAATTGCACAAATATAAATCTATTTTATCTCGATTCAACGAATATCATTAGATATTATACAAATATTTGTTCCATTGATATTATTGATTTAAATCTTATATTAGTTTTTTAACCATTTATTTACTCTTATATGCAGATACAATTAGTTTTTCTACCACAAGAAATAGTAAAATTTATACAAATCTGGATACACCTTATGTGTCATCCCTGAGAGAGAGATTTGCTCAACTCTCTACTAAATTACAAATCAGTGGAGTCTGTCTCCCCATAATGTCACCTGAGAAAAAAATGTTTATTAATAGAATGAACATCGAGGAATTGCTGGAAGCAGAGTGGAGTGAAGACCTAAAGGTTAATTTTGCACATTTTTTGTTTAGCTAATTTATTTTACGTACCTTGCACTTGACCTCAAATATTATCAATGTTTTTTTTATCATATTTATACTATAATCATATTACTATATTAAACTTCAAAATAAAATAAGTCATTCAAAAAAGTACCTCCTACCAACTTCTGATTTTAAACTGTTTTTTTAACTTTAAATCATTTTCTAAGTTATTACACAAACAAAAAAATTTCAACTTAAATTAAAAAATTACTTTAAGCCCCAACAAATGTATTTCAAAATCCAAAATTTTGGGTTTAGACATATTCTTTTAACATACATAATAAATCTTCATATTAAAGATGAAATGACTAAAAAAATTATATTTAAGTATTTAAATTTTTATTATTACAAATAATTAGTATTTTTTTATCAATATAAATTTCCTTTATATATATATATGACAATGGTATCGGTCCAAAAAAAATAAAAAATCAAACTATATAAACAAAAGTAATATGTAAATACTTTATAATATTACCTACCCAAATGCAAATTTTATAGAATATATTTTATTTGATAATTTAAATAATTTTGTAGATATTTATTTCACAATTTTTATTCTAATATTCTTTTTCTTAATAAATATATTCTAATGCCACTGATTTTATAGAATATATTTTATTTGATAATTTAAATAATTTTGTAGATATTAATTTTATAATTTTTATTCTAATATTTTTTTCTTAACAAATATATTCTAATGCCGCTGCGAATCGCGGTTTAGTAACCTAGTTAACTTATAATGTGTAAGTACAACCGCCCAAACAGGCCCTTGTTTACTTTTAATAAGCTTCGGGGTGGTACAGGGAAACTGGGAAAGGGAAACCAATTTGACGTCAATAATAATTTGACGTCAATAATATGGTTAAAAAATGAAATAATAACTTGAACACATCCTCACTTGAGATCAGAACTTAGGTTAAACATGACATGATAACGATACGTCAACTAAACATGACATGATGTAAACATGTTTGTTTTTAAGTATTAAGTTTAGGATTGTCTAAAAATTGGCGGGTGATTCAAAAATTGTCCAAGTTAACCCATGTTTGTTTTTAAGTATTAAGTTTAGGATTGTAATATAATTCTTTAAAATTTTATCCTTTGTTTGTTTTGAGGGATAATCATGGGATTGTACTATTATTCTTTAAATTTTCCAATCCTATGTTTGTTTTGCATAAGATTATAGTGATGGGATTATAATCCTTTATAAAAATGACTTGTTAGAAGAGATTAAATAATACATCCTCCAACCAAGTATTAGAGAGGATTATAATCCTATCCCCTACTCCAACAAAATAAACACGGAATAGGAAAATTTAAAAGATTATAATCCTTGGACTAATTCTAAATAAGTTTTTGAACAACAAACAAGGGATAGGAAAATTTAAAAGATTATTATCCTACCCTATACTTAATACCATGAAACAAACATGATCAAAGAGTAATGCTAGAGGTACCGAATTGGATACCGAATTTTGATACCAAATGATGTGGTATTGGTGATGGGGAAGTTTGTGATGATTTTATTGGGGGAATTAATGTGAATGCAGGGGGTCCACTGTTATTAATTAAGTTGTTCCCAATAAAAACATGACATGTGATATTTGAGATCTATTTTGGGATCCAATTTGATACCCCTAACATTATTCAAACTTAAAATAGTTCATGACTTGGTTTGAGAGGGGATAACAAGTCGGATAACAAGTCGAATAGCAATTGTGTCTTGCACAAGAAAATTTGAAGTAGTTGAATTTTATTTTCTTCATTTTTCTTTGTTGAGTATATTCTATTTTTAAAGAAATATTAAAGGGGGCATATTTTTTATATAAAGTATGTACAGTGTTCTAAAAAGCGGGAATCAGAGTTAATCGGTGAAGGCACCGTCCATGGATTAATCGGGTAATCGGAGATTAATCGGAATAAATTTAATAATATTTTTTTATATACAATTATATTAATATATATAATTCTTTCGTTATTTCAACTAAACATATGTTATTATCATATATTTATGCAAATATGTTAAATATATTATATAATTTTAATAAATTAAATTTTGAAGGTTTAACTTTTTAATTAGAGATCAATTTAAGAGGAAAAATTAAGAGAATTTACGATTTTGGCATCTAAAATTATAATTACATGTACAAAAATAATGTTTTTTCCTATCATTTAATCAAGTTTATACATTTTAAATTTCTAATTATTTTTTTAAATTCTAAATATTTTTTAATAATTAGTCCGATTTTTGACCGATTAATCTGATTTTTTGACCGATTCAGCCGATTTTTGACCGTTTTTCAGAAAAAACGATTAATTGACCGATTTTCGCTTAATCAGTTCGGTGACCCGTCGTCTAGCGATTAATCGGCGATTAATCCTGATTAATCACCGACTTTTAGAACACTGCTTTTTATGGTATATTCTCGAAAGAACCCCCTCAGATTATCTAAAACCCAGTTTTCTTATATATATTTTTTCACATTATAATAATGTATATTCTTAGTGTTGTAAAAAGCGGGAATCAGAGTTAATCGGTAAAGGCACCGTCCAGTTATTCATCGGGTAATCGGTGAAGGTACCGTCCATGGATTAATCGGGTAATCGGAATGATTAATAGGATCATTAATCGGAATAAATTTAATAATATTTTTTATATACAATTATAAAATTATTTCATTATTTCAACTAAACATATGTTATTATCATATATTTATGCAAATATGTTAAAAATGTTATATAATTGTAATAAATAAAATTTTGAAGGTTTAAATTTTCAATTAGAGATCAATTTAAGAAAAAAAAACTTAAGAGAATTTACGATTTAGGCATCTAAAATTATAATTTTATGTACAAAAATAATGTTTTTTCCTATTGTTTAATCAAGTTTCTACCTTTTAAATTTTTTTTATAACTATTTTTTTACTATTTTTTAATAAGTAGCCCACTTTTTGACCGATTAATCCGATTTTTGACCGATATAGCCGATTTTTGACCTTTTTTTAATAAAAAAAACGATTAATTTACCGATTTTCGCTTAATTAGTTCGGTGACCCGCCGTCTAGCGATTAATCGGTGATTAATCCCGATTAATCGCCGACTTTTAGAACACTGAGTATGTAAGAGAATTAGTGGATCAAAGGGATTAACCAACATAGGTTAAAATAAAATAATATAGTCTTTTTATTTTGTTTTCAAATATCTATATTATATTATTAAAGTCGAAACATTAAAAGTTTTGGTTTTCGGTTTTCGATCTTTTATTCTATTTAATAAATAATTAAAATATATAAATATAGTAACTAGATGATTGTCTTTTATAATTAAAATATTTTTTTTCTAACAAAATCTACTCCTTTTCCAAAAATATCATGGCAATTATCTTTAAATTAAAACATACTCCATCTGTCCCACCCAATTGTATGCATTGGGAGACGGGGGCTCGGCAGGCAGTTTAAGGCTCCTATAAAGTATGATTCCATAAAAAAAATTTAAATTTTTTTTCTATTGAATTAAAATTTAAAGTTTAAATTTTTATTCAGAGAAGAAATAATTTAAAAATAAGTTATAGAAGTATATTTTATATTCACCTTAAAATGCGTGCCAAATAGTGAGAAAAAACTGTATACAAATGGGTGGGACGGAGGGAGTATTACCTTTTATATTTGTTATCACTAAAATCTCTGTTTTCCAAAAATATGAGGTGCAATCCTTACTTAATTATTTTAAAACCTATTTTAATACTCTATTTAATAAATAATAAAATAATATAAAAATAGTAACTAGCTGATTGTCTTTTATAATTAAAAACAATTCTAACAAAATCTACTCCTTTTCCAAAAATATCACGACAGTTACCTTTAAATTAAAATATATTATCTTTTATATTTGGTATCACTAAAATCTTTATTTTCCAAAAATATGAGTTGCAATCCTAACTTATTTATTTTAAAACCTATTTTAATACTCTATTTAATAAATAATAAAATAATATAAAAATAGTAGCTAGCTGATTCACTTTTATAGTTAAAACATTTTCTTCTAACAAAATCTACTTTTTTTCCAAAAATATCACGGGCAATTACCTTTAAATTAGAAATATTACCTTTTATAATTATTATCACTAAAATCTATATTTTTCAAAAATATCATGTGCAACTCATACTTATATATTTTAAAACCTATTTTAATACTTTTAATTATTAAAAAAACTTACCTATTTTATTTTAACAAGTGAACGTATATTTTTAACAAATGCAATTAATATAATTAAAACACATCTAAAAATATTATGGGCAGTTACTTTTTTTTAATTAAAACATGTTAGCTTTTCTATTTGTCCTTATTAAAAAAAACTTACTTATTTTAACATGTCAACGTATTTTTTTAATAAATACAATTAATAAATTAAAACACTTCTAAAAATATCATGGGCAATTACTTTTTTTTAATTAAAACATGTTAGATTTTTTATCTGTCCTTATTATTAATATTATTTTATTATAAAATATTATTAATAATACCTCATTTATCTTCCTCAACCTCATCTGTATTTTTTTTTATTTTTTTATGTTCCAATTAATATTTAAGTTTCTCATTTATAATTTATCATATTAATTTTTACTTTTATTTTAATATTTTCCGTTCACGTTAAATTTTTTAGTTGATTATTTTTTAAGACCCGTGCCTTTCACGGGTTATAGGCTAGTATCATTAATAAGAATATTATAACAAGTCGAGATTTTAATATTATAATATAAAATAATAAAAATTCTAATATCAATCAATTTTATAAATATCAATAAATTTAATAAATTATCTTAGCCCTGTATTATCATCTAGTATCATTAATACACTTTACATTGAACAAAACCAGTTTTAGTTCGCGCGGTTGTACTACCTAGAGTAAAATCTCGAGCTTTCGATGTGGCAGGCTTCGGCTTCTCCCAAACCAATTTCTCTCATTTTAGAGCATTCCTCTATTTTGGACTAATTTTCGTGAAAATGATCGTTTAGGCTTTCTCTTCAGGCTCTTAACTTTCTATATCCTAGAGTTAAACAGTTATAGCCTTTTAGGCTTCTCACCTGCCAAATCCAATCAAATGGTGAACCTATTTATTTATGTATGTATAGTCATGTAAATACAAAAGCCATACTGAAAGTATGCAAGGAAAAAAAAAAGATTACGATGATTCCCACCTATGGGGAAGATCTCCGTTCAACCAGTTCAGTTTACATTTGGACAGCTATGTGCATGTATTGTGTGATGTATATATCATAGAGTAAAGTTTATTTTTTGTACTCGCATTTTAGTCAAGACACCACTTGCAATACTATAGTTCAAAATCAAGCAGTTGCAATATCAATGTTTGTATTTCAATGCACTTTATTGCATTCCGTTAACTGAGATTGACTCCGTTATTAATTTAGGGAGTAAAGTGCACTTTGTGTACTCGCACTTTACTCTAAAGTGCATTTTGTGTACCCGCACTTTGCTCAATACATCACTTGCAATACTTTATTTCAAAATTTATAGTAAAGTGTTAGTACACAAAATACACTTTAGAGTAAAGTGCGAGTACACAAAGTGCACTTTACTCACTAAATTCATAACGAAGTTAACCTCAATTAACAGAATACAACAAAGTGCAGTGAAATACAAACATTGATATTGCAACTGCTCGATTTTAAACTATAGTATTGCAAGTGATGTCTTGACTAAAGTACGAGTACACAAAGTGCACTTTACTCATATATCATATATGCATACGGAGTAATATTTTGTAAAAACTGATAGGTATTTGCTTTGGTTTTTTTTCCTCGAAATAATGCGGGTGGGTCTCTATTTTCAGATGCTTGCTTATATACATGGATTATGTAGGATATCTCTAACCATCTCTTTAATGAGGATGGAATGATGGGAGAATGAACATGATTGAATGGAATGATGATTCAAAATTCTTGTTTGGTTCATCTTTTTTGTGGTCGGAATGGAATGGATATTTCCATTCTTTGAGTTGTTTGGTTACTCAAAGGAATGGAACGTAATTTTTTTCCTTTTGGGTAATTTTATTCATGTAAACCTTTCTTTTTCAGATTCAAAAAAATGAATACCCCTGTGTAAAATAATTAAAATTTAAATAGAACCAAACTTACACATCTTTAAAGAAAAAAATAAATCCAAAACATTCAACAAAAAAAATGACAATCTAGAACTTCAAAATATATTGTCTTATGCATCACCATTCACCAGTGTCTCTATGTAAACCCAAAATAAATTGAAAGATTTATCAAACACAGTTCCATCAAATGTTACCAGAAAAAGCACAAAGGACATAAAAAACAAAGTTTGTTCTCAAATCTCATTATCTATAATCGCATTAACAAATACGATCTTCTCCTCGGCAGGTGCTGCAAAAAATAGTATCATCAAATCTTCATCCTTGGCTATTCTCTTTGCAACTTGAAGCTTATGCAATACTTTAAGATTTGGAATCCTAGAAAGTTCTTCATTCAGTTGCTTCTTTTTTAGCAATATATCTTATTCCGCTGCAATAAGCAATTTGGTGGAAGCCTCAAATTGATTAACAATCTTGTCTAAAGCTGCATAGACAACCTCCAACAAAGAATCAACCTTTACTTTTTTTTCTTTTTTTGCTTGTTTACTCATCGGAATGTGCGCTTGGTTGAATGTCATCCTGTAAAGACAATTCTTCAGCAACAGCTTCTGTGTTAAGTTCTTCTACCACGTCTTCAAGATTTTCAGCCAAATTTCCAGTTGCTCTATCTTTTCCAAAAATAATAGAAAGCTCTTTGAAGCATGGCAGATGGGTATTCTTCCATTTAGCTGCTTTCGGATGAACCTGGACAATCAAAAGAGTACGAGTTGGTTACCGTGACACAATCTACCATTTAGAAGCTGGTGCTGCCTAATTAAGGAGAGCAATATTGTTCCTGCTCAAATTAAACATTGCAATATCCCATTTGCTCAAATCAGTTCTACTAGTACTGCATAATTACGAAAACAAGAAGCAATAAAACAACATAATTATTGTAGTTACCTTAAGATATTGAACCCACACATCCCTCGGGGCCGTAACAACATGCTCTTCTGAGTTCCATCCAAATCCCGAACTGTTTGCTCCATATCAGATGTCGTACACAACAGTAAAATCCTTTTTTAGTGTCTTCATTCGAGACTCTATATGAGGCCTTCCTTTTAAACCCGCTTTGGGAAGTTTAATTTGCAGCGAATTCTCGAGAAAAGGTTAAATATCCAGGTTTGAACCCATTGTCTGCTTTGAAATTTCCAGTATTTACAAGTTTCAATAAAGCTTCAACTAGTTTTTCATCTTCATCTTCTGTCCATTTCCTTTTATTTCTACCTGCGCCTCTTTCTACCAATGAGTTTGTTGATTCCGTATCACCATCCATTTCCTTTTCCTGAGAAAGTATACAAAACCATGTACTAAATAAGAATTATAACTTTATGTTGGAACCAGATTTCCGTCGGATCGGACTCCGAATGTCTCTTCGGGTTCACCTGTCAAAAGAGAAGAATGCGAGGGGTTTGGCCCCCGATTTACCTCCGGTGTGAGAATAAGTTAAAGGTTCCTGCAAGGTTTTAATTGAACGTGCAAGTGTTTGTGAGTGTGAAGAAAGTATTAACCTCATAATGAAACCTGTTGTGTGCTTTTATAAGCACTTCTTGTACCGGTTCGCCCGGATTTCTCGGGGACACTCGCCCACGTGCGTTATCCTAATTCTTCACTCCTCTTCGGGATAACTTCCAAAGGTCTCATGTTTATCCATTATGACACGTCACCTTGAGAATCGTGTCGTAATTAATAATGACAGCCGTTAATTCTTGAGATCCGTGCTGAATCATAGCCGTTGAATCCCAAATGACCCTAATCGTATGGTCGAATGCGAACGTTCACGTTTCCATTGTCCAAATGTCACATCCCCTTCTTATAAATACCAATTTTCCCCCCAAACATCGTCACTACACATTCAAAAGAAAGAATATTCTGCCAATTTCTCTCCAGCCCTACCAGTTGCGGTTATCAGTATCTTTCTTTGCTCCGAGTTCAAATCCCTTTCTCGTCTTCATCATAAGTAAGTCTTTTGAATCTCTTTACGCATAATTAAACGTTTCTTAATCAGCATGCATATATTTCTTACTGAATGTTGCTAGCACTATTTAATCATTGAATTTTCTGCTTAGGAGTATACACGTTTATAGCACGAAAATGCGCCCGTAGTTATGCCTGTAGACAACCTTGTAGATAAATTTGCCCTTAGAACAATTATCGGGACAAGTTTGTCCTTAGAACCATCTTCGGGATGAGTCTGTCCCTAGAACCATCTTCGGGATGAGTCTGTCCCTAGAACAATCTTCGGGATAACCTGAACGCTTTAGGGATCCCTCCTATTCTTTGACTTAGACGTTAGTGACTTCCCCGACCGATCCAAGAGCCCTCTGTACTCGGCGTTTCTGTTTTTTTTTTCATCTTTTCTTAAACTTATCCGAGTACATGGCTTAATTTCTTCATACCCTAATGCAGGAATTATGGATCGGTCGCCTTCCGGATCTGGACAGTGGCCTAGATCTGTGTCCCCGGAGAGATCTTTGTTCTTTAACGCCGACGAGTTTCCCGCGGCGAATCACCCCACGTTGCTATCTGAGGATCGCATCGCCAAACTGCCGAAGGATTATGAGATCCCTACGGGTGCCTGACATACGTACAAGCCGAGGGTGGCTGACCGAATTTGGCATAACCCGCCCGTCCCAAAGGGTTACGGGAATGTAGCTACAGGGATTTCTGAAGCTGCTTTAAAATGCGGCTTTCGGGTCCCTATGCTTCCGCTGGTAAAGCAATTATTCACCCAAATGGGGATCGCCCTGGGTCAGATGGATCCAAACGGATTCCTGCACATGAACGGCTTCCAATGCCGGTGCCTTGCAGCCAACGTTGACCCGACTCCTGCATTATTCTGGCATCACCATGACTTCAGAAAAAACGGCAATAGCAAAGGCTTCTACTCAATCGCCCGCCGAACCAATAGGGCTGAATGGGTGGAAACCAATTCGAACAACAAGGGCAGCCACGACAAGTGGTGTTTCATTTTGGGCCTGAAGATTGCTGCTGCATCCCAATGGCGCGTGGTTGATCCTAACATCCAGGTGGTGAAGCCTACGCTGTCGGGCGGCGAAATGCATGAGTACGAACGATTGTGTCGTTTTGAAATGAACCGAATTCCTTTAGAGGATCTTCGGGACAAACAATGGCTTTTCGCCCTATGGGGTAATGGTAAAATACTTCGCCCTTATGCTCTCTTCTGCCTTTATATTCCTTTTTGCTTTTATTAATAAATGTAGATCCTAACTCTCTTTCTTTTTCTCTGCAGTGTCTTCTCGCCAGGCGATCATTGAAATAAAGAGGGTCAAATTTGAGGCCGAGCAGGTGGCTCAAGCGGCCAGGGCGGCTCAGATGGGGGATTCGTCCGATGTTGCTCGGCAGGAGGGCGAACAACGGGCTCCTGACCAATCGGCTCCGAATTCTCCTTCTCCACAAGCCGATCAGGCAGAGAAAACGATCCACAGCCCACATGGCGAAAGGAATTGGACTCGGAACCGATGTCATTTCTTCGGGTGGTTGCTTCGGAATGGTGCTGAATAGCTGGCACTGTCGACATTTCTTCGCATAATCGGCTGCATCTGCTCGTAAAGTCGGCCAATAGAACCCTTGCCTAAGGATTTTAAAGGCAAGTGACCGACCGGCAAGATGTTCCCCACATATTCCTTCATGGACAGTTTCCAAAGCCAGTTGTTGTTCTTCGGGGTCCAAACATCGCAGAAGAGGTTCTGTTGCCGACCTTCTATACAGCTTATTCCCGATGATGGTGTAGCTTGCTGCTCTGTACTTCACCTTTTGAGCTTCTTTCCGGTCTAAGGGTAAAGTACTTTTTTCCAGGTAGGCCCTGATTGGAGTCATCCAGTTGATGCCTTGGTGGATTTCCATGCATTGTTGCTTGTCGATTGAGGGGATCCTTATCTCAGTCAAGTAGATGGACCCTGTGAGATTGTGTGTTTCTGCCGAAGCCAGTCTGGATAATGCATCGGCTCGGCTATTGTCTTATCTCCCCACTTGGCTCAACTTGAAGGATTCGAATGAGAGCGATGAGTCCTTCACCTTTGTGGCATAGGCCTTGATTCGGGGTTCCCTTTGTTCGTGTTGCCCAGTAATAATCTATTGTAGAAGAGGGGGGGGGGGGGGGGTTGAATACAATAGTATAAGATAATCGACTTCTTAATGTATATATCACAAATATGAAAGAAAGATAACAGCTTTATTAAATCTGATATAAAACTGTTACAAACTCTCTCAAGAAATTCTGATGTTCTTGAGAGCTGCTAGCTTACAAAAACTCTCTCAAGAAATTCTATGTTCTTGAGAGCTTCTAGGTTACACAAATACTCGAGTGTATGATCGATTATGTTCACGTACATAAATCGAAACCAAAACTGTGTTTATATACTACACAGCTTCTCTATCAATGATAAGTCCTAATCAATTACAAAGATTGAAACCTATCCATAATTGATAGCTACATTCTACAAACCAGGAACCGACAGAATAAACTTCCATGTTTAACTAGACTCCAAATATAACTCGAAGTAGGAATCCTGATCAGCTTCCAGTCCTGATGATCAATCCTGATCCCAGTCCTGATATGTATTCTGATCCTGACGACCATGCAATCCTGATGACGTCAGCAATCCTGATCAGTTGAGTCTAGCACCTGACGATCATTGAATTCTGATCTAACAATCTCCCCCAATCTCATACTTTATGAAATAAAGTATAGATTTCTAAGATTCAATGATGTCAAAAACATATATACAAAATGTACAGTATCTGCAACAACAACTTATCTGTTTAAATTCTTTGATAGAACAGATTCATCTTCAAGAAGTTGGATAACAAATTTTCTTCTTTTTCTTCAAGAATTTGAATCAGTCTTTCCTTAAGATTTCTGAGTTCTTCATCTTCCTCATTAATCTGGTAGATAGCTGCTCTGAGATTCAATATGGAGCTTTTCTGAAGACTATGCTATTCAAGCAAAAGATACGCAATTTCCCTCCCATCAGGATTGAGAGTAAGTTGAGTCATGCCAAAAGTTACTTCTTTAACAGCAGTAGCCCTTTGCATTTCCACATCCTGACCTCTTTGATTTAAGTACATGGGAGTATAATTACCATTGAAATTACTGTTTCCATCCAGTCTTCTTCTTATTGTTGACAAAATCATGTCACTCCATTCCTTGCACATTTGATTCTTCGATCTCAAAAGATAATGAACATATTTCAGTTCCTGTGTAGTTTTCATCAGCAGATCTTGAATAGATAGAATCTTCACACTACCATCTTTCATGAAGTACAGAAGCTTTTCTTTCTTGTCAAAACCATCATGACAATCTATAACTATATCAACAGCTAGTAAATTGTTCAGTTTTTCAGAAGTTAAAGTACCTCCAATTTCAGTTAAGGAGTAAGGATCAACATATGACATATTTAGATATTCAGCATCCCTGTGTCCAATACCTCCTCTTGAATTACTTGTCAATTGCTTCAGATTTGAAAACATCTTTAACCAGAGTGCTTTTGATCTAACCATCTCAGATAAATCAACAACACTTGAAGCGCTTGTAATAATTCCTCCAGACTGAAAATTGATAAGTGTATCACACCTCAGTGTACTAATATGTTTCCACTTCTTATCCTTTTCCTTTTCAAAAGCATAGTTTCTTTCCAGTAAAGATTCTTGTCTGCTTGGGTTCCTCCACTTTCTTCTGTTTGAGAGTTTAAGCCTTTGTACATAGAGATTGAAATCTCTATTTGTTGATCTTGTAATTTCTCTTCTTCTGGCTTCTTCTTCTTCATCTACTTCCTTGTTGTGAAAATCAACCACAGTAGATAAAATTATCAAATCAATCTCTTGCAGAATTTCAGAATCATCAAGATCTTGAATATTATCAGGAACAACATCAGGATTAGATTCTTCAATTTGATTTGTATTGCAGAGAGTTGATTTTCTTGATTTTCTTCTCAATACAGGTTCTTCTTCAATATTTCCATCATCACCAAAAGTAGATCTGTCAGGAACTACTAGAGTTTGAATAGGTTCAGGAATTTCTTCAATTCTTAACCCACTAGACCTTATCTGTCTAGGTATTGTTTGAGTTGAAGAACCTCTTCTACTTCTTCTAGCTCCTCTCCTACCTCTGCTTCCTCTACCTCTAGCAGAAACAGGGTTATTAAGAATTCCTAATGTGAGAGATCAGGATATTCTTAACTTGCTGTAGAGAGTGCTTTTCTTGCAAATAATTGTTGAACTTTTTTATCAGTGTGATATAGAGTAACAATTCTGCCATCTTTTGTAGAAAACTTCTGGAATAAATTTGATGCATCTTCAGGATTATCAATAAAAATATCTTCATCACCTTCAGGAATTGTAGCAAGAGTATGTCCATGACCAGGTGTCAGGATTTGTTCTTCCGCCAGGATATGAGATTGCACCAAAGTTCTTACTGTCTTAACTCCAGAATCAGAAACATGAGTTGACTGCGTTGTTTGACTTTGTGAAGTTTGAATTGTAGACTTTATAACAGCAGCATCAGAGGTTTCTCCTTGTATCACTTTGTCACTACCATCATCTCCAGTATCATCATCATTATTCCTTAATACTAGATCAGGTGTGCATTTTGTCCGACTAACCTTCTCCCCCTTTTTGACATCAGGATTTGACAATAAATTCAAAATTAAGGAAAAAGAGGCTTGAATGTCAGTTACCTTGGTATCCAGAGAATCAATCCTTCTGTTGATAGAGGTTTGTTTAGAAATGACAGATTTCACTTGGGATTCTACTACCCTTAGCTGAAAAGCAGTAGGCACCTTTGTAAAATTTTGAGAAATATCATTCCTCACCAACTCAGTTGAGTTCTTGATAGAATCAATCTCACTTTTTAGGCTTTTGGATAACAGAGTTGTAGCCTTCAAATGATTCTTCAAGTCTTGATTCTCTATAGATTTCACTACATCATAGGCATGTTCCAAAGCAGAAGAATAACTTACAGATTTAGCAGATCTGTGCCATGAATTGTTCCATTCATTTTGTCTAAGTGCCTCAGCAGGATTTAAAGGAAGGAATAGAAAAATCTTGTCTCTGATCTTTCCCAGTGGAAGCTTTGCCAGCCATATATGTACTAGATGAACTAAAATTAGTTCCAAGACTAATTTTGAGTGATGTAGCAAGCTGTTCCTTCTCTTTTCGATTCTCATCATCATCACTATCATCAGAGTCATCATCATCAGTACTATGAGTATCATCAGGATCAGGAATAGCTATACCTTTCATTTTATCCTGTGAATCTGTGATAGGATGATCCATTGGTCTTGAACGAAGTGGCTGTATCAGGATTGGCTCAGCATCAGGAGCACCACTAGCGTCAGGATGAACACCGTCAGGATTTGATATGCTTGCATCAGTATTTGCTACCAATGGTTCTTGTGGAGCTTGAGGTTCAGAAGCTTCTTCAACACTTTGAGTCAAAGGTTCTTGTGTGCTTCCCTCAATGACAGTGTCCTCGACCAATCTTTGAACTTCATCTGCACCAGAAATCCCTTGAGCATTGTCAGGAAATTTCTCAGAAACTGTAGCTTGGCCAACATCTTCACTTTGAGAAGATGGTTCTTGTGTAGCTGGAATGTCGATGTCTGCATTCTCCCTTTGAGAAAATGGTTCTTGTGGGTTCTTGTGGGCTTGATCCTTTCAGTTTCTTCTGTCTCTGATAGACTAAATCTTCTACCTTCCTTAGCTTGTCCATTGGATCTTTTATCCCAAGATTGGAAGCAGCAACACCATACTTCTCCCATGAAATATCAACATGTCTTTTTGTTGGAGAGTCCTGTGCTGGAGAGTCTGAAATACCCCTTTGCAACTAGTCTAGCTTTTAAGAAAGCACTTTTAACATCCATCTGGAAAACCTTGAATTTCTTAAGTGCTGCATAAGCAAGAAATATCCTGATGGCTTCTAGTCTTGCAACAGGAGCAAAAGTTTCATCATAATCAATTCCCTCTTGTTGAGAATACCCCTTTACAACTAGTCTAGCTTTGTTTCTGATTATTACTCCATCAGAATCAGTCTTGTTCTTGAAAATCCACTTTTTACCAACAATTGATCTATTCTTTGGTCTTGGTACCAGTTTCCAGACTTCATTTCTTTCAAATTCATTCAGTTCTTCTTGCAATGCAGTAACCCAATCAGCATCTTTAAGTGCATCTTCAACTTTCTTTGGTTCCTCCTTGGATAGAAAGTTGTTGTATAGACATTCATTTTGAGTTGCACTTCTTGTTTGAACACCTGCATCAGGATCCCCAATGATCAAATCAGGAGTATGACTTGCAGTCCATTTCCTTGCTGGTGTTAAATTGTTTCTTGACATAGATGCTCTCCCTGGATTGGTGTTATTGTTAGGCCGAATACACAATATATAATCAAGTATGGGTATGAGAATAACAATTAGAACACTGTTTATGAACAATAAACTGAATGGAATTAAAAACTTCTCTCTCAGTGATGTAAAATATCACAGAGAGCTGCTAGGTTACAAGAATGATAATTCACGTATTCGCATCCCTTTTAGGTTTAACCTATATGTGTTTATATAGTACACAGCTACATACAATCATTAATTGATATTCCTATAAATTAGCTATACAATCAGAATCAATTAAGAATTGCTTCTGTCTTCTGTTCCGTTTCCTTAGCCATCTCGATATCTCTTTGCTTCTTTCCATCTTCAAAGAATATCGCTTCTAGAATGTTCATTGAATTGCACCGACTGCTAAGTAAACTCTGACCATCAGACTTTAACAAACTCTGACTGGTCCTTCAGCTAAACTCTTGACTAGTCCTCCAGCTAAACTCTGATAGTTTCCTGGTACTTAAACACTGATAAACAAACATCAACAATTATACCTCAGATGCTTGATGAGTTCTTTGATTTTTGACTTTCAGTAGATACAGCACATACTCTATTTCTTCTTTCATCTTTAATCCTATATCAGCTTCACCAACTCTGTATACTCTACCATCAGCTTTGAAGTATAACAGAAAATCCTTCTTCAATCCTTTATGATGTATTAACTGAACCGACTCTAAAGCATCAAGATTTTCTTGAGTCACACCAACACCTGGTTCAGCTAATGAAGTTTGATACACAGGACTGTTATTCACTCTCTTTTCTCTATGAGATCCCAGTCCAGATTTATCTTTTGATTCCTTTCCCATGATAGTTCTGCTTTGGAGAATATTTACATTTGCTGGAATCAGAGAATGTTGAACAGTGATTGGCTTAGCAAAAGTTCTTTAAAGTTCAGAAGAGAGTTTAGTCTGTACAACTTGAGTAGTATCAGTGGTTGTCACAGCTTCCAGTGTTTGAACAACTTGAGCACTATCAGAGGTTGTTTGAGCTTTCTTCAATGACTAATTTTCTTCAACTAGCTTCCCTTTGCCTTTATCTAAGCTGGCTTCAACTGGCCTTCTTGAGTATTGTAAACTCTGTTGAGAGTTTACATTTTCCTTGATTACAATTCCTTTCTCCTTTGGCCTTAAAACTTTCTTGACTTTCTTCAACTTCCCAGACTTTAGATTCTTTACATGCTCTTCAGCTAGCATCAATTCTTCAGCTTGGATATCTTCTATGGTTGCATCAGTACCATGTTCTTCTAGAAACAACTGAGTAGCAATCTCTTCATCAGTAACTGGATGAGAAGTAAGCAATAAGCTTCTAGTTCTTGAAGTAGATTGAGCACCAGTGTTTATCCTTTCAGAGTTTGTAGCATCAGAGTTTGATCTCAGCTTTCCTTGCTGTAGAGTAGATTTAGATTTGAATTCTTTTCCTTGTGCACCACCATCAGTAGAATCATCCTGTCTACTCAGAGTTTGAGACTTTTTGCATTTGTCTTTAAGTACTCTCTCCCCCTTTTTGACATCATCGGGAATCAATACTGATGTGAGCAATTCAAGCGAAGCAGTAATAGAATCCAGTTGATCAGACATTAAAGTATGATTGTCTTCAACCTTGGTCAATCTGTTTTTGAGAATTTCTTGATCTTTGACCAGATTAAGCAACAGAGTTTTATCTTGCTTTATTGACATATCTCGAGCAACCACATCATTTCTCAACCCAGTAACTGACTTCTGAGTTTCATCAAAACGATTGTGAAGAGATTTAACTTGAACAATAATTGCCTTGAGATGTGTTAGAAGCTCAGGATTTGCAATTGACTTAGCAGATTTTGTGACAAAGTCAGCAGCCATTTGATCAGTGAATATGCAATCCTTGTCTGACCACTTAGAAAAATACATATTCTGAAAGTGAAGTTCAGTGGCATGCTGAATGTCCTTTGGATTTGATGGAGCAGAAAGTCTTTGAGAAGATGAATCAGCTTGATCATCATCAGACTTTGCAGAAGGTTCAGCATTTGAAGAATGAGGAATGTTCTCAACAAATGTTTCTGGAACATCAGCATTTGCGAGCTTCTCAGAGTTTATATTGTCTTGAGCATTTTCTTCATTTTCAGCATCAACAGCAGTAGTTTCAACAGCAATTTCTGCAGTTGCTTCAAGATTATTCTCTGCAGTTTCCTCAACAATATTTTATGCAGCTACAGCCTTTGCTGTCTGATCAACCTCTTCACCTTTTTCAAGTACCTGGTGATTAACAGAGAGAATCTCTGTATGAGTAGCTAGTGACTCATCTATGATAAGTGTAGGTTGATCAGCTGCCACATCCTCTGTTTCATTACTACTACCATACTCTTCTAGAGTAGCAGAGGGATGTGCTTCAACTTCATCTTCAATATCCATCTCCAAGATGGGTTCAAGAAAATCATTATTAACAGCATCATTATTATCAGTGTTTGCTCTGGCTTCCTCAGGCGCAGTAGCATTTTCAGAATGATCTTCATTTACAGCCTCTGTTTCAACATTTGTAAAATCAGGAACCAATCCACCAAACAGATATGCATCTACAAGCTTCCTTTTCTTAGCATTAGCAGATTCAGTTTCATCAGAAGGCACATTTGCATCAGAAACAGGTCTGTTTGCCCTCTTCTTTCTCCTTGAAGTACCAACAGATACTGGAATATCATCAGTGTTTAGAGGTTTAGCAGCTGGGATAGCCTTAAACGCTCTATGCTTAATCCTACCCCCAGTCTTTGGTTTTTGAGATGTAGATGGAAGAGGTTCAGAGTTTAAAGGCTGGTCAAATTCTGGTTGTGCTTGTGGTTGTGGTTGAGGATTTAAAAACTGTTGGACTGAAGCAGGAAGCATCAAGTCACCAACATTGCCTTTCTTGACATCCTTATTTGTGAGATCAGAGAATATTCTCTTATGCAATTTAAATGAGGGAATTACATCCTCCTCAGCTATCTCAACCCCAGCAACACAAAAAGAAAAGATTGATTGACAAAAATGAGCAAAATAAACAACATTCCTATTTTCAGTCATCTTTTCACCTATGTTATTCAAAACAAGTCTAGCAAAATCAAAATGAGTACCATATAGAAGAGAATACCCAATTTGTAGACTGTCGATTGGAATAGCATCCCAATTTGTGCACTTCTTTCCGAACGCCCTTGTAATACAATCGAAGAAGAAACTCCACTCCTTCCTCAAGAACGGTCGCTTCAGATTACCTGTCCTTGCCAAAGGCCCAGAGTAACCAATCTCCCTCATCATACGCTGAAGATCAGAGTCACCAACAGAAATGATGAACGCATTAAATCTTCACACCCAAGAGCATCTCTCACAGTGGTTGGAGTGACCACATACTCTTGATCAGCAAATTCAAAAATAATCGAAGGAGTGCCTGATTCACCTCCATCATCATATACGCCTGTTTCCCAGAAGGCTTTGATTTGAGTACCAGATAACCTTGTTGGTTCCACTAAAGCTTGCCTAATATCTGATTGAACAAGGAAATTTTGAAACAAGTGAAACGCCTCTGGGACGTTCTTAGTAGATAGTGGTGCTGCATAGTTGTTAGGAACAAAATCGAGACCAAAAGACTGAAACATGGTTGTTGCCATTAGAATATTTCAAAGAAATCAGAGTTTATGCTTCGAGAAAGTGTTTGAAAAAGTGATGCAGAAAAGTGTTTGTGAATATGTGTAAGTGAAACTGTGTTGTGAATAGAGTAAGTCTGTAAAAGATTTGAACGTTGTGTGTATAATGATTAAATATGAATTAAAACTGAAGAGTTTTAATCATTAAAACACACAGCAGGCTTACTCGAATAATGTGTGAGTGGGATAGTTGGCACATACGTATTAACTGACAGCAGTAAATCGTGGTTGTTTCCAACACGCATGTGCAGTAAAAGGCACTAATTTCTGCTATTTTCTAGACACCTTTCTTCATTTTCAAAAACTCAAACAAACCGTTTCAATCATACTCTCTATTTTCCAAAAATAATGTTCCTCAATAATTATGAAATGTCTGAAACACCCTTATTTATTTTAATCATCAGAGATTAAAAATAAATTACCTCGGCGTAGAGTACACAGTTCATCAGTTTTTATCAATTCTCCTCCTTCATTAATAATCTCTTTTCTCAAAATGCACAGTTGTGAATATTTGTGTGTGAATAGCAGAGTTTACTGAATATAAATATTGAGATCATCTCAAAGTGCATAAAATCCACAAAATAAATCAGTAAAAACTGGTTGCCCAAACTCTCATATGTAAAACATATTCTGATTTTATCTAAACTCTGTATTTATTTGTATTCATTTGTTTTCACCCCCTTAATTTTTTTTTTATTATTTAATCTTTTCCAGTAATCAGTGGTTGGCACTAGTCACCAAAAATTTGAAAATTTTAGCCCTTATTTCATACAATAAGTTCATGGGTCTTCCTAGGCACAACATGATCTCAAAGGAATTTGTGCATATTTTTGCATCTTTTGCTTAGGGGTGAATTAGCAGTAACTATTTATCAGAGTTTAGACTTACATCATTGAACATTTATGATTTATGAGAGAAAGTGCAAACAGCTAATACAGACTCAGTGTATAGGATCAATAAACTAAGAGATGCTATAAATATAGAGATAGTATCATGTTGTGTAAAGTTTCTGCACACATTTGAGATTAGATCATATATAACTCAGAAAGATTCATGATTACTTACTGAGAATCATGCTTCAAACTATTTTCTTCATCGGTCAGTATGTTTCAGAAAATAACACAATCAGAGTATAACATCAGAGTTTATCAACAGAGTATGCTTCCATCAGAGTATGCTACCAGAGTTTATCAACATGATTTGCATGACAGTTAACATATGCAGAAAAACATGAGAAAATTTGCACAGATGAGTAAAGTTTGAGTCTAACCAGTATCTCTAGTCGAAACCAGAGATCATTCCAAGTTCATTTACCAGTCTTGTAAATGTAGCTTCACTCAAAGGCTTGGTGAAGATATCTGCAAGCTGTTGTTCTGTAGACACAAAATGAAGCTCAATATCTCCTTCCTCCACATGTTCCCTGATAAAGTGATACCTTATGCTGATGTGCTTGGTCATGGAATGCTGTACTGGGTTACCTGTCATAGCAATAGCACTTTGATTATCACAGAAAATAGGTATTTTAGAGTACCTTAACCCATAATCCAGCAATTGATTCTTCATCCACAGAATCTGTGCACAACAGCTACCAGCAGCAATATACTCTACTTCTGATGTGGATGTGGAAATTGATTTCTGTTTCTTGTTGTACCAAGAAACCAGTCTGTCACCTAGAAATTGACAGATTCCACTAGTGCTCTTTCTGTCAATCTTACAGCCTGCAAAATCTGCATCAGAGTAACCAATCAACTTAAACTATGATTCTCTAGGATACCACAAACCCAAGGTTATGGTTCCTTTGAGATATTTGAATATCCTCTTTACAGCTGTTAGATGAGGCTCTCTGGGATCTGCCTGAAATCTTGCACAAAGACAAGTTGCATACATGATGTCTGGTCTACTTGCAGTCAGATAAATAAGAGACCCTATCATGCCTCTGTAGTTTGTCATATCTACTGAAGTTCCTGTATCTTTGTCTAGCTTTGTTGCAGTTGCCATAGGAGTTGTTGCAGATGAACAATCAAGCATACCAAATTTCTTGAGAAGATTTCTGGTATATTTTGATTGATTGATAAAAATCCCATCATCTGTTTGCTTTACTTGCAAGCCTAGAAAATAACTAAGCTCTCCCATCATGCTCATTTGATACCTGGACTGCATAAGCTTGGCAAATTTCTTACAGAGTTTGTCATTAGTAGACCCAAAAATTATGTCATCCACATAGATTTGAACTAAGAGCAAATCATTACCAGTGTTGAAATAGAACAAGGTTTTATCAATTGTACCTCTAGTGAACCCACTTTCTAAAAGAAATTGAGCCAGAGTTTCATACCATGCTCTAGGTGTCTGCTTTAGTCCATAAAGTGCTTTGTCAAGCCTGTAGACATAATCTGGATGCTTGGGGTCCACAGACCCTGGTGGTTGTTCAACAAACACTTCTTCTTCAAGTTCCCCATTGAGAAAAGCACTCTTCACATCCATCTGAAAGACTTTGAACTTCTTGTGAGCAGCATATGCTAGAAAAATTCTTATGGCTTCCAATCTTGCAACTGGAGCAAAGGTTTCATCATAGTCAATTCCTTCCTGTTGTGAATACCTTTTTGCCACAAGTCTAGCTTTATTCCTTGTAATTACTCCCTCACTGTCAGTCTTGTTTCTGAAAACCCACTTTGTACCAACAATAGACCTGTTTTTAGGTCTAGGTACAAGTGTCCATACTTCATTTCTTTCAAATTCATTCAACTCTTCTTGCATAGCTGTTATCCAGTTGACATCATGAAAAGCTTCATCCACTTTCTTAGGCTCTGTTTGAGATATGAATGCATGAAACAGACATTCATTTGCTATGGCACTTCTTGTTTTCACACTTGCATCTGGATTTCCAATTATCAGATCAGGTGTATGAGCCTGAGTCCACCTTCTTGCTGTAGGTAAGTGGCTTCTTTCATCATTATTGGATTCTCCCCCTTGATCCATGCTTTCCTGATTCTCTTGTTGACCATCTGCATTCTCTGAGGCTCCCCCTGAGTTGGACTGCTCAGTGTTTGAACTTTCAGAGTTTGTATTAGATTCTTCAGCTGACTCACTTTCTGAATGTGAGTCATCATTCTGAGATGTTGCTGAAGTACCTTCATGCTCCCCCTCAACTGGTTCTCTATTTTCTTCTGTCTGAGAAATTTCCTCAGTGTTTACCAGTAGAGGATCAGAGTATGCTACATCAGAGTTTGTTGGATTTGCTTCGTCAGAGTTTACATCATCAGAGTTTAGATCTTCATTTTCAAAGCGTAGTTGATCATGATTTTCTTCATCTTCAATTCCAGTTATTTTCTTGTCATCAAATGACACATGTATAGATTCCATGATCACTTTAGTTCTCAGATTATAAACTCTGAATGCTTTAGTTGATAGTGGGTATCCAACAAAAATTCCTTCATCGGCTTTTAAATCAAACTTGGTCAACTGTTTAGGATGAGTTTTCAACACAAAGCATTTGCACCCAAAAATATGAAAATATTTCAGGTTTGGTTTCTTATTCTTCACCATCTCATATGGTGTTTTCCCATGCCTGTTGATCAGTGTTGAATTTTGAGTAAAACAAGCAGTTTGAACAGCTTCTGCCCAGAAATAAGTTGGCAATTTTGCTTCATCAAGAATTGTTCTGGCAGCTTCGATTAAAGTTCTGTTCTTTCTTTCAACCACTCCATTCTGCTATGGAGTCCCTGGTGCAGAAAATTCTTGCTTCACTCCTCTTTCTTTGCAAAATTCTTCCATTGTTGTATTTCTGAATTCAGTACCGTTATCACTCCTGATAATTCTCACTTTAAACTATGATCCTTTGTCCAGCAGTTTCACATGTTCCATCAGAATTAAGGTAGTTTCATCCTTCTTTACTAGAAAGTACACCCAAGTGTATCTAGTATACTCATCAACAATGACTAGAGCATATTTCTTTCTGCCTAGAGACATTACATTTACTGGACCAAATAGATCAACATGAAGAAGATGATAAGGATCCACAACTGAAGATTCAGATTTACTCTTGAAAGATGACTTCCTTTGCTTCGCCTTCTGACAAGAATCACACAGACCATCTAAGCTGAGTATTGACTTTGGAAGTCCCCTTACAAGATCTTTTCGAATTAGCTCATTGATGTTGTTCAAGTGTAGATGAGAGAGCTTCTTATGCCATTTCCAACTCTCTTCATTAGACATTTTTGCAGACAGACACACAGCTTTTCCTTTAGAGTTTGTTACCAAACTTGCTTCATAGATATTATTCTGTCTGTGTCCAACTAGAACAACTTTCCCTGTAGATTTGCTGATAACCTCACAATATTCAGGTTGAAAATCTACATGGTAACCTCTGTCACAGATTTGACTCACAGATAGCAAGTCATGCTTGAGTCCTGGGACTAGAGCTACATTAGTGATGATGACACTTCCAAGATTGATATTGCCATATCCCATAGTACGTCCTATGTTTCCATCTCCATAGGAAACTTTTGGGCCAGCTTTCTCCTCATAATCTGATAGCAGGGCTTTATTTCCAGTCATGTGTCCTGAACATCCACTGTCCAAGACTAGGGTTCTTTCCCTTATGCCCTGCAATCACAAACAATTACAAAGAGTTAGATCTAAGGATCTAGACTTGCTTGGATCCTTTGGCTTTCTTAACATTGTTAGCTTTTGCAGCAGAATTCTTATCAACAGAGTTTAAGCTAACAGTATCAGAGTTTACACTTGCAGAATCAACTTTAACCCATTTCAGATTTGGCTTCAACTCATAATAGTTGTGATAAATGGCATGATAATTCTTACAAGTATAAATAGAATGCCAAGTACTCCCATAGTGAGTGCATAAAGTCTGTGGTCTAACCCTAACATAATCATTCTTAACTCCAGACATGGAGGGTAAAGAATTAATATCTTTGTTTTTCTTGCAAAAACTTGCAAGATGGTTAGAACTACCACAATTATGACATGTTTTTCTAGGAGCATCAGTGATAGGCAAATTACTTCTGTTAATGCCTACTTTTCCATTTCTGTTCTTCCTGGACACTTTCTGTTTTTCAACAGACTTTACCTCTTTGAGCTTATACTTGAATTGTTTCTCTGTCATTAAACCAACATTCACCTGTTTAACACAAGTTTTTACTGGTTCTTTCTTAACAACTTCTTTTTCAAGTACAGAATTTTGCTTACTGGATTCAGGAACAAATTTCATAGGTTTAAGTTGTGTTCTAACTTTAACCTTATCTTTAAACCTAAGTTCATCTTTCTCACAGTAACCTAACCGAACTGTATCTATTTGAAATACCTGATGTGTGTCCTTACCAGAGTTTGTCCAGGTTTTAATTACCTTCCTTTCTTTTTCCAAATCAGATTCTAATTGCCTAAATTTCTTAAGCAACTCCTGTTCCACATAAACAGCATCATCTCTTTCCTTTTGAACTTGTTGCATGTTAACAAGTTCTTCTTCAAGAAATTTATTTCTATCTTTAAGCTTAAGATTCTCAGATTTAATTCTCTCATTCTCTAAAGTCTGATCCCTATAGCTAACATGTATGCTTTTAAGATAAATTCTCAATTCAGATATATTATCAGTATCATAAACATAAGTTGTTAGGGGTACCTTATTTTCAGATGATTCAGATTCCTATTTGACAGTTGCCATGAGAGCATAGTTGACATCCTCATCTGAATCTGAAGTGTCTGCCCAGTCTTTTCCTTTAGTGATGAGTGCTTTTTCAGATTTTCCTTTCTTGCACTCAGGAGCATAGTGACCCATCTCTTTACACTTGTAGCACTGGATCTCAGACTTGTCTTTCTTCCCAGATTTGATATCTCTTCTGTCAGACTTTCTGAAATTCTTCCTTTCAGAGTTTGAATATCTCCTTGAGAATCTCTTTCCTTTCTTGAAGTTCGTGAAACCCATCTTCTTGAAAGTCTTCACCATCAAAGCAGCCATTTGCATCATTTGTTCTTCATCATCCTCAGATTCAGAAGAAACATCAGTGTTTAAGTCATCATCAGAGTTTGATGACTCACTTTCAGAGTTTATGACCAAAGCCTTTCCTTTAGCTTTCTTCTTTGATGTCTCTTTCTTAAGAAGTTTTTCTTCAACTTTGAGAGCAACAGATTTTGTCTTCTTTCCAGATCTTTTGTTTCTTTGCTCTATCTCAAGTTCATGAGTTTTAAGCAAACCATAGATTTCATCGAGATCTGTTTCTGCAAGATCATAATTATCTCTTATTGTTGTTGCCTTCAAATCCCATCTTTCAGGTAGAGATAGAAGGAATTTGAGATTCGACTCTTCAAGTTCATATTCTTTATCAACAAGAGATAAATCATTCAACAGTTTGCAGAATCTGTCATATGTCTCAGTCAAATTTTCATCAGGTCTCGAATCAAAGTGTTCATACTCCTGTGTAAGAATAGTCTTCCTGTTCTTCTTTATAGCACTTGTTCCTTGACATCTGACTTCTAAAGCATCCCAAATTTCTTTGGCAGTTTTGCAACCAATAACTCTGTTAGACATAACATTATCTAAAGCACTATGGAGAAGATGTCTAACCTTTGCATCCTTTGCAATTGATGAGATGTCTTCAGGAGTCAAATCTTTCTTTTCTTTTGGAACGCTCTTCTGTTCTTGACCAGCAACAACTGGAGACAGTTTGTTGGCATATGAGGACCATCATTGATTCTATCAAGATATTCTGGATCCGTGGCTTCCAGAAACATGGTCATCTTCACCTTCCATATTGGATATTCCACTGGTCTTAGAATTGGAACCCTGATTGTCTCATATCGACTTACAGAAGTTGATTTAACCTTCTGAGCATTAGAACCTGCCTGGGTATTTTCAGCCATGATTATAACTTGTGTTTGGATAAAAAACTGTAGATATTAAACAGCCTTGGCTCTGATACCAATTGTTAGGCCGAATACACAATATATAATCAAGTATGGGTATGAGAATAACAATTAGAACACTGTTTATGAACAATAAACTGAATGGAATTAAAAACTTCTCTCTCAGTGATGTAAAATATCACAGGGAGCTGCTAGGTTACAAGAATGATAATTCACGTATTCGCATCCCTTTTAGGGTTAACCTATCTGTGTTTAAATAGTACACAGCTACATACAATCATTAATTGATAATCCTATAAATTAGCTATACAATCAGAATCAATTAAGAATTGCTTCTGTCTTCTGTTCCGTTTCCTTAGCCATCTCGATATCTCTTTGCTTCTTTCCATCTTCAAAGAATATCGCTTCTAGAATGTTCATTGAATTGCACCGACTGCTAAGCAAACTCTGACCATCAGACTTTAACAAACTCTGATTGGTCCTCCAGCTAAACTCTTGACTAGTCCTCCAGCTAAACTCTGATAGTTTCCTGGTACTTAAACACTGATAAACAAACATCAGCAATTATATCTAACAGTTATCTTGATTTGAAGAACTTGCTTGACTTGAAGCTCCCCCTGAATTATTGCTATGTCCTCCTGATAAGTTATCAGGATCATCACTTGAATCAGTATCTGAAGAATTCTGTCCTGATGATTGAGTTGACTCTGAACTTGTAGTAGAATGTTGTTGCTCCCCCTCAACATTAGCACTACTAGAAGTATCACTATTGATTGCATCATCAGTATTTGCACCATCAGCATCTGGTGTGTCATCAGGATTTGGTGACCCATCAGGATCTGATGTATGGACAAGATCTGATTCACTTTCCTCAGGTTCCTTGGTAGCTTCATTTTCAAAAATCAATCTATCATGAGAGTCTTCATTGATTCCAGCTATCTTCTTGTCATCAAAAGATACATTTATTTACTCCATGACAGTCCTTGTCCTCAAATTAAAAACTCTGAAGGCTCTTGATGCATGATAGCCTATGAAAATTCCTTCATCAGCCTTTGTTTCAAATTTCCCTAGCTGTTCAGGATGAGTTCTGAGAACAAAACATTTACAGCCAAACACATGCAGATGCTTCAGACTTGGTTTATTCTCCTTGAGAGATTGATAAGGAGTCACACCATGTCTGTTTATTAATGTGAGATTCTGAGTATAGCATGCTGTGTTGACTGCTTCTGCCCAAAAATATGTAGGTAATTTTGCTTCTTCCAACATAGTTCTGCCAGCTTCAATAAGAGTTCTATTTTCCTTTCAACTACTCCATTTTGCTGGGGTGTGCCAGGAGCAGAGAATTGTTGAATGATTCCTTTGTATTTGCAGAACTCTTCCATCTTTGAATTCTTAAATTCAGTACCATTATCACTTCTCAGTATCTTGACTTTGTACTTTGTGGTTGTCTCAATCATTCTCACATGATCCAACAGAACTTCAGGAGTCTCATCTTTTCTGTGCAGAAAATACACCCAGGTGAATCTAGAATATTCATCAACAATTACAAGAGTGTACCTTTTCTTACTGATGGACATGATGTTGACTGGACCAAATAGATCAAGATGTAGCATGTGATATGGTTCTTCAATAGAGGATTCTGATTTACTCTGGAATGATGTCCTTCTTTGTTTTGCTTTCTGACATGCATCACAGAGTCCATCAGGAGTATATAACACTTTTGGTAATCCTCTAACTAAATCTTTCTTAACCAACTCATTGATATTGCTGAAGTTGAGATGAGAAAGCTTCTTGTGCCAATTCCAACTTTCATCTACTGAAGCTTTACTGATCAGATAGGTAGGGGAGACATCAGTATTTGATTGAATGTTGGCTTCATATATGTTACCATGCCTGTAGCCAGTCAGTGCTATCTTGCTTGTTGCTTTACTGACTACTTCACAATGAGTGGAATAGAAGTTGACATGATAACCTCTGTCAGTGATTTGACTAGTACTCAACAAGTTGTGTTTCAGTCCTTTCACTAGAGCTACTTTTTCAATGATGACATTTCCAATGATTATATTGCCATATCCCAAGGTTTGTCCAATGTTGCCATCTCCATAAGACACAGTTGGGCCAGCTTTTTCCTCAAATTCTGATAACAGGGCTTTGTTTCCAGTCATGTGCACAGAACATCCACTATCCATGACTAACACATTTTTCTTTTTACCCTGCAATCAAAATAGAAACACACTAGTTAGAACATTTAGGAACCCATACTTGTTGGGTTCCATTTCCATGCAATTTATTAATTTTAGCAGCAGAAGACTTTCTGACTTTAGCAGTCCTGACATGATTTACTCCATCAGAATTTGCTTTGTCAGTATCAGTATTAACAAAAGCATATTCCAACTTGACATTCTCAATGCTACCAGAGTTTGCACTATTTTTATCAACTTTAGGCAATGGATCATAAAAGTTATAGTACAACTCATGATAATCTTTACAAGTATAAATAGAATGCCATATACTACCACAATGAAAACAGGACTTCTGTGGTTTATAAAATACTGATCTATTCCTAACATCAGACTTAGAAATATCAGCAATCTTCTTCTTACTCTTCTTACAATCAATAGCAAGATGATTAGAGTTACCACAGTTAAAACAACACTTTCTAGGTGCATTTGGGATATATTTATAACCATTCTCTTTATTGATCCCAACTTTACCATTCCTGTTTCTCTTAACAGTAGCTTCCTTTTTCTTATCTGTCACCTCACAGATTTTATCCTTAAGCTGTTTCTGAGACAATAGACCTACATTCTTAGTGACTTTATTCATGACAGGTTTAGACTTATAATTTTAATTCCTTGAGTAGAAGTAGATCCCTTTTCAAAAGTAGAATTGGAATCCTTACCAAAAACAAAATTAACAGGAGTAATCTTAGATTTGGTTGCGTCTATAACATGTCTATAGGTCTTTGGACTGACTGTCTCATCAATGACAATTTTCTCTTTCAATTTTTTATCCTCATCTGACTTATATCCTAGACACTCTTTCTCTTAGAGGTATTAATCTCATGAAATTTCCTACCAGAGTCTGTCCAGGTTCTGATTTTCTCATTAGCATATTCAAGTTCCTTTTCAAGAGAAGTACATTTAGATTTCATCTCTAAGTACATGTGTTTAGCATTATCACATTCTTTTTGTACTTCTTGCATACGAGAAAATTCAGCTTCTAATATGTCATTCCTTTTTCTAAGTTCAGGCATCTCAGATAAGATCCTAGTATTTTCAGCAGTTTGACTTCTAAAGCTAATATTTAAAGACTTTAGAAAACATCTTAACTCAGAAGCATTATCAGTATCAAAATCAAAGATATATAGTATATAGTACCTTATCATCAGGAGCAGAAATTACATCAGCGTTGGCCATTAGAGCATAGTTGACCACCTCAGTATCAGATTCTGAGGAAGAGTCCATCCAATCCTTGCTTGATGTGATAAGTGCCTTTGTCTTCATACACTCAGAAGCAAAGCGACCCATACCATTACACTTGTAGCATCTAACCTTTGACTTGTCAAATTTGCTACCCTTGCTGTCCTTTTTGATATACTTGTCTTTGTTTGCATTGAAAGCCTTTTTCTGAAAGTTACCTTGTCTTCTATTTTTCCTGAACTTCATCCTCCTGAAGTTTCTGACAATCATAGCAACTATCTCTTCCATGTCTGAGTCAGAAGAATCATCATCAGTATTGGAATCAAGATTTCCATCAGTATTTGATGAAGAGTCATCAGAATCTGACTCAACTAATCTTGTTTTACTTCTAGAGACCTCCATAGTTTTTCCTTTTGATTTAGCCTCTACTTTCAAAGCAATTGATTTTGCCTTGCTGCTTCTCTTGTTCTTTCTCTGTTGAACTTCAAGATCATGAGTTCTTAGCATCCCATAGACTTCATCAAGAGACACATTGTTCAGATCATACTGATGTCTAATGATCGAAGTCTGAGTGTCCCATTCTTCAGGTAAAGCTCTTAGAAACTTGGTGTTTGAATCTTCAGTTTCATATTCCTTGTCAACTAAAGATAAACTGTTCAATAGTGTCATAAATCTATCATATAGATCAGTTAGGCTCTCATCAGGTTTTGCATCAAATTGTTCATATTCTTGAATCAAAAGAGCCCTTCTGTTTTTCTTGACAGATGCAGATCCCTGGCACTGAGTTTCCAAAGTATCCCAGATTTCTTTTGAAAACTTGCATGCAATCACTCTGTTTGACATGACAACATCAAGACTACTGTGCAAGATATTCTTTATCTTTGGTTCCCTGAGTACATGAGCTTTTTCTTCTGGAGTCCATTCACTTTTAGCCTTAACCACATAATGTTCAGGTACTGTATCTGTTCGTTCTACAATCCTTGTAGGAATATATGGTCCATCACGAATCCTGTCCAAATAGTCAGGATCCATAGCCTCCAGGTACATCAGCATCTTTACCCTCCATGTTGGATATTCTGATTTCTTCAAGATGGGAATCTTCATGCTTTCATACTTGGTTGTCGACATCTTTAGATCGTATCTGATTCAGAATTAAATCAGTTTGCTCTGATACCAATTGTTGCCCAGTAATAATCTATTGTAGAAGGGGGGGGGTGAATACAATAGTATAAGATAATCGACTTCTTAATGTATATATCACAAATATGAAAGAAAGATAACAACTTTATTAAATCTGATATAAAACTGTTACAAACTCTCTCAAGAAATTCTGATGTTCTTGAGAGCTGCTAGCTTACAAAAACTCTCTCAAGAAATTCTATGTTCTTGAGAGCTTCTAGGTTACACAAATACTCGAGTGTATGATCGATTATGTTCACGTACATAAATCGAAACCAAAATTGTGTTTATATACTACACAGCTTCTCTATCAATGATAAGTCCTAATCAATTACAAAGATTGAAACCTATCCATAATTGATAGCTACATTCTACAAACCAGGAACCGACAGAATAAACTTCCATGTTTAACTAGACTCCAAATATAACTCGAAGTAGGAATTCTGATCAGCTTCCAGTCCTGATGATCAATCCTGATCCCAGTCCTGATATGTATTCTGATCCTGACGACCATGCAATCCTGATGACGTCAGTAATCCTGATCAGTTGAGTCTAGCTCCTGACGATCATTGAATTCTGATCTAACAGTTCGTATTCTCCTGAAAAATGTTTCACCACTAACATAGAATCACTGAATGCTCTTAAATTTCTTACCTCGAGATTCTTAGCCAGGTTTAATCTGGCTAGCAACGCTTCGTACTCGGTCTCGTTATTGGTTAACGGGAAAGTGAATCTTATCGCTTGACAAATCTCGAAGTCGTCCGGGCTGGAAAGAATTAAACCGGCCCCACATTTTGATCCAGCGACTGACCCATCTACGAACAACTTCCACTTTCCTGGTGACTGAATCAACTGCTCTTCGGGAGCCAGGTCCTTCGGTCCTGAAAAATAGCATTCGACCATGAAGTCCGCCAATGCTTGTGCCTTAATAGATGTTCTGGGGATGTATTCCAAATCATACTCTCCCAACTCGATGGACCATGCCACCACTCTTCCGGACGCCTCCGGCCTTGTCAAAATCTTCTTCAGAGGTTGATCGGTTATGATTTGCACCGTTCACCCTTGGAAGTAATGACGTAGCTTTCGAGTCACCATTATAAGGCCATATGCGAACTTTTCTGCATTTGGATACCTTGTTTCCGTATCTTTCAACTTGTGGGACACATAGAACACTGGGTGTTGAGAACCTTCATGTTCTTTCACTAATACTGCTCCAAGTGTTCGGTCGCTCACCGCTAAGTACAGCTGTAATGTTTCCTTCGGATCTGGCCTCATCAAGAGAGGCGCCTTGGTGAGATATTCCTTCACATCTTCAAATGATTTCTGGCACTTCGGCCCCCATTCAAAATTCTTCGATTCCCGGAGTGCTTCAAAGAAAGGGAGGGCTTTTTTTGCTGATCGGGAAATAAATCTTCGCAGGGCGGCCATTCGACCGGTCAATTTCTGTACATCCCGAACTGTCTTCGACTGGTCCATGTCGATTACTGCTTGTATCTTCTCCGGGTTTGCCTCAATCCCTCGGGCGTTGACCATGTACCCCAAGAACTTTCCACTGGATACTCCGAATGTACACTTGTTCGGATTAATCTTCATGTTGTGCTTCCTCAATGTTTCAAAACACTCTTTGAGGTCCTCCATGTGATCTTCGAACTGAGACTTAACAATCATGTCATCTACATAGCATTCCACATTTCTTTCGATTTGTTTGTGGAAGATCCTGTTGACCACTCTCTGGAATGTGGACCCTGCATTTTTCAGGCCGAAAGGCATTTTGATCTAGGCGTATGTTCCTTTCGGGGTGATGAATGCTGTCTTCGGAATATCCTCGGCATTCATTGCTATCTGGTGGTATCCTGAAAAAGCGTCCAAAAAACTAAGTACCAGATATCCTGCTGTGGCGTCTGTCAGCTGGTCGATGCTAGGTAGCAGGTAGTGGTCCTTCGGACAAGCTTTGTTCAAGTCGGTGTAGTCAACACACATTCGCCATTTGTTGTTTGCTTTCTTTACCACTACTACGTTGGCTAACCAGTCTGGGTACTCAATTTTCTCGATGAATTTTGCTTCCAACAACTTTTCCACTTCGGCTTCGATGATTTTCTGTTTTTCCATGGCGAAAGTCCTCTTCCTTTGCTTTACTGGTTTTGCCTCGGGCTTAACATTGAGGCAATGTCTCGCCGTCTTTGGATCCAAACCAGACATGTCCTCGGGCCCCCATGCGAAGACGTCGTGGTATTGTATGACCACTTCAATCACTTTCTTTTTTAGGTCGGGCTCCATATTTTTCCTGATTCGAACCATCTTCTCCGAACAACATGCATATAGTTCCACTTCCTCGGTTTCTGCTGCTGGTTCGGGAATTGGGCTGGACAGGTCTGCTCCAAACTTTTCTAACTCGATGTTCATGGTTTGGCGACCTCCGCTAGACTCGCATTCAGTCCTCTTTCTTTTACCCCCTTCGGTCAGTTCAAAATCCTGATCCTTCTCCAGATCATCTCACCGATATCATGTTCGGTCGGGAATTTGAGCTTGAGATGAGGAATAGACGCCACCGCCTGGAAGGATGTGAGGGCTGGCCTTCCGAGAATTGCATTGTAGGGGCTCTCCACCCGAACCACATAGAATTTGATCTGTTTTTCCACAGTATATGGAGCTTTGCCCAAAAGAACAGATAGAGTGATAGTACCTTCAATAGGGACTAGCTGATTGCCAAAACCATACAGGGGGGCTTCGTGGCAAGGCTCCACCTGTTCGCCTCCCAGGTTCATTTTGCTATAAGTCCGATGATACAGAATGTTCACCGAACTTCCTCCATCCACCAGTGCTTTCCATACTTTGTTTTGCCCGATCACCGGGTTGATGAGCAAAGGGTCTTCGTGAGGCCAAATCACATCTTCGTAATCGTCCTCGGTGAACATGATCGGCAACGCCTGCTTGGCCGACTAAAACTGGTACAAATTGTAAACCTGCTTTGCGTACCTTTTCTTTACCGTTTTACTATCTCACCCCAAGGTGCTCCCACCGGAGATAGTCTTCACTTTGCCCCTGTACCTTTCAACTTCCTCGGGTTCCTTCCGTTTGTCTTCCTTCGGGGCCAGTTTATCCCTCAGGTCTTTGACAAACTTATTTAGCTCTCCTTCCTTTATCATCTTCTCTATCAGCTTCTTCAAATGGTAACACTCATCATTATTATGACCCTTGTCCTGATGGTAATCACAGTACTTGTTGCCATCCTTCTTATAGTCGGGCATCTTCATTCGGGCTGGGCGAACGAAGCTAGACTTTTCCTTTATTTCATGGAGAATTTTTGAGATTGGCGCGTTCAAAGGGGTGAACGCTGTGCTATCTCTATCTCTTCTTCGTTCGGCTCCCTTGTCTCGGCCTTTCGCCTCGTCTCGCCTATCCTCATATCTTCGCCCAGAATCGTACCTGTCATGCCCCTTCCTTCCCCGGTCTTCTTTCCTATTTTCTCTTCAGGTTCACCTGTCAAAAGAGAAGAATGCGAGAGGTTTGTCCCCCGATTCACCTCCGGTGTGAGAATAAGTTAAAGGTTCCTGTAAGGATTTAATTGAACGTGCAAGTGTTTGTGAGTGTGAAGAAAGTATTAACCTCATAATGAAACATGGTGTGTGCTTTTATAAGCACTTCTTGTACCGGTTCGCCCGGATTCCTCGAGGACACTCGCCCACGTGCGTTGTCCTGTTCATTCGCCTAAAAAGTCGGGAGACTCGGTCATGCAACGGATAGATGCAACTGACCGGACCAAAGTAATGGGCTTGACTTATCAACCAAATCGTTTGGCCCAATTACTATTCGGCCCAATTACTATTGGGGCCCCAACACTTTATAAACTAAATAACTTTATATTAGTTGTTCTGCTGTTGCGTTCTCGTTGCAGAGTTATAAACTTCTAAACATGTACTAAATAAGAATTATAAACTAAATAAGAAAAAGATTGTAATCTTATAATCTAAACAAATTATATCAACATATTATAATCTTATTTAACTGACTATACATATTATAACTGACTTGTAATAATAATGGTGCTACAGTCTGTTTGTTAGGTATTGTTCTAATGTTGGCAATTTTTGTGAATTGTGAACACTGTTCTGATGGATATATAATATGTCAGGAGACTAGCACAATGAGGGACAATCAGACTTGCGATCTTTTTTATTTATAGTTTCTTGAATCCCGTTCATATCACATAATATTTTATGGTTTAGTTCCTTACAATGGTAAGTTTGAATTCATGTATGACTACCTTAACATTAATGACTGGGATGGTTATTTTGCCAGTAACTTTGCTGAACAACTATTCTGAAGAATGCTTTTAATTCTATTGTGTCAACCAGTTAGTACATAGGTGAATTGTAGATTTGGTGTAACCGCATCAAGGACATTGGTTGTAATTTCACCTTTTCTATTTCGATACCTAGGCTTGTCTTGTACAGGCGCATTCATTCTAATATGTGTCCCGTCTAGAGCCCCTAGAAAATTATAATAAAAAATAAACACAAAATGAGACAATGTGTAAATAGTAGATATCTTCTAGTATAATGTTCTTTATAGTGTTTAACCGTACCTTAAAATACTTCCACTTGTCATTAGTCGAGTCATTTGGAATCGGTTATGGATGTTTAAACTCTTGTAATCTCAAAACCCCACTAAGGACCATATGAAAATGCCTACTAATCGATTCAGTCGACCTTTGAAAATTTGTGCTTATAACACTCATTTTTTCATGGTGTGCTAGTATGTATAGAAAAACCGCAACTTGTTCAATTACATTCATATATTTGGTATCACGTATATATCCTCTTGACTCAAGGGTAAAGCACAATGTATGAAATGTCATTATATTCATTCTAAGATTTTTAACACAAGTAGCATCACTTCGATTAACTAACCTATCAACATAGTGAATTTTGTCCATCTTAAAAATGGTATACCTCTGTCTTAATGTTACCCTTGTCCCTAACACAACAATCATTTGAAAAAACCAAGATATTGAAGCAATCATTTTCAGCCACACCATATAAAGCATAATTCTCTTTCTTCGAATATAATTTCTTCTACTTAACGGGAGCCGTGCCATGACTGCATATATAATCAGATAGTTCTTAGAGGTTTTTTTATCAAACACGTAATACACATTCTACAAAAAACCTAAAAACACAATATATTTTTATATATATAAGCAAATACACATAAATGAATCATCTCAGCATATACAAATCAAAAATTCAATATATATATATATATATATATATATATTTATTTATTTATTTATGTATAAACACACCTACAACCAGTTATGAAGATACATAAATCGAAAAACAAATGAAATGTATATATACACACGAACAAGCTATAAATACACACAATAAGCTAACATAAATCTGATTAAGAATTTATATAAATCAATATATTTCAAACCTATTTAGATAGTGTCGATTGAGATTTGAAATTCGTCTCCAAACTATAAATCGATCGGTGAATAAAATTGGACTGAGAGAGAGTAGAGATAGATGGGGAGGGAGAGAGAGAGAGAGAGAGAATACATAGAGAGGGAAGAGAGCGAGAGCGAGCAAGCGAGAGAGAGGGGGAGAACAAGAGAGAAAAGAGAAATGAGTGAGTTTGTGGATATCCTATTATTTTCGATTAGGGGTATCAGACTAATTAATGAATGGGCCTTTCCATTCCTTTGGTCCAACCAAACAACAAATTTCATTTTTGAATGGAATGGGCCATTATATTCCCTCCTCAAACTTTTCCTTTCGACCCAACCAAACACAGTGTAAGTGTTTGTTTTTGGTTCTATCAAGTTATTGCTGGGAACAACACAACAGCTGTTTCAATCTCTATGTAGGTTTGACTGTGATCACTTTTATTATCTTGAATAGAATTTGTGAAAGGGCAACTAGCGAAGTTGTCCTTGCATATATGAAATAGACTTTTCTTATCTTCCTTTGAACTACGGATTTATGATCTTTGGGTTTGGCAAGCTACAATATATTGTTTCCTGCATAATATCTGTGAACTAATTAGCAATTTGTTCAGAAGCGATATCATAATACTGATGGATCTTTATTTGGCCGCTTCATGTTCAAAGGCTGGCATGCTCGACCAGTAGTCATGACAAAGAGTACTGAGTAACTGAGATGTTATCAATTTTGAGTAGAGAGTGGTGGGGAACAGGTGCCATGAAAAAAGCAGCAGCTTATTGAGCAACGAAAGATAAAAGAATGTCAAAGCTCATGCAAGGAGTACGGTTTGCACTGTGCTTTTTTGACATGATACTTTTAATGACTTTATCCAATACAAAACAATGTTTTTCCTTGAAATATATTTAGCTTTCACTCAAATATTTACTCACAGGAACGCTTGGAAAATTGCCTCCTAGCTTCGATTTCTCATAAACTAGCTATTTCTTTTACCCAAAGACCCTCAACAAATAATTCATGCATTGTCGTTATTGTTTCCACTGGAAAAGTGCGTTACAAGAAGTCAAAAACTGTACTCATTTGGCAGGCACACAAAGTTGAACATTTGATGTGTCATAAAATTCTCCGTTGTGGTTGTATCTCGGTCGACGAATTGAATGCCTACCTCATGAACATGATACCAGGAGAGGGAAGAACATATCTAAGCTCTGATAGCGTGTGCAAGGCAAGAATTAAAACTGATGAATAAAAGTCAGGGCCAATCTTTGAAATGTGTAGGATTGTATCTGCCTGGTCAGGTCTTCACTCATGGACAGGTAAAAAACATTGTTTACAAAGAGGTCTTAAGCAATATTCAAGAATCCAACTCTAGCAACGGTATGACACTATATCTTTCTAATTTGTACAGTACGTGCACCACAACAGCCCCACACGCCAAAAAACAAATGATTTGAATAAACTGAAATATTAATAAATAATACTAGCAACAGAGTCTCACAGGTTGCTGCTATGACTTATAACTGCAATGTTCATATTAATCTACAACTGCAGCTCTTTAATTATTTATCCACTTGTAGTTTTGCTTTCCCATTTTATTGTTTGTTATTGTTTGAGTGACATTACCACCTTAAGAAATGAAGCCCAATGCCCTACAGATTATTTGCAACTCTAACATTGTGATATTCAGACCAGGACAATGGCATTTCTGGAGATGGAGTACAAAGTGGCGGGGATTACATGCTGTAAAAATTGCAGCTTATTTGGGTGATGGAACAAAGAAATAGCTTTGCTTTTACAGAGAGTAAGCTTAAATTGTAGTTTCAAACAATAAGCCTACCATTTTATTGTAGGCAACAAACAAGCATGTTCTTTTATTGACTTGATTCAGTGGAACACAATGTTTGTCCTCAGATATATTATACTTTCGCTATAATTTCTTATTCGAGAATTGCTTGCAATCTATACTCTTTATTAATAAGCAAAACAATGTAAACAATGTGAAAATGGCGCGCGGTACTAAAAAGTACCAAAGTACCAAAGTACCAAATTTGGTTATCACTTGACCCGGGTTTGATTCCTCGCAACTACATAATTAATTATACAAGATTTATTTACTTTAAATTCCTTAGCTTCATCCAGGGTTCGATTCCTTACAACTCCGTAATTATACAAGATTTATTTATTTACTTTAAATTCAATAGTTTCATGTAGCGTTAGATTCTTTGCAGCTACGTAATCATACAAGATTTATTTATTTTATTTAATTTCTTTAGCTTTATGCACGGTTCGATTGTCTATAACTATATAATTAAATATTTATTTATTTATTATATATTTTTATCATTCAATTCTCGAAAAATACATTTTTAAATAATATTCATTAATAATTTATTAATACTGATATTTTAATGTCGACTCATGCTCGGCCCGTGCTTGGCACGGGTTATAAGCTAGTATTGTATAAATATCTCTTTGCTGCAAAGGCCGTGAAGAAATAATTAAAGCTCTGCGTTTTTGTTGCCAGTGCAGGACCCCCATTACAAAGGTGCATCTTTGGCATGGCTGCTGATTGTTGTGTCATTTGTTACATTTTGAATTTAGTATACCTTGCTGTTGGCGCACTAACGCGTTCCAGGTTCTGGTCAGAACCTTCTTGGATTACAATTTCATCTTCTGATTTATCAAGCTTACACCTTTCCAACTTTTGAAGTTTAGATTGTGTGAATATTGTTATTTTCTGTTTTTGAAATTTACTTTACATTTAAACTACTGGGTTTTCTTTAAAAGAAAAAATCACATCTTCATCCCTTTCTCTTGGCACCTCTTCGTATTGCAGAATCATTAAGAAGCCTCAGCAAATTATTGGGATGCACATTTTAGCATATATATGTTTTTATCTTACCTTTAGCCTTCACTCCTACAAGTTAAGGTTTGCAATTCTGCCGTTTCCTGTTCATCTGTTTCTATTCTGTTTCTCAATGTAACAATGTTTGTGTTAGTTTGTTTAGAGTGGGTTCTGGACTCTATTTATCCAAACATGGAATAGTTTTATCTTTGGACATGCTTGCATGAATCACCTCCTTGCAATACTAAATTAATTCCAGGCATGCATGTAGCTGAATTATATAAAGTTCTGGGTAATTAGAGAGTTTGGTCTTCCTGAAAATAAAATGCCACTTACAGTTTTATATATCCCCAAATATATTTTCTTTGAACAGTGAGTTGGACACCATGTTAAGGCAAATTGCTTGATGTTTCATTTGATATACAATAAATTTTTAATCATGCCTTCTTTGTCTATGTAAATGTATTACTATATTTTAAGTAATACCTCGTATTCCATTGCACTCTAGTACTGAAGGTACTTTGACTCGCCATATATGATCTACCTTTCTACAGCAAGGTTGAATAATTTTTTAAAATTACCATTAACATTTTGCATAATTCTAACATAATCTAATAAGAAAACAATTTTTTTTTGCGTTTCGAATAGAATGAATGTAAGCATTCACTGTACTCATTATCTAACTTGGGAGGAGATAACTGCAATAAAAATGTAAATGAACAATTTCTTTGATATTATCTTTATTTTTAACAAAGATGCTCCATATAAATTTTTTTCAAATTTTATATTTGTCCTTATACTTAAAAGTTCTCTCTAACCGCTTCGGGGTTTCTCACCTATCAATATTTGTTATCTATACTATCAATACTATCTATACAAGAAGAAACATTAAAAGTTTTGGTCGTCGGTCGGTGGCCGATTCACGGGCCTATCTATAATCAATTTATTAATAACCAATTACCTTTTTTCACTACATTACCTATTTTATATTTATTTTTTAAATCAAACCAACTCATCTTCTAAAAATAAAACGGGCAACATATATATAATATGGTAATATTATTATATATTTATAACTGATTACCTTTTTCAGCTAAAACACATTATTTTTATATTTTTTACCTAAAACAATTCATCTTATAAATAAGACACATATATGGAAACCAAGTTATTGATAACCAAATACCTTTTTCAGCTAAATTATATTACATATTTCATATATCTATTTAACTAAAACACATCATTTTCTAAAAATAAGACGGGCAATATATATATAAAATAGTAATATTATTATATATTTATAACCGACAGCTAAAACACATTATGTGTTTTATATTTTCTAACTAAAACAACTTATCTTCTAAATATAATACATGCAAAATAAATATACAATGGTAATATTGTTTTATATAAATATTAATAAATAACAAGTTATTCTTTTCAGCTAAAACAAATTACCTCTTTCATATTTTCTAACTTAAACAACTAATTTTCTAAAAGTAATGCAGACGTATATATATAAAAATTAATATAATTTTATATAATTGTTAATAAGTAACTAATTGTCTTTTTAAGGATATTACCTGTTTATATTTTTTAACTGAAACAACTAATGTTCAAATTAAAAATAACACGGGCAAAAGATAGATATATTGGTAATATTATTATATTAAACTTATGAAATTCATGTTTATTACAATTTTTTTAACATTCAATTTAAACGAGATAATTAATTAAAATAAAAGTAATAGTATATTGAAATAAACTTGGTATATTGAACAACCACATATTTTGATATTTGCACTTGAGTCCCTTTTTAGATTTTTAAGAGTAAAAAAATACGAATCATTAGATATGTTATTTTAAAATATTTTATATTTTAATATCTAAAATACTACTATTGATTACGTCAATAATATATTAAATTTAAATATTATATTGTTAGATTTATAAATCCAATATATATATATATATATATATATATATTAAAATCTTATCAAATTATATATAATAACTAAAATCTAAATAAAAAATAAAAAAATATTAAAAAAGAGCGTGCATCGCACGGGATATAAGCTAGTATTATATAATAGACGAAACATTAAAAGTTTGGTTGGTCGGTATGGTACGTTGTGATTTTACTTAATTGTCCTTAATTAATTGTACTTCATGTTTTTACTTAATTAACCTTACTTATTTATAGAAATATATTATTAAATAATAATATTACCTATTTATAACCAAATACCTTTTTCACCTAAAATACATAATTTTTTCTAACAAATTCCCTTACTTTTTCAAACATATCACGGGCAATTACCTTTTTTAACTAAAACATGTTAGTTTTTCTATTTTTCCTCACTAAACCCCTCCTTTTTTCAAAAATATCACGGACAAACATTTAGTTATTTATTTTTAAATCTATTTTAATATTATAATTATTTTTTAAAAGTTTACCTATTTTAACATGTCTACTTATTTTTCTTAACAAATACAATTACTAAAAATATTAAAATATAAATAATCAAATAACCATTTATAACCAATTACCTTTTCAGCTAAAACACATTATATATTTTTTCTAACAAAGTCCTTCCTTTTCTAAATATATCACTGGAAATTGCCTTTTACAATTTACTTTTTCTATTTTTCTCAATAAAATCCATTTTTTTCCAAAAATATCACAGAAAATCATTTACTTATTTATTTTAAAACTTACTTAAATACTTTTAATTATTAAATTTTAAAACCTCATTTTCCAAAAATATCACGGGCATTTATCATTTTAACTAAATATATGTTACATTTTTTATTTTTTCTTACTAAAACCCCCCATTTCCAAAAATATAACGGGCAAACACATACTAATTTATTTTAAAATCTGTTTTAATGTTTTTAATTAATTAAAAGTGTTTAGCTATTTTAACATGTCTACTTATTTTTTTCACAATTACAATTAATAAAATATTTAAAAAATAATAATAAAATAACAATTAACAATCCGTGCATCGCACGGGTTTTAAACTAGTATTATTAAAGCCTAAACATTGAAAGTTTTGGTTTTCTCTTAACCGTCGGTTTTTTGTTTTCGGTAATTTTTGTAATTAATAAATTAATGATATAATCAAAATTTGGAAAAGTTTTATTCTACATTAATATTTCACTATATTTTACTACATAAAAATCAAATAATATTGAAATCTAATAAAAAAAATGGAAATGTGGGATCTAATTTGTTTAAATTTAGGATACACTGCTACAAATATACTTCTTTCTTTTTAGGATAACGAAAACTAATACAAATCAGATCTTTAATGGAATTGTATTATTGTCAAGTTACCAAAATAGTAACTAGATGATTGGATTTTATAATTAAAATATTTTTTTTCTAACAAAATCTACTCTTTTTCCAAAAATATCATTACAATAATCTTTAAATTAAAACATATTACCTTTTATATTTGTTATTACTAAAATCTATGTTTTCCAAAAATATGAGTGCAATATTTACTTATTTATTTTAAAACATATTTTAATACTATATTTAATATATAATAAAATAATATAAAAATAGTAACTAACTGATTGCCTTTTATAATTAAAAAAAAATCTAACAAAATCTACTCCTTTTCAAAAAATATCACGACAATTACCTTTAAATTAAAACATAATATCTTTTATATTTGTTATCACTAAAATCTTTATTTTCCAAAAATATGAGGTGCAATCCTTACTTATTTATTTTAAAATCTATTTTAATACTCTATTTAATAAATAATATAAAAATATAAAAATATTAACTAGCTGATTGCCTTTTATAATTAAAACATTTTTTCTAACAAAATTTACTTTTTTTCCAAAAATATCACGGGAAATTACCTTTAAATTAAAATATATTATCTTTTATATTTGTTATCACTAAAATCTCTATTTTCCAAAAATATCAAGTGCAACTCTTATTTATATATTTCAAAACTTATTTTAATACTTTTAATTACTAAAAAAAACTTACCTATTTTAACAAGTGAACGAATTTTTTTAACAAATACAATTAATATAATTAAAACACATCATCACTAAAATCCCTATTTTCCAAAAATATGAGGTGCAATCCTTACTTATTTATTTTAAAACCTATTTTAATACTCTATTTAATAAATAATAAAATAATATAAAAATAGTAACTAACTGATTGCCTTTTATAGTTAAAACATTTTTTTCTAACAAAATCTACTTCTTTTCCAAAAATATCACGGGTGTTATGGATTAAAAAACGTACTTGCGTATTTAATGCTAAGGTTTAATGAGCTTCGAGCTTTAATGGCTGCACTCGTGTTTCCGGACTAAATTGGTCCTCACAAGATGCCTACGTATCTCAAATCGTTATTGAGAATCAAGCCAAAGACGTAGTTCTGATTGTAGGATCAGGGACCTTATATAGGCGTCTGGAGCCTAGTATTTATGGTATGTTTAGGAGACTTAGCGAATAAGTCTTCTTTTTGATATTGGATAAACATTGTATTTCTTACTGGAGAATTCGTTTCCTTGTTGATAAAGGCTATGACTCATTAATTGCCTTTAATTGGGATTCCGGATCCTTCTTTGATGAATTTACCATATTTTGGACTCTTTTTATGAGCTGTATATTTTCCCTATTCATAATTACGAAATTAATGAATAATTAGGGTGTCGGGCCTTAAATATCGGCCTTTCCATTGACTTGTCAATTATATTTCTATAATTACTTTTCTGACCATATCATTTGCCCCCCAACTTCTGGGAAAATCTCCTTGGGGTTTTCGTAGAAGTTATAACGTGTTTTTTCTCAAAATTTTCCATTTTTAAGGGCATTTTCCACCTCAAATTAGGTCATTTTCGACCTCCTTTTTAACCAGGAAACAAGTCATTTTCAACCACGAAACAGGTCATTTTCGACCTGAAATTCGATCTGGATTTTGACCTCGACTGGAGTGAGGTCGAAGGTTTCGACCTCGATTTTTAAGTCTTTTTCGACCTCGATCCAGCCTTTTTTCGACCTTGATTGGTCCCAGGTCGATGGTTTCGACCTCGACTTCCCAGTCATTTTCGACCTCGGTCATTCGACCTCGATCCCTTATACTTTTGACCTCGATTTACAGGTCATTTTCGACCTGGGTCATTCGACCTTGATTCCTCATACTTTCGACCTCATTTTACAGGTCATTTTTGACCTGGGTCATTCGACCTCGTTCCAGCCTTTTTCGACCATGATTTCTAGGTCAATATCGACCTCGATCTCTAGGTCGTTTTCGACCTCATTTAGGCGTGAGGTCGAACGCTTAGACCTCGTTCACTCTTGTTTCGACCTTGAATCCTTCTGTTTTCGACCTCACTTGGGTGTGAGGTCGAGGGGTTCGAGCTCGATTTATAGTGTATTTTTTATCTCAATCAATCGACTTTGATCTAGGGTCTTTTCGACCTCAAATTTTCAAATTTTTGACTGGATTTTTGGTGCGAAGTCGATGGAAAGACCTCAATTCCTCGTATATTTTCGACTTTGAGCCTTCGATGTCGTTATAAGGTTTTTTCGACCTCAATTTCATTATTTTCGACTTTATTTGGGAGCGGGGTCGTTGGAATCGACCTCGTTTTCCCATATGTTTTCGACCTCGGTCGTACGATTTCGATTTAATGTCTTTTCGACCTTAAATCTTTTATTTTGCCTTGGCTATATTTCAAATTTCATTCTTTTCTTAGACCTTAACTAGCCCAATTTTTAATTGGACTTAAATTATTCCAGCCTTGGGCCTTATTGGGCCTTTATTGTTTGGGCTTCGAATTTGCCTGAGACCCAAATTATTTGGGTTTTAATCTCTATAATCCATAAATGGATTTGTGGGCCTTAACTGGCTATAGACGGTTGCCCTTCCTTAACCGGCTGGGTTTCCAGTCACTAGGCGATTCCTGGCGAGATTTTCTGTTGAATCTCATCGTTTTCTGGGTTTCTTACTTGAAGTTTTGAAGAATTCTTTGAAGATTCTGGGCTTTCTTTGAAGATTCTAGGTTGAAAATGGCTGATCGCGCTTCCCAACGTCTATGATAATGCACTAGGATTTCATAGAAGTTATACCGGTCTTTTTCGAGACTTGGGGTCTTTTTATCCCTTACCTGGGACTTACTACCCTTTTTTGGGGATTTTAATATACACTAGTGTTTCACGAGTATCGTCTTGGTGTAAAGTGTGGAGCGACCTACACATTTACGATGATTTTGCCTTATTCGAGGCTAACTTGACATTTGCATAAGCCTTTTATGTCTTATACTGTCTTGTTTTGGCTTCAAGCTTTTCATTGAGCATATCGAATGATGGGGTTTGGACTGAATGTCTTAGGTTTTTGGGTTTCAACCCATCATTTGCTTTCTAGGAAGCTCATGATTTCATCGAACCTTATTTCTATTTGTCCTAGTAGTGAGTCCAATCAGGACACACTTTAAACATAATAGACTTTAAAATTTGAGGCATGCCAAGTCCTTGGCACCTCATGCCCTTCGAGGGTTTCTAGCTTGTACGAGCCTCAACCAAATACGTTCTTGACACGATATGGTCCTTCCCAATTTGGGGCCAACTTGCCTTTTTGTCCAACTCCAGATGCCTCAATCTTTCGGAGGACTAAATCTCCTTGTCGAAAGAATCTCTCTTTAACCCTTAGGTTGTAATAGAAAGATGCTCGTTTCTGATGCTGAACTATCTTGGCATTTGCCTCATCTCTAACTTCATCAATCAAATCTAAGGCCAGCCTCAAGCCTTCCTCATTTATTTCTGGCTCATAAGCCTCAATTCTTAGAGACGTGTGAATAATCTCCACTGGAACCACTGCCTCTGCCCCATATGCCAACAGAAAGGGGGTAGCTCCAGTGGTGACTTTGCAGGTAGTACGATATGCCCATAGTATGGGGAGCAATTCGTCCACCCAAGTGTTTCTGGAGCGTTCAACTCTTTTCTTCAGTCCATCTAGAATAATTCGATTTGCAACCTCAGCTTGTGCATTTGCTTGAGGATGGGCGACAGAAGTGAAGCGCAACTTGATATCGTTCTCATCACAATATTTCTTAAACTCATCGTTGTTAAACTGAGTTCCATTGTCTGTGACCAAGATACGTGGAATCCTGTATCTTCATATCACATTTTCCCAGAAGAAATGCATCACTTGTTTGGTGGTTATCTTGGCTAATGGCTTAGCCTCAATCCACTTGGTGAAGTAGTCGATTGCTACTATCAAAAACTTTCTTTGAGCACTTGCCATTGGAAATGGCCCGAGTATATCAATTCCCCACATGGCAAAGGGGATAGGTGAGTTAATGGATGTCATCATTTCTAGTGGTTGTCTAACCACTGGTGCATGCTTTTGGCACCGCTCACATTTCTTCACGTAGCTTTTAGCATCAACAAGCATGCTTGGCCAATAGAAACCTAGACGTGTGACTTTATGAGCAAGGGCTCTGCCCCCCAAGTGCTGCCCACAAATTCCTTCATGTACTTCCCTTAGGGCCAATTCTGCCTCTTGGGGTCTCAAGCATTTTAGATAAGGAATGATGAAAGACTTCTTGTATAGAATTCCCTCAATCAGGGCATACCTTAATGCTCTCACATACAGCTTTCGTGCTTCTGAAGTGTCGTTGGGTAACCACCCAGTTTCCAGATGAGCTTTGATGGGATCTATCCAACAACTAGCAACATCAATAGGTGCTACCAACTTTCCTTTGATGTTTGGGGTCCTCAGTTCTTGGAAGTATACACTCCCTGCATAGTTTTCAATTTCGGAAGAAACAAATTTAGACAAGGCATCAGCCTTCATGTTTTCTTCCCTTGGAATGTGCTCTACATAACATTAATCAAACTGAGTCATGATGGCCTTGACAAGTTTCAAGTACTTGGCCATGACTTCATCTCTGGCCTCAAATTCCCCATTTACTTGGGAAACCACTAGCCTCGAATCTCCACATACTTTCAGAGTTTTGACTCTCAAGGCTCCAACCAGCCCTAGGCCAGCTATCAGAGCTTCATATTCAGCTTCGTTGTTTGTCGTTGGGAAGTCCAGTTTTAGTGCGTACTCTATGAGGAATCCATCAGGACTTTGTAGCACTAAACCAGCTCCACTTGAATTTGTTTTTGATGCTCCATCAAAATAGAGCACCCAACATTCTTTGGAGACCATTTCTTGATCTTTCTCATCCTCCACTATTACTTCCTGCCCCCCGACTTCTTGGTTGTCAATGGTGCATTCAACCACGAAGTCAGCAAGTGCTTGAGCTTTGATGGCCGTTCGAGGCTTATACTTGATGTCAAATTCCCCGAGTTCAATGGCCCATTTGATCAATCTTCCACCAACTTGAGGGCTATGCAAGATGTTTCTCAGAGGTTGATCAGTCAAGACCTCTATCTTGTGAGCCTGGAAGTATGGGCGTAGCTTTCTTGAGGCCATTATCAAGGCTAAAGAAAACTTCTCAATCGTTGAGTAGTTTATTTCTGGCCCATGTAGAATCTTACTCACATAGTAGATGGGTTTCTGAACCTTCAATTCTTCTTTTACCAAAACGGCTCCAAGGGCTGTGCTAGAAACCGCCAAGTACAAATAGAGAATTTCCCCTGGCTTGGGCTTTGCCAACAGTGGTGCCTCAGCCATGTATTTCTTCAGGGCCTCAAAGGCCTCTTGGCTTTCAGTCGTCCATTCAAAGTTTTTCACATTCTTGAGTGCTTTGAAGAAGGGTAAACACTTCTCTCCTGATTTGGAGATGAATCTTCACAATGCTGCCACTCTCCCTGTTAGTTTCTGGACATCTTTGACAGTCCATGGTGGTTCCATGTCTAGAATTGCTTTGTTTTTATCGGGATTAGCCTCGATTCCTCTCTTGGAAACCATCAGGCCTAAAAATCTTCCCGAGCCTACACCAAAGGCACACTTAGCTGGATTCAACATCATCTTGTGGTGCCTTAGCACTTCAAATGCCTCTCGGAGGTGCTCAATGTGATCGGCCTTATCGAGGCTCTTGACTAACATGTCATCTACATAGACCTCCATGGTTTTTCCAATTGAGTGTCCAAAAATTTTGTTCACCAATCTTTGGTATGTTGCCCCTGCATTCTTAAGTCCAAATGCCATGACTAGATAACAGAAAACACCAAAGTCAGTGATGAATGATACCTTGGAGATGTCATCTTTGTGCATTTTGATTTGGTTGTATCCACTAAAGCCATCCATGAAGTTGAGCATCTCGTGTCCAACTGTAGCATCTATTAATGCATCAATCCTTGGTAAGGGAAAACAATCCTTAGGACATGCATCATTCAAGTCAGTGAAGTCCACACACATCCTCCATTTTCCATTGGCCTTTTTGACCATTACGGGGTTAGCCAACCATTCCGGGAATTGTATCTCTTCAATGAATCCGGCCTCTAGAAGTTTTTCAACTTCTTGTTTAATGGCCTCTTGCCTTTCTGGAGAAAAATTTCTCTTCTTTTGTTTCACCGTCTTTCTTTCAGGATCCACATTCAACTTGTGAGTTATCAATTGGGGATCAATCCCTGGCATATCAGCCGCTGTCCAAGAAAAAACGTCATTGTTCTCTTGAAGAAAAGATACGAGCTTGCTTTTCAATGGCTCAGGTAGTAGTGCCCCGACATAAGTCACCTTCTCCGGTTCACCAGGGACTAAGGGAATTGGGATTAAATCCTCAGCTGGTTTCCCTCTTCGGTCCTCATTGTCACTAGTGTCCATGTCTTCAATTGGGAGAACTTGCCCCCCCCCCCCCGACTCCATCAAGCCTTAACGCGGCTACATAACAACTTCTAGCCATCTTTTGGTCTCCTCGTTCTTCACCAATCCCATTCCTCGTTGGGAACTTGATTTTCAGATGATAGGATGAGGCAACGGCCTTGAACGCATGAAGACCAGTCCTTCCCAGGATTGCATTGTAGGTCGAAGTTTCCTTTATAACTATGAAGTTCAGCATTTGAGTAGACGTATTCATCCCTTGCCCCATGGTCATTGGGAGTTGGATAGTGCCTTCCAGTTTTGATTCCACCCCATTGAATCCGTATATGGGCATATTTGAGGGTGTTAACTGAGAATCAGTGTAACCCATCTTGATAAAAGCATCGTGGAACAAGATATCCACTGAAGCTCCATTGTCGACTAGGACTCTCTTTGTTTCGGAATTGCCAATCACAGGTATGATGACTAGAGGGTCATCGTGGGGGAACTTCACCCCTTCCAAGTCTGAATCATCAAAACCTATTGACACTTCTGTTCTGGCACGCTTCAGTGCTTCTCCAACCACAGTCATTACCTCTCGAGCATAAGCTTTTCTTGAGTTTCGGGAGGACCCCGCAGCAGTTGGTCCTCTTAATATCATGTTGATGACTGTCCCTCGGGGCTTAGGGTTACGATCTTGGTCGTTGTCCCTTCTGTCATAATCCTTCCTTTCATAGTTTACTCTTTGACTCCCTTGATTTCCATCCTTGGTGAATTTGCTGAGTTTTCCTCTTCGTATCAGAAATTCGATCTCATCTTTCAATTGCCTACAATCGTCGGTGTCGTGACCGACTTCTTTGTGGAACCGACAGAACTGATTTTGGTTCCGTTTGGACATGTCAGCCCTCATTGGCTTCGGCCATTTGAGATCTCCTTCCTTTGCTATCTTCATCAGAATTTGACTCCTGAAAGTGTTCAATCTTGCATACTCCGTAAACTTTAGCCCAAAATTGTTTCTCTTGGGTGGAGAATCAGAGTCCTTTGACGTTCTGGGAAACTTTTCCTTGACGTCGTACTCCTGAGTTTCTTTTCTTTTCTTTGAGTTTCCACTACTGCTAGCAGTGGGTTCATACTTTCTCATGTTTCTTCAGCCTTGATATACTTTCCGGCTCTATCTTGGAGCTTCAGCATGCTCTCGGGTGGATGTTTAGCTAACGACCTTTTGAAGTGGTCATCAATAGTTCCTTGTTGCAGGGCTATCATAGCCACTCTGTCCTCTAAGTCCGGGACTTTCAAAGTCTCCCGAGTGAATCGATTGATGTTGTCCCTTAGGGCTTCATTCTTTCCTTGCTGGATTGCCATGAGTGATGCAGAGCTTTTCTCATGCACCCTTCCACTAATGAACTGATTGATAAAAGCTTTGCTTAGTTCCTTGAAAGACCCAATTGAGTTGGGAGGAAGACGGCTATACCAGCGTTGGGCGATGCCTGCCAAGGTTTGTGGAAACGCCCTACACTTGATCGCATCGTTGGTTGACTGCAACAGCAGTGCATTGGAGAAGGTCCTTACATGATTTGCGGGATCTCCCGTTCCATCACAGGCCTTGATCGAAGGCATCTTGAATTTTCTGGATATAGCCATTTTCATGATGTCTTGAGTAAACGGTGGTGTAGGATCATCAGGATCTCCTAGGGGCAACAGAATACTAGGATCACCCCTTGGGGCTTCGGCCCTCTTGGTTCTTCTTGCCGGTGGATCCAAGTTGATTATCGGGATCCCTTCAGTCGTTCGGCTTTGAGATTGAGCGGCCTCCTCCTCAGCAAGGAGTTTCTTGAGTCTTGCAGTCTCTGCCTAATGGGCTGCAATTTTCTCCTTAGTAGTTTGGGGTTGATCCCGATTTGTCTGGGAAGAACGTCTCCTTCTTGGGGCGATATCCTCTGCAGTTGTATAACCCTCATCCTCGGTGTATGGGCCCGAGTAATCTTGAACGAAAGGGGTCTGGCGAGTTTGTTGATTTTGGGGTCCCAGACCTTGAATATAAGGGGGCACATATGCCTCATGGTAGATTGGATTAGTTCCACTACCGCCCGCCATGGGTCGAGGGGGCATGCCATAGCTTGGCATCCCCAAAGTCTGATTCGCGTATTGAGGGAGATCAGTAGTATGGAGTTGAAGGCTTCTCGGTGCATTCATGATGAGTGGAGAAGTCGAGATTTGTTGCTGGTGAACGGTCTCTTGTGGATTAGATCCATGAATGACCCATCTGCAGGGGATTCGTCCCTTCAACCAAAATTGGGATTTCCGGTCCTTGAGTGTTGGTGGGGATATTCGTCCCTTGAGTGCCAATAGTTGGAGGTGGTTGATTTCCATGAGTATCAGCCTCAGAGGTGACAGGGCGATCCTCAGGAGTTTGAGTATCTCGAGCTGTTCTTCGTGTGTTTGCCATGGTTGATGTTGTCTTCCCACAGACGGCGCCAAATGTTATGGATTAAAAAACGTACTTGCGTATTTAATGCTAAGGTTTAATGAGATTCGAGCTTTAATGGCTACACTCGTGTTTCCGGACTAAATTGGTCCTCACAAGATGCCTAAGTATCTCAAATTGTTATTGAGAATCAAGCCAAAGACGTAGTTCTGATTGTAGGATCAGGGACCTTATATAGGCGTCTGGAGCCTAGTATTTATGGTATGTTTAGGAGACTTAGCGAATAAGTCTTCTTTTTGATATTGGATAAACATTGTATTTCTTGCTGGAGAATTCGTTTCCTTGTTGATAAAGGCTATGACTCATTAATTGCCTTTAATTGGGATTCCGGATCCTTCTTTGATGAATTTACCATATTTTGGACTCTTTTTATGAGCCGTATATTTTCCATATTCATAATTACGAAATTAATGAATAATTAGGGTGTCCGGCCTTAAATATCGGCCTTTCCATTGACTTGTCAATTATATTTCTATAATTACTTTTCTGACCATATCAACGGGCAATTATCTTTAAATTAAAATATATTACCTTTTATATTTGTTATCATTAAAATCTCGTTTTTCCAAAAATATCAAGTGCAACTTATATATTTTAAAACATATTTTAATACTTTTAATTATTTAAAAAAACTTACCTATTTTTTTTTCTAACAAAATTTACTTATTTTCCAAAAATATCACGGGCAATTACATTTAAATTAAAATATATTACCTTTTATATTTTGTTATGACTAAAATCTCTATTTTCCAAAAATATCAAGTGCAACCCTTACTTATATATTTTAAAACTTATTTTAATACTTTTAATTATTTAAAAAAATTACCTATTTTAATAAGTGAACATATTTTTTTTAAATACAATTAATATAATTAAAACACATATAAAAATATTATGGGCAGTTACTTTTTTTAATTAAATATGTTAGCTTTTCTATTTGTCCTTATTAAAAAAACTTGAAACCCTGATATTTTGATGATAACACTAACAGCAAGCTGGGTTAAGTGTATTATACTAACATGGTTTTGCAGGAAATAAAAGCTATGTATTTTTTCTAACAAAACATGTTGTAGCAGCTAGCTGGCAGACTAATTTTCTATGCAGGTAGCAAGCTGGCAGAGAAACTTTGTCTACAGGCAGCAAGCTGGAAATTCTTCCAACAGATAGAGTTTTAGTCCTAATTTATAGGAAAAATTCTTGGAAACGTTTCGTAAGGACTCTATCAGTTATATAAGGTATATATATATATATGGGCTCAAATATTTTCAAATATATTATATATATATATATAGTTCCTAAAATAAAGGAAGTTGATATACGTTGTTTATAATCTAACAACTTCTATTATTTTATGGGCTTTTCAAACCAGATTGAATTTGTCTTTCTTAACGTTCCTTCTCTAACTCATCTGGTTTCTGAACGTTGATTTCATGAACGTTGGTTTGAATTAATCATGGAACAAAAATACGTGAGACTTGGTAGTCAAGACCGTTAGTTGTTGATCGATTAATTCAAAATCATTGTTTCATTATAAAAAGACTTGTGCTGTTTTCATTCTAGCAGTTGGACTACATTCAAAAGAAAACACAAGTGTTTTACAAACCGATTTGATATATCTTTCATATACTTTTGAGCTCTAATATATATTACATCTTATATCTTTGATTAGAGTTCATATATTCAATTGTAATTGATTATACTTGTATTGTTCAACTTGTAAGTTGGTAGTTGCTGGTTTTGTGAGCTTGGGAAACAAGGGTTCAAGGAACTTGATAGCTAGAGGAGTTTATACTTGGATTAGTATAGTACTTAGAGAGCTGTGTTCAAGGAACAAGGTGTTTCAGCAAGCTGCTAACAGTAACAGGGAGTTCAGGGAGATATATTATTGTATTGTGTAGTTGTAATTCACTTTGATCAATAATATATTCCTTTGCCGTGTTGGTAAAGGACCAGGACGTAGACCTATAGGAGATAGGGGTCGAACCTGGCTAAAATTGCTGTGTGTTCTTTATTTTCTGCACATTTTCTATACTGCTGTGAACAACGTAGCTAGCTGCCACTCTATATTCTGTAAACTCAGTAAGCTGCCAGACAGCAAAAACAGACTGATTTTTGCTTTTTCAGTCACATATCTTGGTAATAATTAAAATCGGTCATTGTTAGTCATAACACCTATTCACCCCTCCCCTCTAGGTGTTGATTATCATTTGGTATCAGAGCTTTGGTATACTAATCTTTCTGTAACAGGAAAAGTATCGATCAAATGGCTGACAATTATCCCGAAGGAAAGTCTGACTACCGTGCTCCTCTCCTCACTGGAACGGACAATTACAACTGGTGGAAAGGGCGTATGGAAACATATTTATCCAGAGATCCACTTGTTCTAAGGATTGTTCAAAAGGGTCCATATGTTTTCCTTGATAAAGATGGCAAAGATAAGGATGTTGATGATCTTACTACTGATGAATTGATCAAATTTGGATATAATGGAAAGGCAAAATTGAGCTATTATTTGTTTCTACGGAATACCAGCGAGCTGATATCCTCACTAAGCCATTAGCTGAGGAACGTTTTTCTGTTCTTCGTCGAGAACTTGGCATGTGCAATGTTTTGGCAGCAAGCTACCAATAATATATCCTGGTACTTTCTTATCCTTATCTCGTTTATTTATTTCGTTTATTTTTGGTGTTCTATAATTGTTATTTGTTATTCGTGTAGATATATACATGTGTTTAATAGTCTTCCGTGTTTATTTGCAATACGTTTTGTATTCGGCTAAGTCTATTTTTTTTCTTTTCCTATGTTTTGGGGTGGGTCGCATTTAATGTTCATCCTAAACTCTTCACCTCCCCTTAAAATTCTAAAAAGAGGTTAAACCAAATTAGGCTCCCCTGACTTCTCATTTTCTTTACGCCCTAATTCAATATTCTCTCCAACCTAAGGTTTTCTTCATTTCACACAATGAGAAACACTCGTGGTAAAAAGGCTTCTTCTACTGCTCTTACTCCGGCTGAATCCAAGGTGGCTAAAGGGAAAAATAAACGATTGTTCGATGAAGATGATGATGTCTACCTATCTCCGGTTCGACTTGACAGTGGGGATGAATTTTCCGGTGGGCAGCGTTCTGGTCATGGCGACGGTTCTTCTGTCAAGCGCTCCAAGTATGATATCACTTTTGTTTCCAAGGATCTCGAGGTGCGGTTTAACAAATTTCGTTTAGGTGACAGAACAATCATCTCCGGTCGTCCTCTTGCAGGTAATTCATACCATAAATGTGGCGCGATTAAGTTCTTTACTCAGTTAGGGTTTGATTCATTCATAAAAGATTTGCCACGCGACTGTTATCCTAATTGTGTTTACGAATTTTATGCTAATTTGGATATTGTGAAGAATGGTGTTTGCATGTCAAATGTTCGTGGGACTAAGATAATGTTAACTGCAAATTCACTAAATGATATTTTGGGTATTTCTGCTCCATCTACTCTGTCTATTTGTACGAATAAGGGTCCAGTTGATATTGAGGGTTTTTCTGCTTTAGATCAATTGAAAGTCATTCGTAATATTGATGGGTTATTGCAATATGCTTCTCCGACTACTAAATCTGTGACTCTGATGGCCCATTTATTGTTTCGCGTGGGTTTAGCCAATATTAATCCTCGTTTAGGCAGTCGCTCAAACTTTGCGGGTCAAGATGTTACTCTTATTGCTATGCTGTTGTCCGGTCGTAAGTTTGATCTGTCTGGGTTAATTATCAAGAATATGTTGGATGTTTTTGATTCTGGTAATCAACCGGGTTTACCCTATGGATTGTTATTAACTCGAGTGTTTGAGTGGTATGGTGTACCACTAAGAGAGGCTGATAAAGAGGTTGTCACAGAATTTTTAGATCAAAAGAGTCTTCTCCAGTCTCATCTCAAAGTGGAATCTGATGGTACGTTAGTCCAAATGCCAATTCCAACACCACCTCTTCCACAACCAACTCCTGTTGATTCTGATAAGCTTGATGTTCACGAGGTTGAAATGGCAGTTTTTATGGATGACGTTCGTGAGTCTTTCAAAGCTGTTCATACTCGACTTGATGTCATGACTGATGAAATAAGGTTTCTTCGAGATTTGATTATTGGGTCAAAGTCTTCTTCTCGTTTTTGTGCGTTTGCTGCTACTGTTGCAGAATCTGGTTCTCCTGCTCATACCTCTCATCAGAATGCTGCTATGACTTCAACTGCTGTGGATGCTCCTCTGGATGCTGCCAAGACCTTGGTTGCTGATATTGCTCAGGATTATGCTGTTGCTGATGGAACTGAGGAGGATGATGATAAAATGGATGCCTAAGTTTTTCTTCTTTTTATGATTAAGGGGGAGTTAAATTTTAGGATTTTCTGGGTAATTTATGGGTTATTGAACATGTTTTGAACTTATGTGGTTGTTATTTGAACTTATATGTTTTGTTATGGGGTACTGCTGGTTTATGCAGTTAAAACTAATTGCTGGTACAATTTGGTAATTTAAGTTGGTTTATGTGAACTAATGGCTTTATTTATCTTAGTTGAAATGCATATCCGTTAGATAAATATTTTGGTGCAGGATTATTAGATTGAGGGGGAGAATTATTCTTTTCCTAAAATTGTTGTGTAATCATCAAAAAGGGGGAGATTGAAACCCTGATATTTTGATGATAACACTAACAGCAAGCTGGGTTAAGTGTATTATACTAACATGGTTTTGCAGGAAATAAAAGCTATGTATTTTTTCTAACAAAACATGTTGTAGCAGCTAGCTGGCAGACTAATTTTCTATGCAGGTAGCAAGCTGGCAGAGAAACTTTGTCTACAGGCAGCAAGCTGGAAATTCTTCCAACAGATAGAGTTTTAGTCCTAATTTATAGGAAAAATTCTTGGAAACGTTTTGTAAGGACTCTATCAGTTATATAAGGTATATATATCTATATGGGCTCAAATATTTTCAAATATATTATATATATATATAGTTCCTAAAATAAAGGAAGTTGATATACGTTGTTTATAATCTAACAACTTCTATTATTTTATGGGCTTTTCAAACCAGATTGAATTTGTCTTTCTTAACGTTCCTTCTCTAACTCATCTGGTTTCTGAACGTTGATTTCATGAACGTTGGTTTGAATTAATCATGGAACAAAAATACGTGAGACTTGGTAGTCAAGACCGTTAGTTGTTGATCGATTAATTCAAAATCATTGTTTCATTATAAAAAGACTTGTGCTGTTTTCATTCTAGCAGTTGGACTACATTCAAAAGAAAACACAAGTGTTTTACAAACCGATTTGATATATCTTTCATATACTTTTGAGCTCTAATATATATTACATCTTATATCTTTGATTAGAGTTCATATATTCAATTGTAATTGATTATACTTGTATTGTTCAACTTGTAAGTTGGTAGTTGCTGGTTTTGTGAGCTTGGGAAACAAGGGTTCAAGGAACTTGATAGCTAGAGGAGTTTATACTTGGATTAGTATAGTACTTAGAGAGCTGTGTTCAAGGAACAAGGTGTTTCAGCAAGCTGCTAACAGTAACAGGGAGTTCAGGGAGATATATTATTGTATTGTGTAGTTGTAATTCACTTTGATCAATAATATATTCCTTTGCCGTGTTGGTAAAGGACCAGGACGTAGACCTATAGGAGATAGGGGTCGAACCTGGCTAAAATTGCTGTGTGTTCTTTATTTTCTGCACATTTTCTATACTGCTGTGAACAACGTAGCTAGCTGCCACTCTATATTCTGTAAACTCAGTAAGCTGCCAGACAGCAAAAACAGACTGATTTTTGCTTTTTCAGTCACATAACTTGGTAATAATTAAAATCGGTCATTGTTAGTCATAACACCTATTCACCCCTCCCCTCTAGGTGTTGATTATCAAAACTTACTTATTTTAACATGTCAACGTATTTTTTTAATAAATACAGTTAATATAATTAAAACACTTCTAAAAATATCACGGGCAATTACTTTTTTTAATTAAAACATGTTAGATTTTCTATCTGTCCTTATTATTAATATTATTTTATTATAAAATATTATTAATAATACCTCATTTATCTTTCTTGGCTTCATTTGTATTTTTTTTTATATTTTTTTATGTTCCAATGAATATTTAAGTTTCTCATTTTATAATTTATCATATTAATTTTTGTTTTATTTAATATTTTCCGTTCACATTAAATTTTTTTAGTTTATTATTTTTTAAGGCCCGTGCCTTGCACGGGTTATAGACTAGTATTATTAACTCCTTATATATAATAAGCGTAAGGAGATTTTATCCAAAACTTTGGTCGGTCTATACTATCAAAAGTTATACGATTCGTTGGATTATAAAACTATAAATATTCAAATAGATGAGGACCGTTAGATATAATATTAAAAATTGTATTTGATTAATAATAGGATAATATTTAAATACTAAAGATGTATTTTGATAATTTAAACCAATTATAAATGAGTTTTCTATATTGAATAGGAATCTTTATGTAAAAATTCGTAATTATCTTTTCTCTTTAGTTTATGGATAGTTCCAGTTAGATAATAATTATTAAACCATCATTAAAGATAATTTTGTTGGCTTCGCGTGAGCCGTAAAATAGTTAAAATCCGTTGTCTAAAAATAGAGCCCAAACAGTAAAGTGATTATCTAAATTTTAATAAATATTTTTTTTTTATTATTGTAGCACCAATTTATTTTCCTAATTCTTTTAAATTTATAAATTCTATGTTTATTTCAATAAAATATTAAAACCAATTTAAGAAAAAATTAAAATCGATATGGTCCGTGTACGATCACTATACGACCAAATTAATAATTAAGATCGATGAGAATTGTTAGATCTAATATTAAAAAGTGTATCTGATTAATAATAGAATTATATTTAAATACTAAAAAGTGTATTTTGATAATTTAATTTTTTTCTATGTAAAAATTCTTAAATATATTTTCTCTTGAATTTATGTATAGTTTCAGTTAGATAATAATTGTTAAACCAAATATCAAGATAACAATTCATATCGATTACAATATTAAAAATTATATTATATAATGCTCATATATATCATAGTAACAATGATACACGTTATAAGTGACTTAGAAGAACTCCTGTACATGAATAAATTTAAACACTTTTTTTTTCTGAAGTAACGTAACAATTTGATTAATCCAAATTATAATTATATTATTTTACATATAACAAACATAAAAGGATAATATCAAAATGTTATTAAAATATTGAGGGTTTCATATTCATAAACGATAATTTTGAATATAATACTTATATAAAAATGTGTATTTGATTAAAGGTAGAATTATATTTAAATACTAAGAAATGTGATTTGATAATTTAAACCAATTATATATTGAATTGAATTCTTTATGTAAAAATTCTTAACCGTCTTTTTTTCGGTCTATGGGTAGGTCAACTGGTCAAGTTAGATAATAATTATTAAACCATCATTAAATTAAAGACAATTTTGTTAGTTTCGCATGGGTTGTAAAATCGTCAAAATTCAATTTCTAAAACTCAGGATAGAACCCAAATATTAAAGTGAGTATCTAAATTTTAATAAATATTTTTTATTATTGTAGCACCAATTTATTTATTTTCCCACTAATTCTTTTAAATATAGAAATTTTATGTTTCTTTTATTAAAATATTAAAATTAATTAAGAACAAATTCAAATCGATAAATAATATAATAATATTAAAAGAGTAGAGTTAGTGATTTTTTTTGTATCATATTTTATTGGTCTTGCATAATTGTTTTATTTAATACATCATTGGGAATTTATCCATGATCTATGGTAGTATTATTTTATTATCCCTCTTACTCTTATTATATTATTAAGATATAATAATGAAAATTAATTTATAACGTGTAGTAGTATAATTGTGATAGACTTTATATTAAAAGAATAATTGATTTATAAATGTTTAATTATTAAAAATAATTTAAAATATATAATAGTACATCGTGTTTGATTTTAAACTAAAATAGTGATTTTTAGTAAATATTTTTTGATAAAAAAATATGTATATATGGATATGTTAAAATAAAATCATTATTATATTTAAATTAGAATTGTTAAACTAACCATGGTTAGTTAAATATGATGAGAATGTTAAATAAGGAAAACTCTTACTATAATTTGATTTGTCTAAAATTTTGGGATGAGCTATGAGTGGTCCTAAAATAATTCATAGTTTTCACTTTAACTGTATACCTGGATAGACTCATGTATTATAATAAAGGATAAATAATTTTTTCCCGTCCTAACCTGGGATAATGGAGTAAATGAACTTCTCGCAAAATACATTAATGAATACATTTTAGGGAAATCTTTAAAGGTCCTACGTAAATATAAATGAATATTTATCAAAATTAAAGTAATATATGTTTTTATGATATATGCTATCTAGTCAAAAAAATTCATAATTTATATTTTAATAGACTCTAAATAAATTATTAAAACAATCTTATGAACAATCTCAATTATGTTAAAATAGTTTAAACACATTATGTTTAATTTATACGTATAATTCATATATACATATTATTGAATGTAAAGAAAATATATAATAAAATTTTTAAATTTTTAACTATTATCTCTTAGTGATATGGACAGAAAAGTAATTATAGAAATATAATTGCTGATTCAATTAAAAGGCCGGTATTTAAGGACCGACACCCTAATTATTCATTAATTTCGTAATTAATGAGTAGGGAAAATATACAGCTCATGAAAAGAGCCTTGATTATGGAAAATTAGTCAAAGAAGGATCTGGAATCCCAATTAAAGGCAATCAATGAGTCACAACCTTTATCAACAAGGAAACGAATTCTTCAGCAAGAAATACAATACTTATCCAATATCAAAAAGGAGACTTATCCTTTAAGTCTCCCAAACATACCATAAATACTAGGCTCCAGACGCCTATATAAGGTCCCTGATCCTACAATCAGAATTACGTCTTTGGCTTGATTCTCAATAACGATTTGAGATACGTAGGCATCTTGTGAGGACCAATTTAGTCCGGATACACGAGTGCAGCCATTAAAGGTCGAAAGCTCATTAATCCTAGCATTAAATTCACAAAGCACGTTTTTTAATCCATAACATTTGGCGCCGTCTGTGGGAAGACAACATCAACCATGGCAAACACACGAAGAACAGCTCGGGATACTCAGACTCCCGACGATCGCCCCCTCACCTCTGAGGCTGATCAGCCACCACCGACTACCGGCACACAAGGGGCGAATATCCCCACCAACACTCAAGGACCGGAAATCCCAATTTCGGTTGAAGGAACGAATCCCCTGCAGATGGTCATTCATGGATCTAATCCACAAGAGACCATTCACCAGCAACCAATCACAACCTCCCCGCTGCTCATGAGTGCACCAAGGAGCCTTCAACTCCATACTACTGATCTCCCTCAATACGCGAATCAGACTTTGGGGATGCCAAGCTATGGCATGCCCCCTCGACCCATGGCGGGCGGTAGTGGAACTAATCCAATCTACCATGAGGCATATGTGCCTCCTTATATTCAAGGTCTGGGACCCCAAAATCAACAAACTCGTCAGACCCCTCTCATTCAAGATTACTCTGGCCCATACACTGAGGATGAGGGTTATACAACTGGGGAGGATGTCGCCCCAAGGAGGAGACGTTTTTCACAGACAAATCGGGAGCCACCCCAAACTACTAGGGAGAAACTTGCAGCCCATGAGGCAGAGACTGCAAGGCTAAAAAAACTCCTTGCTGAAGAAGAGGCCGCTCAATCTCGGGGCCGAACGACTGAAGGAATCCCGATAATCAACTTGGATCCACCAAGAAGGACCAAGAGGGCTGAAGCCCCAAGGGGTGATCCTAGTAATCTGTTGCCCCTAGGAGATCCTGATGATCCTACACCACCGTTTACTCAAGACATCATGAAAACGGCTATATCCAGAAAGTTCAAGATGCCTTCGATTAAAGCCTATGATGGAACGGGAGATCCCGCTAATCATGTGAGAACATTCTCCAATGCACTGCTGTTGCAGCCCGCCAATGATGCAGTCAAGTGTAGGGCGTTTCCCCAAACTCTTGCAGGTATGGCTCAACGTTGGTACAACCGTCTACCTCCCAACTCTATTGGGTCCTTTAAAGAGCTAAGCAAGGCTTTCATCAATCAGTTCATTAGTGGAAGGGTGCATGAGAAAAGTTATGCATCACTCATGGCAATACGTCAAGGAAAGAATGAAGCCCTAAGGGACTACATTAATCGATTCACTCGAGAGGCTTTGAAAGTCCCGGACTTAGACGACAAAGTGGCTATGATAGCCCTGCAACAAGGAACCACTGATGACCACTTCAGGAGGTCGTTGGCTAAACATCCACCAGAGAGCATGTTGAAGCTCCAAGATAGAGCCGGAAAGTACATCAAGGCTGAGGAAAGCATGAGAAAATATGAACCCACCGCTGGCGACGGTGGAAACTCAAAGAAAAGAAAAGAAACTCAGGAGTACGACGTCAAGGAAAAGTTTCCCCGAACATCAAAGAATTCTGACTCTCCACCCAAGAGAAATAACTTTGGGCCAAAATTCACGGAGTATGCAAGATTGAATACTCCCAGGAGTCAAATTCTGATGGAGATAGCCAAGGAAGAAGATATCAAATGGCCAAAGCCAATGAGGGCTGATTTGTCCAAACGGAACCAAAATCAGTTTTGTCGGTTCCACAAAGAAGTTGGTCATGACACCGACGATTGTAGGCAACTGAAAGATGAGATCGAGTTTCTAATACGAAGAGGAAAACTCAGCAAGTTCACTAAGGATGGAAGCCAAGGGAGCCAAAGGGGGAACTATTAAAGAAAGGATTATGATAGAAGGGACAACGATCAAGATCGAAATCCCAAGCCCCGAGGGCCCGTGATCAACATGATATTTGGAGGACCAACTGCTGCTGGGTCCTCCCGAAACTCAAGAAAAGCTTATGCCCGAGAGGTACTGACCGTCGTTGGAGAAGCACCGAAGCGTGCACGAACAGAAGTGTCAATAGGTTTTGATGATTCAGACTTGGAAGGGGTGAAGTTCCCCCACGATGATCCTCTTGTCATAGTACCTGTGATAGGCAACTCCGAAACAAAGAGAGTCCTAGTCGACAATGGAGCCTCAGTAGATATATTGTTCCACGATGCTTTCATCAAGATGGGTTACACTGATTCTCAGTTGACACCATCTAATATGCCCATATATGGGTTCAATGGAGTGGAATCAAAGGTGGAAGGCACTATCCAACTCCCAATGACCATGGGGCAAGGAACGAATACATCCACTCAGATGCTGAACTTCATAGTTATAAAGGCAACCTCAACCTACAATGCGATCCTTGGGAGGACGGGTCTTCATGCGTTTAAGGCTGTTGCCTCATCTTACCACCTGAAACTCAAATTCCCCACTCGGAATGGGATTGGTGAAGAACGGGGAGACCAAAAGATGGCTAGAAGCTGTTATGTAGCCGCGTTGAGGCCTGATGGAGTTGGGGGGCAGGTTCTCCCCATTGAAGATATGGACACTAGTGACAATGAGGACCGAAGAGGGAAACCAGCTGAGGATTTAATCCCAATTCCCTTAGTCCCGGATGAACCAGAGAAGGTGACTTATGTTGGGGCACTACTGCCCGAACCATTGAAAGGCAAACTCGCATCTTTTCTTCAAGAGAACAATGACGTTTTTGCTTGGACAGCGGCTGACATGCCAGGGATTGATCCCCAACTAATATCTCACAAATTGAATGTGGATCCAGAAAGGAAGGCAGTGAAACAAAAGAAAAGAAGTTTTGCTCCAGAGAGGCTTGAAGCCATTAAGCAAGAAGTAAATAAGCTTTTAGAAGCTGGGTTTATTGAAGAAATCCAATTCCCAGAATGGTTAGCTAACCCTGTGATGGTCAATAAAGCTAACGGGAAGTGGAGAATGTGCGTCGACTTCACCGACTTGAATGATGCATGTCCTAAGGATTGTTTCCCCTTACCTAGGATTGATGCCTTGATAGATGCCACTGCTGGGCATGAGATGCTAAGTTTCATGGATGGCTTTAGCGGATATAATCAAATCAAGATGCACAAAGATGACATCGCCAAAGTGTCGTTCATCACTGACTTTGGTGTCTTCTGTTTCTTAGTCATGGCTTTTGGGCTTAAGAATGCTGGAGCGACCTATCAAAGGTTGGTGAACAAAATCTTTGAGCACCTGATTGGAAAAACCATGGAGGTCTACGTAGATGACATGTTAGTCAAGAGCCTTGATAAGGCCAATCACATTGAGCACCTCCGAGAGGCTTTTGAAGTGCTAAGACACCACAAGATGATGTTGAATCCAGCCAAGTGTGCCTTTGGTGTAGGCTCAGGAAAGTTTTTAGGCCTGATGGTTTCCAAGAGAGGAATCGAGGCTAATCCCGACAAAATCAAAGCGATTCTAGACATGGAACCACCAAAGACTGTCAAGGATGTCCAGAAACTGACGGGAAGAGTGGCTGCTTTGGGAAGATTCATCTCCAAGTCTGGAGAGAAGTGTTTACCCTTCTTCAAAGCACTCAAAAAAGTAAAGAATTTTGAATGGACAACTGAAAGTCAAGAGGCCTTTGAGGCCCTGAAGAAATATATGGCTGAAGCACCACTGTTGGCAAAACCCAAGCCAGGAGAAATTCTCTATTTATACTTGGCGGTTTCTTACACAGCCCTTGGAGCTGTTTTGGTAAAGGAAGAAGTGAAGGTTCAGAAACCCATCTACTATGTGAGCAAGATTCTACATGGGGCAGAAATAAACTACTCAATGGTTGAGAAGTTTGCCTTAGCCTTGATAATGGCCTCAAGAAAGCTACGCCCCTACTTCCAGGCTCACAAGATAGAGGTCTTGACTGATCAACCTCTAAGAAACATCTTGCATAGCCCTCAAGTTAGTGGAAGATTGATCAAATGGGCCATTGAATTGGGAGAATTTGATATCAAGTATAAGCCTCGGACGGCCATAAAAGCTCAAGCACTTGCTGACTTCATGGTTGAATGCACCATTGACAACCAAGAAGTCGGGGGGCAGGAAGTAACTATGGAAGATAAGAAAGATGAGGAAATGACCTTCAAAGAATGTTGGGTGCTCTATTTTGATGGAGCATCAAAAACAAAATCAAGTGGAGCTGGTTTAGTGCTACAAAGTCCTGATGGATTCCTAATAGAGTATGCACTAAAACTTGACTTCCCGACGACAAACAATGAGGCTGAGTATGAAGCTCTGATAGCTGGCTTAGGGCTGGCTGGAGCCTTGAGAGTCAAAACTCTGAAAGTATGTGGAGACTCGAGGCTAGTGGTTTCCTAAGTAAATGGGGAGTTTGAGGCCAGAGATGAAGTCATGGCCAAGTACTTAAAACTTGTCAAGGCCATTATGACTCAGTTCGATGAATGCTATGTGGAGCACATTCCAAGGGAGGAAAATATGAAGGCTGATGCCTTGTCTAAGTTTGCCTCTTCTGAAATTGAAAACTATGCCGGGAGTGGAGTGTATACTTCCAAGTCTTGAAGATCCCAAGCATCAATGGAAAGTTGGTAGCCCCCATTGGTATCACCAGTTGTTGGATTGATCCCATCAAAACTCATCTGGAAACTGGGTGGCTGCCCAACGACACTTCAGAAGCACGAAAGCTATACGTCAGAGCACTATGGTATGCCCTAATTGAGGGAATCCTATACAAGAAATCTTTTGTTATTCCGTACTTAAAGTGCTTGAGACCTCAAGAGGCAGAATTGGCCCTAAAGGAAGTGCATGAAGGGATTTGTGGGCAACACTTGGGGGGCAGAGCCCTGGCTCATAAAGTCACTCGTCTAGGTTTCTATTGGCCAAGCATACTTGCTGATGCTAAAAGCTACGTCAAGAAATGTGAACGGTGCCAGAAACATGCACCCGTGGTTAGGCAACCACCAGAGATGATGACATCCATTAACTCACCTATCCCCTTTGCTATGTGGGGAATGGATATACTCGGGCCATTTCCTATGGCAAGTGCTCAAAGAAAGTTCTTGATAGTAGCAATTGATTATTTCACCAAGTGGATTGAGGCTAAGCCATTAGCCAAGATAACCACCAAGCAAGTGATGCAATTCTTCTGGGAAAATGTGATATGCAGATATGGAATTCCACGAGTCCTGGTTACGGACAATGGAACTCAGTTTAACAACGATGAGTTCAAGAAGTATTGTGATGAAAACGATATCAAGTTGCGCTTCACTTCTGTCGCCCATCCTCAAGCAAATGGGCAAGCTGAGGTTGCAAATCGAATCATCCTTGATGGACTAAAGAAAAGAGTTGAGCGCTCCAGAAACACTTGGGTAGACGAATTACTCCCTATACTTTGGGCATATCGTACTACTTGCAAGGTCACTACCGGGGCAACTCCATTTCTATTGGCTTATGGAGCAGAGGCAGTGGTCCCGGTGGAAATTACTCACACCTCCCCAAGAGTTGGGGCTTATGAACCAGAAGAAAATGAAGAAGGCTTGAGGCTAGCTTTGGATCTAATTGATGAAGTTAGAGATGAAGCAAACGCCAAGATAGTTGAACATCAAAAGAAAGCCTCTTTCTACTACAACTTAAGGGTTAAAGAAAGGTTCTTTCGTCAAGGGGACTTGGTTCTCAGAAAAATTGAAGCATCCGGAATTGGACAAAAAGGGAAGCTGGCCCCAAATTGGGAAGGACCATATCGCGTCAAGAACGTATTTGGTCGAGGCTCTTACAAGCTAGAAACCCTTGAAGGGCATGAGGTGCCAAGAACTTGGCATGCCTCCAACTTGAAAGTTTATTATGTTTAAGATGTTTCCTAAGTGGATTCACTACTAGAAATAAGGTTTGATAAAACCAACCCAAGTTTTTAAAACTTGAGTATTATGTAAGGGTTGAGCCCATTCTTCAAAGTTATGAATTATATACTCCTATTCATCATGTTTTGAATGCATTACATACTGATAGATATGTACAAAATGCTAACTAAACGTGCAAAAGGCAAGAAAACAACACAAGCCATGAATGGCCACAAAATATAAATAAAACTAAACTTACAAAAGTTTAAGTTAAGCCCAAAGGCTGGAAATACATAGAAAGGAAATACAAAGCCATGAATGGCCATAAAGAAACTACAAACTACGGCTGCGCGTCACCATCCTTGACTCCCGCATCTGTCTCCTCCCCTGAACTAGAGCTGGAAGAATGCTCACCAGCATCCTCAGCACCATCAGCAGAAGCGTCACTGAGGGGTGATGAATGCTCTGGAACTAAAATCCCAGCATCTTCCTCCATATCGTCAACTCCAGCCAAAATACGCTCCAAGGGAGTAGGAGGGTGAGGAGCAGGAAAGTCAGCAGCATCAAAGACTCCAGGATGCTTGGCCAAGATAGCCTGAACAGCATCCTCCCATCCTGAAGAATGCTGGACTGGGAAAAGGATCTCGTCATGCTTTGTCCTTGTACTCCTGAGAGTCAAGGTACTCATCGATGCAATCATCCTTGCCTTTCCTCAGCTCAACAATATCAGCCTGAGCGTCAGCAAGCTCCTTCTCCCGCCTGGCAAGAGTCTCTTTAAGAGACTTCACCTCCTCCTCAGACCTCTCCAGCTTGACCCTGTTGGCCTCAGAGGAGGTACGCCAAGCCTTAGCTTGAAACAATACCCCCTGAAAGTTGGCATTGGTCTGCCAAAAGATAAAAGTTAGAAAAATATAAACAAAAACTTCAAAGAAGTAGCTAAGGTAAAGAAAATTACCGCAGCAATAGCTTGAGCCCCTAGATGCTCAGCACCCTCAAGGGTGGAATCTGCAACGAAATCCTTGTAGTCACAAGGGGTAAGAGAGTGGTACGACCAGTCCACAGCATGTTTGGACACCCCAGTAATGGTGTCCTTCTTCCTAATACCCCAGTTGGGGCGCCACACTGAGGACTTGGCAGACACAGGAATGTCCACCTCATCCACAGAAGGGATCAGGAAACTAGGAGCACTGGCCTTCCCCCTTGGGTCATCTCCAATCCTAGCCCTTTTCATCCTGGATGTCTCTACATCCTTGGGCTCATTGGTCTTGTTGATAAAGGTCGCAGCTGCAAGAGAAGCCAGAAAATGGTTAGCAGAAAATCATAAGGAAAGAAAAATAGACATAATGAAAAGGGATAAGTAAAAATACCCTTATCATGAACAGTGGAGAGCCCAACAGACTTGAGGACAAACTCATCCAGTAGCTCCCAAGCCACGGTAGTCCCATTATCCTTAATGAGCTCTGAGTAGGCATGGAGTTCCTCCTCATTCAAGACAATGTTACTGGGACTACATCAGAAACTCTCCCAAAAGACTTACGAAAAAGGGTTCCCCAGTCCCCTTCTTCCCATACAAGATACATAAACTCATTTTTCCATTTCGGGTTGTTATCTGGGATCGATTTGGGTGAAAAATGAAAGGGAAGCCTACCCTATGGCTTATATATACCCAACCCAAGTTGCTGGCTGAGCTATTTTTAAACTGAAAGATCTTTCTAAACAAAGGTACAGAAAGAGGGAAGTTTTTACGAAGGCATAAAACCATAAAACAATTAATTATCCTCCAGGCATTTGGAGGTAATTGACAAGGGTTGACTTGGACATCTGCCAAAAGTCTAGGAATAAACTCATGAAAAGGGAACCTAAGGCCAGCAACTATGGCATCCCTATAAATACACAAAGCATTTGACCGCCAGTGACATGAACGGTCACCGGGGCCGGCAGGAACAAACTTTAAGGGGGCCTTTACCCTATACATCTTATTATAATCTTTTATCATATCTACTTCATGGAATCTATTGCTACAATCATACGAATCTAAAGCAGATACTGACGGGTATTCATCCCCACGTTCATTAACCATATCATGCAAAGACATGTATTTTGAACGAATAGGAATTGGGGTACCTCTTTTTGAAGCAGAATTCATCTTTTGAAGACGTTGGGAAGCTCGGTCAGCCATTTCCAACCCAGAAAGTCTTTAAATCTTCAAGAAAGATTGCCCAGAAATCTTCAAAGAAACTCAGAATCTTCAAAGAAAATCTTCAAATCTTCAAGCGAAAACCCAGAAAAACGGTGAAATTCAAACGGAAAAGTTCGCCGGAAATCGCCTTGCGACAGAACCCTAGCAGAGCAAATTGTAAGAAATTTTGGAAAGAATTTAGCAGAGTAACTTTGAGAAAATAAAATGTGAAGAATGAATGGAAACAAATGAGAACTCACCCTTATATAAGGATGACAGCCGGTAAATGGGCCGGTTGAAGGAAGGGCAACCGGCATTAGCCGGTACGGCCCATAAAAGGCTAAAGGCCCAAATCACTGAGATTGAACAGTGAAAAACCTTGGGCCCAACTAAGCCCATTACAAAAAACAAACCACATTTTCGATCAAAGTTCTGATCAAATAAATTCGAATAAAGCCCAAAATGGCTCTTATATTCGACCAAAAATCTCGTCGAAAGGCTAAAAGCCCAATTATTAAAAAAGGCTAAAGGCCCAATAAAAAGATGAAGGCCCAATTGCTAAAATAAAATCCTTGGGCCCTAAAAGTCTGTAACGAACCAAGTATTCGACCAGAATCCTAGTCGAATGAGTTCGAATAGGCACCAAAATTGAAGTCACGTTCGACCATGTTCCTGATCGAAATCATTCGACCAGGTACCAAAATTGAAGTCACGTTCGACCATGTTCCTGATCGAAATCATTCGACCATGCACCAAAATGAAAGCCATGTTCGACCTTGAACCTGGTCGAAATCATTCGACCAGGATGAAAAATGGAAGTCCTGTTCGACCACAATCCTGGTCGAAATCATTTGACTAGGAGGGGAAATGAGGCTTTACTTCGGCTAGAAACCTGGTTGTAAGCATTCGACCAGGAGGCAAACTGACAGTAGTATTCGACCAGAAACCTGGTCGAAATCATTCGACCAGGATGCAAAATGGAAGCAAATTTCGACCAGAATCCTGGTCGAACTCCTTCGACCAGGAGCTAAAATCAAGGTCGAATTCGACCAGGATCCTGGTCGAAAATAAACTGAAAAATCAAAAATTGATCTATCTTCTATGGAATTGATGAAAAATCCCGTTTCCTGTTTTAAACAAATCAGGTCACAATATGGAAGAAAATTTCGTAACTCCTTAATAAGCTAACTTCTACGATAATCTAAAAGAGATTTTCCTAGAAGTTGGGGGGCAAATGATATGGACAGAAAAGTAATTATAGAAATATAATTGCTGATTCAATTAAAAGGCCGGTATTTAAGGACCGACACCCTAATTATTCATTAATTTCGTAATTAATGAGTAGGGAAAATATACAGCTCATGAAAAGAGCCTTGATTATGGAAAATTAGTCAAAGAAGGATCTGGAATCCCAATTAAAGGCAATCAATGAGTCACAACCTTTATCAACAAGGAAACGAATTCTTCAGCAAGAAATACAATACTTATCCAATATCAAAAAGGAGACTTATCCTTTAAGTCTCCCAAACATACCATAAATACTAGGCTCCAGACGCCTATATAAGGTCCTTGATCCTACAATCAGAACTACGTCTTTGGCTTGATTCTCAATAACGATTTGAGATACGTAGGCATCTTGTGAGGACCAATTTAGTCCGGATACACGAGTGCAGCCATTAAAGCTCGAAAGCTCATTAATCCTAGCATTAAATTCACAAAGCACGTTTTTTAATCCATAACACTTAGATACATACGAATATTAAATATTAAAACATCATTATCATAATAAAATAAAATAAAAATATTATCAAAATGAATAAATTCATTTATTGATAATTGAATAAAATATTTATTTATTAATAAATAAACAATCTCGTTATTTGAACATAATTTTTTGATCCTCAATATATTCATTTATCGAGGTTCTACTGTAATATCAACATTTAAATCCATTACATTAAAATTTTAGTTAACCCCCGTATTTCATACAGAGAAGTCCAATTTTAAATGTAACCCTCGTCATTTTGCTCAAAAAAAAAATGTAACCCTCGTCATTGTTGGATTTTAATCTAAACATAATTAATAAATATTAATAGCTGTGTAAAATAGCTGTTATTTAGTAGTTTGATTTAGTCTGTGATCAGTTGAGTTATTTTAGGAATGGAGAATAAGTAGTAGAGAGGTGGAGTTAAGTTAGGAGTCTGTTGAGCAGGTCTCTAGTCTTTCTTTAGCCCGTTAGTTTATATTCTGCATTTAGCTGTCTCTTTGTAAAACCTTCAGAAGTAATATCACTGCACTTTTCTTTTCCAGTTATATACCTTGTGTTAGAATAGTTGTTTACAAAGTCATTTGTTATCACGTGGTATCAGAGCCAATTTTGGCAACACTGAAAGTTTTTTTTCAATGGAAGCAAGTAAACCTAAGGAGAGCTCATTTGGGCTAAGCTATCCGATGTTGTCAAAAACAAACTATGCTGCTTGGGCATTGAAGATGAAAGTGTTCATGCAGGCTCATGGTGTGTGGGAAGCCGTGGAACCGAAGGAGACCAAGGATGGCAAAGTAGCAGTGGATGACAAAATCGACAAACGAGCCCTGGCCATGATTTATCAAGGGATTTCTGAGGAGCTGCTGTTATCGATTGCAGAAAAGGGTACAGCAGAAAAGGCTTGGGACGCCATAAAAGTAATGAGTTTGGGGGCTGGCAAAGTTAAGAAAGCAAGGGCTCAGACACTAAAGGGGGAGTTCGAATCCTTAAAAATGAAAGAGACGGAACCATTGGATGACTTCTACATGAAACTAAATGGCTTGGTGACTAATATTAGAGCATTGGGGGAGAAAATGGAGGAAGCCTACGTAGTGAAAAAATTACTTAGAGCAGTCCCGTCCAAATTTCTGCAGATTGCTTCAGCTATTGAGCAATTTGGGAATTTAGATGAGATGTCTGTGGAGGAGGTAGTAGGTTCATTGAAGGCATATGAAGAGCGACTTCGTGGACAGACCGAGACAACTCAAGGCCAACTTCTTCTAACAGAGGAGGAATGGAGAAAGAAAGACAGCCATGAGGGCCAACTGTTACTGACTCGAGACGAGTGGTCGAAAAGAACCAATAAGGAGGGCAGCCGAGGCAGTACAGATTTGCGTGGAAGAGATGTGAATCGTGGAGGACGGGATAAGAGTAAGGTGAGATGTTTCAATTGTCAGACATATGGACATTTCGCATCCAAATGTCGTAGGCCACGACGAGATGTACGAGACACACAGAAAGAGATCAACCTCACCAAGGCAGAGGAGGATGAGCCTACACTTTTGTTTACAGAGTGTGGAAGCAAGGAACCAGGGATGATTATGTTGAACAAAGAAAGAGTAATTCCATAAATGAAGGCAACAGATGAAACAAGAGAATCTCAGATTTGGTATCTCGATAATGGTGCTAGCAACCATATGACCGGACAGAAAGGGAAATTCAAAAATCTTGATGAAACAGTGACTGGCTTGGTGAAATTCGGGGATGGCTCAGCTGTCAACATAAAGGGAAGGGGAACAGTGTCGTTTAGGTGCAAGAATGGAGAACACAAAGTGTTGCAAGATGTGTACTTCATCCCTAATTTGCGTAACAACATCATAAGCCTTGGTCAATTGTCGGAGGACAACAATAAGGTGGTCTTAGACGGAGAATACCTGTGGGTGTATGATGATAAAGGAAGGTTATTGATGCGAGTGAAGCGGTCTGCAAATCGACTTTATAAAATAAGCTTAGAAGAAAGTACCCCTGTGTGTTTACTAACAAAAGCAGAAGCGGAGACATGGAAGTGGCACAACAGGCTTGGACATGTAAATTTCCAAGCGTTAACTCAAATGTCAAAGGAGAAAATGGCACACGGTTTATCAGAATTAGTACAACCCAGCAGACCATGTGAAGGATGTTTAATGTCAAAGCAAACGAGGAAAGTATTTCCAAGTCAGACGACTTTCAATGCCAAGGAACGGTTGGAACTAATCCATGGAGATATTTGCGGACCTATTTCTCCTCCCACGCCTTCTGGAAATAGGTACTTCTTTCTACTTGTTGATGATTTCTCAAGGAAAATGTGGGTTTATATGTTAAAAGAGAAAAGTGAAGCTTTTGAAGCTTTCAAAAAATTTAAAACACTCGTAGAGAAAGAAGTCAATGGGGTGATAAAAACTTTCAGAACGGACAGGGGAGGGGAATTTTGCTCGAATGAATTTATGGCTTACTGCGAAGAGACTGGAATAATGAGGAATTTTACGGCTCCGTACACCCCACAACAGAATGGGGTGGTCGAGCGTCGCAACAGGACTGTCACAGCAATGACCAGAAGCTTGTTAAAAGGGACAAATCTACCTTCTTTTCTGTGGGGTGAAGCTGTTTGACAATCTGTTTATTTACTCAACAGATTGCCAACGCGAATATTGTCAGGAAAGACGCCCTATGAAGCATGGAGAGGTAAGATACCGAATCTAGAACATATAAGATTGTTTGGGTGTCTTGCATATATGAAAATTCCACAGGTGTATGTGATGAAATTGGATGACCGCAGCAAACCGATCGTTTACTTGGGAAAGGAACCTGGGACCAAAGCGAGCCGTTTATACGATCCCGTTTCTAAACGAGTTCACATCAGTAGAGATGTGGTGTTTCAAGAAGGAAAAGTTTGGTCCTGGGAGAAGCAGTCTAGAGATGGAGATAAAGTGTATTTTCCTAGCTCCTATGTCATGACAAAATGTGTTTCGACAGAGATTGAAAGCTCTAACAGGGAAAGTGAGGCTGGAACCAGAGAAGATGAAGCAATAACTCCTATTCAGTCACGAGTATCCACTACGCAGTCACAATCACGAGTATCCACTACGCAGTCACAATCACAATATTTCAGTAATTCTGGATCATCCAGTAATTCTTCAAACCAAGACTCTAGTGTCTCAGTGGAAGGCGAGGATGGTGGCTCAAACTCAACAGCATCAGACACGAATAGTGAAGCAAATAATTTCAGATTGTTCAGTGATATATACAATGAGGCAGAGACAGTCGAGATTGCAGATGAACTGTTGTTACTCTCGATGGAAGAACCCACCACCTATCATCAAGCTGCTAAAGAAAAGGAATGGCGAGAGGCTATGGAATGTGAACTGAAGTCAATTGAGAAAAACAAAACATGGGTTCTAACTGATTTGCCTCAGAGCCACAAAGCAATCGGTTTGAAGTGGGTTTTTAAAATCAAGAAGGATATGAACGGAAATGTAGTGAAGCACAAGGCAAGATTAGTAGCAAAGGGGTATGTTCAGAGGCAAGGAATTGATTTTGAGGAAGTATTTGCTCCCGTCACGAGAATGGAAACGGTACGCTTGTTATTGGCACTGTCAGCAAAACATGGATGGGAAGTCCATCACATGGACGTAAAATCAGCGTTTCTAAATGGAGAAATTCAAGAGGAAGTATATGTACTGCAACCAGAAGGGTATGAAAAGGGAAATCAAGAGCAGAAAGTGTACAGGCTCTTAAAAGCTCTATATGGGCTTAAACAAGCCCCACGGGCTTGGTACGCACGTCTGAAGCGCTGTCTTGAAAAATTGGGTTTTGACAAATGCCCATATGAACACGCCGTCTACACAAAGCGGGAAGGGAATGAATTTCTGATAATCGGGGTATATGTAGATGATTTGCTGATTACGGGGTCAAGTATCAAGAATATTCAGAAACTTAAGGATCAAATGAAAAGTGAATTCGATATGAGCGATTTGGGAAAGCTGTCATATTATCTAGGTATTGAGGTGGAACAAAGGCAGGGAAGCATCGAGCTAAAGCAGTCGGGCTATGCGAAGAAACTACTGGAGAAGGCTGGCATGTTGGAGAGTAACCCAACTAAATACCCTATGGAGCCTAAGGTTCAGTTGAGCAAGGATCCAACTGGTAAAGTGGTTGATTCAACTGTTTTTAAAAGTTTAGTTGGGGGACTAAGGTATCTAGTGCACACTCGACCGGATATATCATATGCAGTAGGCATGGTGAGTCGTTTCATGGAGAGACCAACTGTGCAGCATCTCAGTGCAGTTAAACGAATATTACGGTATGTGAAAGGTACTTTGGATTATGGTTTGTTGTATACAAAGAATTCTGGAAATCATTTGTTGTCAGGCTACACCGACAGTGACTTGGGGGGGAGTATAGATGATCGTAAAAGCACAGGAGGCATGGTTTTCTACTTGAGTGAAAGTCTAATTACATGGGTGTCTCAGAAGCAACGCTGTGTCGCCTTATCCACCTGTGAGGCAGAGTTTATGGCCGCAACTGCAGCAGCCTGTCAAGGTATTTGGCTAAAGAATTTGCTCAATTGTATTCTTGATATGAACACTGGACCGGTAGTTCTGTATGTTGATAATCGATCGGCTATTGATTTAGCGAAAAACCCAGTTTTCCACGGGAGAAGCAAGCATATAGACTTGAGATTTCATTTTATCAGAGATTGTGTTGAGAAAGGTGAAGTTATTATCAAACACATTGTGACAGAAGAACAGAGAGCAGATATCTTGACAAAGGCCCTGTCCACTGCAAAATTCGAGAAAATGAGAGATCTATTGGGAGTTAAAAGGCTAGTCTGATATGTTTAGATTAAGGGGGAATTATGTTGGATTTTAATCTAAACATAATTAATAAATATTAATAGCTGTGTAAAATAGTTGTTATTTAGTAGTTTGATTTAGTCTGTGATCAGTTGAGTTATTTTAGGAATGGAGAATAAGTAGTAGAGAGGTGGAGTAAAGTTAGGAGTCTGTTGAGCGGGTCTCTAGTCTTTCTTTAGCCCGTTAGTTTATATTCTGCATTTAGCTGTCTCTTTGTAAAACCTTCAGAAGTAATATCACTGCACTTTTCTTTTCCAGTTATATACCTTGTGTTAGAATAGTTGTTTACAAAGTCATTTGTTATCAGTCATAAGGTTACAACATGGCAGAGAAAATGAGTTTATTTAGATCTGCGACTGCAACACATGCATGGAATTATCTTTCTCTTCTCCGCATGAAGATCGCAAATTAATTAATTTAATATATCTTTACTAGATTATATTTAGAACAATCAAATTATATTAAAAGAGTTCAACCAAACACTAGCTCTATTAATATTCGATGTCGTGCAATGTCATGTAATATAATTGATCAGTAGTGCTATATTCAACGTACATGTGTGTATATAATATATTGACGCGCATTCAGTAGCTCAAAGATTTATACGAATCTCGAATGAGGACACATTTAATTTGCTTTCATGATTGGAAACTGAAAAGAGATACTAGTACTTATTAACACAGTAAAGAACAAGGTTATTTACGTGCTTCGGCATTGCCTACTGCACAGGAGAAGAGAGGAGGTGACATTCTTATTCATGATATATCAATGATGATTACATGATACAATATATAGTTCTGAGAACCTATATCAGTGCAACCAATCAAGGCAGATCACAGCATATTTCATGTAACTGTGCTCTGTCAATCAACACTCACAAATATAGAAATAAATCTCCGAGAATCCCTCTCAATCTCCAACACTCCCCCTCAAGTTGGTGCGAAGATATCAATTGAGCCCAACTTGGACAACAACTCGTGAAACTTAGCAGGAGCTAGACCTTTGGTAAACACATCAGCTAGTTGTTGGTTGCTGCGAACAAAGGGAGTACAAATAATATTTGCTTCTAATTTCTCTCGGACAAAGTGACAATCTATCTCGATGTGTTTTGTTCTTTCGTGAAACACTGGGTTTGAGGCAATTTGTATAGCGGCCTGATTGTCGCAATACATCTTTGTTGGTTGAGATGAAACGAACCCCAAATCCTTCAATAAAGCACGAAGCCAAATAATTTCACATGTTGTGGAAGCCATTGCTCGGTATTCAGCTTCGGCACTAGATCGAGCAACAACGCTTTGCTTCTTACTCTTCCAGGTTACCAGATTATCTCCAATAAAGGTGCAATATCCGGTTGTAGACTTGCGATCAACTAGGCTTCCACCATAATCAGAATCCGTATAAGCAGTCAGAGATGTATTCCCATTGTTACGCATCCAGATTCCTCTTCCTGGGGAACTTTTTAGATATTCCAATATGCGATCAACCGCATTCATATGAATGATTTTTGGGGCATGCATAAAACGACTAACTAGACTAACTGCATAACAAATATCTGGTCGAGTCACAGTTAAGTAAATGAGTCTGCCAACTATCCTCTGAAAACGACCAACATCAGAAAATGATTCACCACTATCATCAAGTTTCATACCACTATCAATAGGCGTCTGAGAGGGTTCAACTCCAAGTTTACCGGTTTCTTGTAACAATTCGAGGGTGTATTTTCTTTGATTAAGAAAAATACCCTTCTTAGAGTAGGCAACTTCCATTCCTAAAAAATATTTTAGAATGCCCAGATCCTTTATAGCAAATCGTTTATGTAGGAGCTTTTTAACCTCCGAGATTCCAACTTGATCATCGCCAGTAATGACCAAGTCATCAACGTACACTAAAACTATAGTAGTCCCAGAAGCATTTTTTTTGATAAAAAGTGAAGGGTCGGCACTACTTCGCCTTAGACCATTTGATATTAAAACTGAGCTCAATTTGGCATGCCATTCTCGCGATGATTGCCTGAGTCCGTAAATTGTTTTTTTTAGTTTACACACCAATCCAAAAGTAGATTCTTGTGCATGACCAGGTGGGATGCTCATATAGACCTCCTCTTTCAATTCACCATGTAAAAAAGCGTTTTTTACATCCATTTGAAATAATTTCCAGTCCCGATTTGCTGCAATAGATATGAGAATTCTAACCGTACTCATTTTTGCAACAGGTGCGAAGGTTTCTTTGTAATCCTCGCCATATGTTTGTGTAAATCCTCGAGCTACAACTCTTGCCTTGTGTCGTTCAACTGTTCCATCACTTTTATATTTTGTTTTGTAAACCCAACGACATGTAACGACCTTCTTTCCAGGGGGTAACCTTACTATCTCCCAAGTCTGATTTTCATTAAGAGCTTTTAATTCCTCATTCATGGCCTTCCTCCAAATTGGATTAGAATTTGCTTCTCGAAAATTCTTTGGTTCCTGATCACAAGACAATGCGCTCAAAAAAGAGTGATGAGATTGTGAAATATTGTCATAAGCTAAATGGGCCTGAATAGGATAACGGACTGCATTATAACTAACAAAATCTTTTAATTTTGTGGAGCGCTGGGATGCTCGATTTGATCTCCGAGGGCCTTGAGAAACCAATGGTTCAACCGGTGTTGTGGCAGGTGTCGGAATAGAAATAATAGGGGGTGCCTCATTTTCAAGATTTTCCTGTTCCTGTGAAGTAACAGGTACTGCTTCATTTTCAGAATTCTCTGTATCAATGACGTTCTCCATTACCATTGGTAGTGGTACTGAAAAATCAGACATGTACTCCCCCTCGGATTGATTCCCAATTTTGGGCAAAACCTGAAAGTATGGTTCTGATTCGGCAAATCGAACATCACGAGATATAACAATTTTTCGTGATGATAAATTGTAGCATATATATCCCTTCTTGGCAGATGAATATCCAAAGAACACGCACCGAACTGATCTAGCATCTAGCTTATCACGATGAATTGCTTGCTGATGAACATAACACACACACCCAAACACCCTTAGATGTGATATGTCGGGCTTGCGATTCTTTAGAACTTCAAGTGGTGACCTGTAATTAATAACTCTACTAGGAAGCCTATTTATGAGATATACAGCAGTGGAAACCCCATGAGACCAATATCGTTTAGGGACATTTGTCTGAAACATAAGTGCCCTTGCAACTTCAAGAATGTGGCGGTTTTTTCTCTCAGCAACGCCGTTTTGTTGCGGTGTACCCACACAACTTGTTTGGTGAATGATTCCATAACTGCGAAAATATTGAGGAAGTTGGCCTTTAGTGTATTCAGTGCCATTATCAGATCGGAAAATTTTAATTCTTGCACCAAACTGGTTAATCACCATATTATGAAAATCTTTAAAAACAGATGCAACCTCTGTTTTTGATTTAAGTAGATATAACCATGTAGCACGCGATTTATCATCAATAAACAAAACAAAGTACTTGTATCCATCATAAGAATCAATGGGTGCTGGACCCCATAAATCAGAATGTATTAATTCAAATGACTCTGAAGACACGGATAATGAATTCGGAAAAGGCAATCTAGTCTGTTTCGAAAATTGACAAACATCACAAAGATCTAAATTAACTGGAATCATAGGAAAAAGTTGTGATAAAATACGATGAGATGGGTGTCCAAGCCGCTTATGCAACGTATCGGACTCTACCAAACCATTGGTATGACATGCTCTATCAATACGAGTTAACGAGTAAAGGCCGTGTGAATAAATTCCTTCACCAATCGTCTTTTTGGTCTTGCGGTCCTGAAATATTACAGCATTAGGAGAGAAAATAACATCGCAGTTTAAAGTTCTTGTAATCTTGCCAACAGAAAGTAGCTGGATGGGAAATGATGGAATTACAAGAACATCCGAGGATGGAGCATTATGAAAGAATTTTACTTTTCCACTTCCCTCTACTGGTACAATATTCCCATTAGCAACGGAAACATTGTGTTTAGTGGAGTTTTTAACAAAATTATCCACATGAGAAGACTTGTTTGCCATATGATCGCTAGCCCCCGAATCAACAATCCAGTAATTTAATTTAGAGTCATAAGTAAGATTTGCATGAGAATTACCTGAGTTATGAGAAGAGGTAGAATGATCTTTTTCAGTTACTATAGACTTACTGAATTGTTGAAGGAGTTGGCTTAATTGGCTCATAGAAATTGTAGAATCTGCTAGCGACGCATGATCTTTCCTGACTTGTTTAAGATGAGGATGTAATTCCCAACATCGATCCTTGGTATGTCCATCTTTGCCGCAATGATCGCAATGGTAAGTCCCTTTTCTTCCCCAGTTTCGAGAATTAGACTTCCCTTTATCATACCCAACTTGCTTCTTTCTATCATCCTTCTGTGCTAAAAGAACGCTGGATTCTGCAATATTTTCAGAAGAAGGCCTTAGCTCAGAATTCATAGTCTTTCTTCGAGTTTCTTCTCTTTGGATAGTAGCACAGACAGTTGAGAATGGAGGTAGTGTGGCATCCATCAGTATATTGCTCTTGATATTTTCATATTCTGGCTTTAAGCTACTCAACAATGAAAATATTTTATCTTCCTCAGCCCTTTTTAAGAGAATTTTTGCATCAACTGTATGGGGACGATACATGTTCAATTCATCCCATAATCTTTTCATATATCCAAGGTGTTCACTAAAGGATTTTTCACCTTGGATTGCTGCTGCAATCTCAAGTTTTAATTCAAATACACGAGCAGAATTATTTTGATTACCGTATAGTTCTGCAATAGCTTCCCACAACTCCTTTGATGAATCAGAAAAAGTAAATATTTCAGCAATATGTGGTTCCATGGAATTGAGTAACCACGATCTAACAAGTTGGTCATTGGCAATCCAGTCTTCGTAGCCTGAATCCGCCTTTGATGGACAGTTTCGACATCCATTCACAAAACCAAATTTCTTCTTGCCACCGAGAGATAAGGTCACTGCCCTTGACCATGGCACATAGTTCACGCCATTAAGTAAAACAGTTGAAAGTCTCCAACCAGGATTAGAATCTGGTTCAGCCATGTATTACTTGAAATTAAAAGACAAATAGATCTCACGACTTTGGAGTAAATTTTAACCCCCAAAAGAAAAACAAGAATAAATAAAGTCAGGCAAAATGAACCTGCTCTGATACCATGAAAAGAGATACTAATACTTATTAACACAGTAAAGAACAAGGTTATTTACGTGCTTCGGCATTGCCTACTGCACAGGAGAAGAGAGGAGGTGACATTCTTATTCATGATATATCAATGATGATTACATGATACAATATATAGTTCTGAGAACCTATATCAGTGCAACCAATCAAGGCAGATCACAGCATATTTCATGTAACTGTGCTCTGTCAATCAAGACTCACAAATATAGAAATAAATCTCCGAGAATCCCTCTCAATCTCCAACAGAAACTGTATTTATCATGATCGCTAATTCAAGCTTTTCAACAAGGGGAGGTGTTTTAATTTACACACTTTTCATATTTCAAAGTCAGACGTTTGTTCTGACAAAAAAAAAAAAAAAAATCAGACGTTTGCTTCACCAAACACCGAACATACAAGATATGTACTGTAATCATAGGCGGCATGAATTTTGTACAAGTGTACGTACTTAGGTCAGAAAGTGCTGTTAGTTTTTCTCAAATTTTAATTATAATTGTTTGAATTTTACAAAATAATATATAGTTGACATCTAAATGTTTATTAAGTCGTATTTTTCTTGAAGTGTCATCTATAGCAGTGGAAGAGTTCCTTCACCGAGCTCTCTTATTGTACAAATTATTCTTACAACTTTTTTTTTTAATATGCATTATATTTAAATTGTTTATATTTTTCTGCACTGCTTTTTCTTAAATAGGAGTATATAAAAACATCTGTAGCTCAAATTTGCATACTTCGCCTCGCCAACGCGACATCCAACCCTCTACCGAAACCTCATAGACATGAGATAGTACAAGAATGCAAGTAATGAGTAAATATGTCTTTGTAACCGTACTGTTTTCTTCGTTTTTTTATATGATGTTTGATTTTTTTGTAAATATTTTAAAACGTTTTGACCGAATACGTAAATTTATTATTTTTAAAATTTTCTTTTTTTGAATTAAACTATCATTTATATACTTTTATTCAAAAAAAGAAAATTTTAAAAATAATAAATTTAAGTACCCAGTCAAAGCACCTTGAAATATGTGCAAAAAACGACATATAAAAAGAAACAGATGGAATAATCTGAAAGCAAATTAAATAAACGGAGGGAATAATCTGAAAGCAAATTAAATTATATATGTGAGAAAATATAAATTATCGTTCCAACTTCAAAGAATGAACTTGAATTCCTTGAGAATAATCTGTCTAAATCCAATCATGTCAATTTTTGATTTGTTGACTTTCGGGCGCACCATGGACTCTTTATTTGTAGAATTCCATAAAATTTTAAGTATAATTGATACGAAATATGATGATTTTGCGATAATATGTAATAATAATAAATAAATAAATCATAATTTCTTACGAATCTTCAAAGATAGATAAATAAAATTTAAACTCTAAATTTTCAAAAATATAGAAACAAAATTAAAACTCTGAATATGAATTCACTCATGAATTTGATTCTCAAAACTATTAAAGAAAGTCAAAATATCAAATTTATTATCAATATCATCTCCTCAAACGATTACAAGACAAAAGTATTTATAGACTATATACATGACCTTGTTCTCATAAAAACTAAATTAGAATTCAAGATCAACTAAAAATTTAGCTAATATCTCATCATAATTCTAACTTAACTTGAAAAATAAAATCCTACATGATTACCCCTCAAATGAAAATAAAAACTTGCAAATCAAATATTTACAATAAGGTACATAAATAGTTGGAATCATATTAACAAACTAAATAATTAGATAATTAGAATCCTTATAACTAATATTCATAATATTCTTCTGAATACTAGATATAAAATAAACTATATAAAAAATTCTATTTTGGTTCCACTCCGGTTCCTCCTCAATAATTTAAGCGAGCGAATTGCGTAGAAATAAGAGTGAAGTAATACTCCTGTTCCTCATCAATAATCATCAATATATATATATAAAGGAGGATACACGGGAGGTTAGGTGGCGCCCCTAAGATCGTTTCAATCTATTTTTCTAATTTTCTAGAATTTTAGAATTTTTAATACTGATAAATAAAAAAATATTCTTTAACATATTAGAAGTAGAATAGATGTTCGAATTTATTGAGGAAAAGAATTCGAATTTATTGAGGGGAAGATTTCGAATTTATAGCGAAGACATATAATTAAAAGTTCTATTTGATGTAGAATAGGTGTTTGAATTTGTAGAGGAGAAGAGTTCAAATATAAAAGAAGTACTTGCAAAGTTCTATTTGAAGTAGAATAGATGTTTCGATTTATAGAGGAGAAGAGTTCGGATATAAAATAAGTACTTGCAATTAAAAGTTCTATTGGAAGTAGAATAAGCGTTTGTAATACATAACTAAAAGTTCTATTTCAAATAGAATATGTAAAGTTATATAAGTGTTTTTCAACGAAAGAGTGTCTCATTAGAAAAGAGTATGGTAACATAAAAATTAATATATAAGACAAGTATATATTCAATATAATAAATTTGAGATTTTGATATTAAAAAGAAAAATGTGTTTCACGGGAGGACGGCTTATTAGCGAGGATCGAGTAATTTTCGTAATTTATTTGATAGAGTTTTTTTTTAAAATTATTACGCCGCCGCGAAGCGCGACTTTTTAAACTAGTTTAACATAAAATGAATATACAATTTTAAATTATAGATAACTTATTTAAAAATATATCAAACCTCCGCGTAACATTAATTTTGTAGAGAATAATGCTACATATCTCAAAATCGTTCCCAAATTAAATTCGTGACAAGTCTGATGTCACATTTTTAAAAAAATTAATTGGTAAATTTTTTGTAAATACAGGAAGTCCATCATAATTAATGGAATTAATAACAATCAAATTTTGATACATGATATTTGAGAATGAATTGGGAACAAATTCGAGGATTCTAGCATTTTTCTTTTGTAAATTAAAAAAAAAAATTCGTATTAACACATGTAGAAAAATCTGGGAGCCTTCGTGTCCCTTAATTTCTTTTTGCTCACAATAAAACATGTCCTTCAAAATTTCTGTTAGTTCAGCATTTCGTTACCTCCCAATTTCCCATGTTCATTATACATACAAATTCAAGCAACAGAAGTTTAGGTCGATTTCGGTCAATAAAAAAAAAAGCAGTTTAGGTCGGCGAAAAGCCTAATAACCGCTTTGACTAACCTAACTTAATTAACAACCAAGCTAAAACTTGTATCACCTTGACTCGGTCAGTAGTAGTACCTATCTAATCAGATAAGATAAAATAAAATATATTCCCTCCGTTCATTTATTTCTTTACATTTTTTTATTTGGGATTTTTTTATCCATTTCTTTATATTTCAAAACTTTTCAAAAATAGTAAAATTTTATAATATAAAAACTAACTACTTTCACTACTTTCTTCCACTTTACTTACTTTATATCTTAAATATTGACGGGTTCCACCACTTTACTCATTCTTCTTACTTTTTTCCTACTTTACTTATATTCCTTAACCTCCGTGTCCAAGACAAATGTAAATAATAGGGCGGGGGGGCGGAGGGAGTAACTATATATGGCCTCAAATAAAATAAATTAAAATAAAATTATCGCTGAATTAAGTAATTATAAGCTATTATAACTTGGTCCTACAGATATAAGTATGATCAAGAGTCGAGTGGTGGAGGGGTTCATAGGGCATTATAAAAGCATGGAAGGTCGAATTGTAATTAAACAGGTCATTAAAGTTAAAATAGAAATTAAGGTTTAACATATCAAAATAGAAATTAAGATTTAACATATTGCACCAGTGTCTCAGTTGGTTTAGGTCAATACTTTTAGAATTTATCACTTTGAAGTTTCAAGTTCAATTTTAGTTAAATATAATGAATTTATAAGCGAAAATCAGATATTAGTTGAGATGCACGAGCATTAAATTACAGTTAAACCTCGATAAAATAATACCCGATAAAGTAATAACCTCGCTAAAATAATATATTTCTCCCGTACCGACTTGGACCAGTAGGATAAAGTAATATATTCGCTAAAATCATAAGATAATAATTTTTGGAAAAATCCTTAAGGGCCCAATGAAAATATAAAGTAATATTTACTGATATATATATATATGCATATATATATATATATATTTATATATATATATATATATATATATATGAATTTATATTCATATATTCCAGTTTCCACCAAATTCAAAATAAATTGTGTTCATAATTTTTGTGGAGTATATACAAATTATATCTCATTATACACATTATTCGTAATATAGAAAATAATCGTTTGTACGATATATCTTGATACTTCCTTACCTAACATTAGATGACGAATCGTGATATTAACTCTTATCAATTTCTAATCAATCATTAATTTTGATTAATTTTTACTTTATTAGTGATTTTATAAGAATTATTACGAATGTGATGGATTTAAAATATGTTTATATTCTACCCTTTTTTGATTATAATTTGTTTATATAGTATAAATTTATTATTGCAATACAAATATACTTGAATTCACACTAAAAATCTCTACTACCTTTAAAATTTACAAAAAATATGCACATAATTTTCTTTAAAATAATAAAATATTACTATATCGATAAAGTAATATTTTATTATTATATCGATAAAATAATAAATTTGATAAAGTAATATTTTTCTCCGGTCCCAAGTGTATTACTTTAAAGAGGTTTAACTGTAGTTGAGATGCATCAAAATGCGCGCAAATTAGTCTAGACACCTAGCCAAACTTGGGAAATAAATAAAAAGAAAGAAAGAAATTAAGGTTTAACAATGAGAGGAAGAGGATTGAACTCGCACCAACATGCTTTACCACACATATAATACAAACTACGTACGTACAAAAACTGTCTCAATTATTCACGGGGCTTGTTGGAGATGCCTACCAAATTAATTAATTAAATATTGTATGAATTTTCGGCCGAGGTTATACATCATTATCTATTGTCAAGGTCCTAATGCATTTTATTTTATATATTAGTATAAAATATCATGTGAGCAATATCAGGCGCCCTTTTTGGGAGGGTAAATTCTACTGTATTATTGAAGTATTTTCTGAGTCCCTTGACCTAGATTTTAATAAAAAATTTCATGAAAATCTTAATAATTCATTTGGTAGCATTTAATTAATTTTTAGTACAATTAATAGCATAGATTAAAAATACACTAGAAATAATATGGTTGAAAATAATAATTAAATCAAAGACGTACGTATGTAAAATGAAAATTGAACGGTGACCATCATTGCTCAGTTCCGGTCCGGTATCGAACATTAGGTTTACTATTCCATCACATGAATGTAACGTGAACATTAGGAAATACAGTGTGAAATTGAACCACTGAATGGCATATTGACTTGTCAGCGAAAGATGAACAATTTAAATGTATGATTTTACTTGTGGATCACTACTGAATTTTTTTTTCGAATTATAGCGACTCTAATTGTTGCGGTGGGTTTTTAATCAGCTACAAACAAGTTAATTTTCTTTTATGTGAATACATTTGCTCTTTGTGTTATCTAATTTTTCCAAGAGCAAGGACCACCAAAAGGTTTACAAAATTGACCATGAACATCAACGGCCGTTTTTTAAAATACTTTTTCTTTTTTTTAGTAATCAAAAAAAAAAACTTCATATTTTTAAGATATACATGTAATCAAATACTTCCGACTAAGGCCTCGTTTGTTTCGATTTAACCCAACCATGTAACTCGAAATTTTTTGGATTATGAATGAGTTACATTGTTTGGTTCGTTGTATTTTAAATTGGACAGAGGAACTCCAAGTTACAAGGCTTTTGTGGTTACAACAAAAAATAGGAACGTAGTTATCAAGGTCACCACAAGTTACATAACTTTCTTGAATATAATCATTAACTACTTACCAAAATTAATTATGTAGTATGTAGTTACATAGTAATAAACCAAACACAAACATTTTAATTACCTTGGATTTATAGTTATAACTTCTTAGTTACCAGTGAGTTCAAGTTACTTACGTAATTACAAAATTGACGAAACAAACGAGGTCTAAGTGTTTACAAACCATTTTAAAAATAATTTTAGAAATAGTGACAGTTTCGAGAAGGCAAAAAGATGTATTTTTCCTACATTTTTTGCGTTAATTATGTGTTGAGAGATTTCAAATCATTTGAAAATGGAAATGTCATGTGTATTAAGAAAATTCACATCTTTGCACATCTTTTTTTTTTTTACCGAAACATCTTGATTTGCACGTCTAAAAGTCACATAGCCATAGCCACGAGCCCGTGACCTTTATAAACCATCCTCGTACATGTAACAAAGCACAGAACAAAACAAACACAGCCAATATGACAACCCCTGTTCTTCTCTCAATGTTTCTCCAATTACTGCTTCTTTTTTCGCTCAATTCTCTCTCAAATGCTGCAGATAATTCAGATTACACTACCTTTCTTCAATGTTTAGAACAAAATTCAAGCCCAGATGATAAACCTAGTGTATCTTCCATTGTTTACTCACCTCAAAATTCATCATTCACTTCTGTGTTACAAGCTTACATCAAGAACAAAAGGTTTAATACCTCGGCAACACCGAAACCCGAAATCATTGTCACTGCTACTAAAGATTCCCATGTCCAAAACACTGTGATATGTGCAAAAACCATGGGAATTCAGTTGAAAATTAGAAGTGGTGGCCATGATTATGATGGGATTTCTTATGTTTCTGATACTACATTTATTGTTCTTGATATGTTTAATATTCGAAAAATCGATGTGAATATCAACACAGAAACTGCAGTTGTTGAGGCTGGTGCTACACTTGGTGAACTTTATTACAGGATATGGGAGAAAAGTGATGTGCATGGCTTTCCTGCTGGTGTTTGTCCAACTGTGGGTGTTGGTGGTCATTTAAGTGGAGGAGGGTATGGTAATATGTTGCGTAAATACGGGCTTTCGGTTGATAATGTGGTTGATGCTAGGATTGTTGATGTTAATGGTAGAATTTTGGATAGGAAATCAATGGGTGAGGATTTGTTTTGGGCTATTAGAGGTGGTGGGGGTGCTAGTTTTGGTGTTATCTTGTCTTACACTATTAACTTAGTGAAAGTGCCTAAAGTTACGACAGTTTTTCGGGTTATGAGGAGTTTGGATGAGAATGCAACTGATATTGTTCATAGGTATCAGTTTGTGGTGGATAAGTTGGATGATGATCTTTTTATCAGGATGCTATTGCAGCCGGTGAATGGGAAGGTTAAGGGAGAGAAGACTATTAGAGCAACATTTATTGGAATGTTTCTTGGTGATTCTAGTAGTTTAATGGGAATAATGGATAAAGGATTTCCTGAGATGGGGTTGAAGAAAGCTGATTGTGTGGAGATGAGTTGGATTCGGTCAGTGATGTGGTGGGCTAATTTTGATAATAAGACATCGCTGAATACGTTGTTATCGAGGAATTCGGATGGAGTGAATTTCTTGAAGAGGAAATCGGATTATGTTCAAACTCCGATACCTAAAGATGGGTTGGAATCAATATGGAAAAAGATGGCCGAGTTGGGTAAAGTTGGGTTTGTTTTTAATCCTTATGGTGGGAAAATGAGTGAGATTTCTTCATCCGCCACGCCTTTCCCTCACCGGGCAGGGAACATTTACAAGATGCAGTACTCAGTAAATTGGCAGGAGGAAGGTGCCGAAGCAGATAAAAACTACATTGGTCAGATTAGAAGTTTGTATAGCTTCATGACACCATTTGTGTCCAGTAATCCTAGAGGTGCATTTTTGAACTATAGGGACCTTGATATTGGCGTTTCTGACCATGGCAAAGATAGTTACAGGGAAGGACAAGTCTACGGAGAAAAGTATTTTGGGGAAAATTTCGAAAGGTTGGTGAAAGTGAAATCTGCCGTTGATCCTGACAACTTCTTTAGGAATGAACAAAGCATCCCTGTTAAGGTAATGCAGTCAAGGCGTTTAAAAATGTAGACAAATATATCATGGTATATAAGTATGTGATTTCCCTAAAAATGTATTGCTATCTAGCCCTTTATGTAAAATAAATGACACATCAGCTTTTTAGCTAAGAGAAGTGTAGCTTTGGTCTTTGGAGATGCTCTTAGCTGCTTATTGTAGAGGCTTTCAGATGTGAATTGGATTTAGTTAGTCAAGACACCAGAGTTGTCTCTAGGGCAACTTATTAAGCGTTCATTAAGCGCTAATACACATTGTAATGTGTTACATATTTTAGGATGTATATGTCACTATAGTCATAAATATCTTCAAGACCTGAATTGCTCAAATAATGTGATTGTCATAGTTTACTTATTCACATATAACTTATTGATGTAGGTTGCTAATATGTCATCCTCCAAGGGGTATGCCCTCAAAAAGTTATGGGGTATGTCCTGTTTATGCTCTGTAATCTCTTTTGTTTTGGGTTACCTAGCTTAATATCCTATGATCCTGTAATAAGAAGAGACCATTGTAAATATTAAGCTGATTGGTTCTTATTCGACATTAAGTTCTCATGATGCTAATTCTGGGGTTTTAATGGTGAACGTGGAAGCTTCCTGTTCAAATATGAATGTCTGGGCATTTTAAGTGAAGAAAAGATTCTGGACCTGTTTTTATTTGGTTAGATTTTGTTAATTGGTCTATTTGTAAATACTTCCGCCAAAAGTATGATAAGGTAGTACTCCGTATTTAGTTTCTTCCTTGAGGTTTCTTCAATAGTCTTGCTTAGTACATTCCTTAGGCATTTAAACTTGCAGTGCTTTATCAGCATTATTAGTTATGATACTTTCAAGCCTCAACAAAGTCGAATGTATCATTTGTACTATGTTAACGTAATCAAATCTAAAGACTTGTAATTGTTGAGTCGCCAACTATCCCTTAGGATAATTAAGTAGATAGCTAAGAGCAGTATTCAAACTGAAGACTTACAACTGAGCTCTTGATATCATGTAAAGTGACTAACTCTTCTAATACCTTAGGATGATACCAAATGTCTCAAGGGGATAAAGTCTCAACTGGATTTTAAATTTACGGAATCAATGATGATTCCAAAGCTTGAAACTCAGATGACAGATACAGTTTTATTTTATATATAGCGACGCTGGGAAAAGTTTAGCAAGTGTAAGATATCTTGCCAGCTATAAGCAAATCAAGAGTCTCCAAACCACCTGCTGAGTCCGAGTCTACTAGGGAGATTTCCTAAGTATTCAATCGCTTTTATATGAGAAAGAATACAATTGAAGAGGCCTTAAATGTTACTTCGCATATTGTATTATCTAGTAAGCCTGCATCGGACAAGTGCATGAAGCTGGGGAAGTTGAGCAAATTCTGTAGCCAATATATATCTGTGACAAAAATGAGGCCGGCAACTGTTCTTTTCAGTTTTAGTTCATGGAATGACTATTGTATCAATTTTTTGTGGCAACTTCTGGTTTTCTATACTTATTAGAGTAAATTACCCTGATCCTTATATTTAAGACACGACTAGGCAGGGTGTGAGAGAGGTTGTGCTGCAAGCAATTTTAATTTTATTTTCATAAAGAGACGGTTAGGAGTTCCACCTCGTGGCTCAACGGATAGCATGTTGTACACTATTCAATTTCCAAATATGGCTCAAATATATAAGAAACGTAAGACCATTGTAGTTTCTGGAACATCGGTCTAGATTTAAGCAGTGTTGTGAAAAAATTAGGGAGATTCTCGTGTCAGGTGCACTTTCTCGCTGGGAACATCTACAAAAACCAGTTCTGTTTGAACTGACACGAAGGAAGATCATAAGCGGATTAGAAGCAAAACAAAATCATAACAGCAGCTTAGTTCAAGTTCCTAGAGATGCATTATCAACCATGGATAGGTATTGTCATATTGATACTACTAACATAAGTAAATATAGTTTATAATTGAAATCCGAGAAATTATATTTAGGATATTTCAAATCATGTTTGATTCGATGATTTAACTACTCTAAGATACATATATTTTTGCTCACAAATGTGATTGCAATGATTAGATCCCAGTATCTGTATTTGAACAAGTATGCACTAGAAAAGTGGGCAACACCAGATGAGTGGGCTTTGGGACTGAGCTAGTGGCTAAAATTTAAAGAAGACACATTATAGTCCAATTTGTATAATTTCAACTATGGAAGTATTAGTTTCTGTATTTGTCAACTACTGAACATCAACACTACACATAAGTATCATTGTGGCAAATATTCTGCACTAACTCAATATCTGATGGTACCCCAAGCTACATATATGGCTTTAGAACGCGAAACACAAGGTCGTATCTAAGGATTCAAGATGAGATATTTTTGAGTAGTTAAAGTTGTAAAGGAACAACTTTAAAGGTTAAGGAGATGCCAATTTTTTCTTCTGACTTTGAGTTTCTACATTTGTAGAAATATATAAATAGCAGTACACCCAAATTACAAACACAGATATGACCTACACCAAACTAATTTGCCTCCTCCTTGCGGCATTATTAGCAACATGCAATGCAACACATGAAGCATTTGTAAAGTGCATGTCCTCCCATTCTTCAAGGTCTATCAACTCTTCAGACTATATCCAAGTACCAGGTTCACCTTCCTATTCATTACTCTTGCAGTCCTCTCAACAAAATCCGAGATGGGTTAATTCTACAAGCCTGAGGCCTCAGTTCATCATCACTCCCTATACTGATATAGAAATCAAAGCATCAATACTTTGCAGCAGAAAACATGGTCTTCAAGTTAGAATACTCAGTGGGGGTCATGACTACGAAGGCCAATCATACCGCTGTAAGACCCCTTTTATCATTATCAACCTCATTAATCTCCGATCAGTCAGGATAGACTTAGAGGAAGAAACAGCATGGGTACAATCTGGGACAACACTAGGAGAAGTATACTACAACATCGCAAAGAAAAGTAAAGTTCACGGATTCCCAGCAGGGTCATGTCCTAGTGTAGGGATTGGTGGCCATTTTAGTGGTGGAGGATTTGGTAATATGGTGAGAAAATATGGACTTGCAGCCGATAATGTAATAGATGCATACCTGATTGATGTTTATGGAAGAATCCTTGACAGAGAAACCATGGGAAAAGATTTATTTTGGGCGATTAGGGGAGGAGGTGGAGCTAGCTTTGGAGTTATCGTCTCGTGGAAAATCAAGCTGGTTCGAGTTCCAGAAGTGGTGACATTCTTTAACGTCCATAAGAAGTTAGAACAAGGAGCCACTGAGCTTGTTCACAGGTGGCAGTATGTTGCAGAAAAGCTACCCGAGAATCTTTTCATCAGAGTCATGATGAATAATGCTGGACAGGTTAACAATAAGGCAGTACTACAAGCTTCATTTCAGTCACTATTTCTGGGGGAAGTTAGTGAGCTCATGTCAATGATGAGGAATTGGTTCCCAGAATTAGGTCTACAAGTGGAGAACTGCACAGAAATGACATGGATTGAATCTGCACTATGGTTTGCAGGTTACACAGAAGGGCAGTCCTGGGATGTTTTGCTGACCAGAACAGACCAGTACAAAAGCAATTTTAAGGCAAAATCAGATTTTGTGACTAAACCAATACCTAAAAGCGGTCTCGAAGGAATCTGGAAAAGAATGCTTGAAGTGGAATTAGCTTTTGTGATACTAGAACCATTTGGAGGAAGGATGGCAGAGATTTCAGAATCGGAGATTCCCTTTCCACATCGAAAAGGCAATTTGTACAACGTACAGTACTTATTGAAATGGGATGTTAATAATGACAAAGCATCAGAGAAGCATATTGAATGGATATGGAAGCTTTACAAGTACATGAAGCTATACGTCTCCCACTCTCCAAGAACAGCTTACCAGAATTATAGGGATTTTGACTTGGGGATCAATAAGCAGCCATACACAAACTACAATGAAGCAGCACTCTGGGGAAGTAAGTACTTTAAAAGTAACTTTAGGAAACTGGCACAAGTAAAAACAAAGGCTGATCCACTCAACTTCTTCAGGCATGAGCAAAGTATTCCACTAATCAGAACACCAAAAGTTTAACAATGATAAGTAAAACAGGTACTGAAAAACCTTTCTGTCCAGAGAGAACAGAAAGATTTGTAATATTTCTACAAATGAAAGATGAAACAAAGATATAATACTTCAATACCATAAGAGGTGCTAAAGGACACTTCTTTTGCTGCATTAGAGCCTCCTAATAATTTTTGCATGTCATTGAAAAATCTGTTTTGGACATCCTAGCTAGCAGCATTCATGTAGTCATTGTTTAATTTCTTAAAAAATATCTATACTGTACATGAAAATTTAATTATAATTCCAATCTACTCAACATTGCTAACCCAATAATCATATAGTACTCCTTCTGTTAAAATGCATCGTACATTGTTTCTTTGTATATATGAACTTCCTTAAACAACATTCAGGGCCAGGTGACTCTTTGTTAAATAACAATCTTTCCGTAAAAACACATAAACATATAATGATAATCTATTTAAAAGATATGTTTACTAGGATAGTGCCCGCTGCCTTGGGCTGTAGATGCATAAATTTACCTTTCTTATAAATTCTCGAGCTGCTTTCCGTTTGAAGTTATACATGAGTAGAGGTGGCCAAACGGGCGGGTTTATTCAGCTCGCACAGCCCGACACGGTACTTTATTCGGATATTATTCGGCCCGATTGAACCGCGAATAATTCGGCCCGATTCGTAAGGTAGTCAGTGCCGAATACGATTCCATTTTTCAGAACCCGCGAACCGGCCCGAACCGCCCGAACCGTCAGAACCGCCCGAACCGGCCCGCACGGCTCGGACCGCCCGAACCGGCCCGCACGGCTCGGCCACTCGCCCACTCGCCCAACGGTCTTCTAGCCGTTGCCCCTTGACAGTTGCCGCCTGCTCTGTCCGGCTGTCCCCCACCCCAACGGACACATATTTGTCACTATAAATACATGTTTGTCTTCTAAATTTCTAACTCACCAATTTCTCTCAAAATCTCAATCTCTCCTGCTAGTTGCTGGCTTGCTGCTACTGCTTTCTTTCTCATTCTTCTCTACTGCTAGTCTGCTACTGCTCTGTATTACATTTTATTTATTCATACAAGATTTTGCATTTTATTTATTTTTACAACATTTTACAAAAAAAAATGGAACAAGGAAGAGGTACTGTATCGTCTCAAGATTCAACCCCTGTCTCTATGCTACCACCTCGATCTCGATCTACCACCGAAGAAGGTACGTTTCATTTTTTTTTAATTATAATTTTTTGGTTGATTTAATTTGTGTGCTTTTATTTTATGTATTTTCATAAATTTAAATATTGTTTCGATTTTAGTTTTTAAAAAGTTCATAGTTTTTTAAAAATTCATATTTCATATATTTCGTTTTTATTTTTAAAATCTTGGTTTAAAAATCTTGTTTTTAAAATCTTGTTTTCTTTTATTTTGTAAAATTTGTTTCCTTCGAATTTATTTTTATTTCCTTTTTAATTTATTCATTTTGTAAATTTTTGTAGGTGGTACGAGTTCGAGACAATCATCGCACGTTTGGACATATTTTGATAAGGTGGCAATACCGGATAATCCAAATCGATTTAAAGCTCATTGTTTGCTTTGTTTACAAAATGGTCGACAACAAGCCCCATTTAGTTATGTCAAGGGAACGGGTACGGGTACACTTAATCGGCACTTGGAAAACATTCATGGAATTTCGAAGGCGAGTCATGAAAGTGGAGAAGCACGTGGAGGTCAACAACAAACACAAATTGGTGGTTTCATGACTTCGTCCCCCGGTGGAGGTATGCCTTTCTCTTATAATAGAGATAGAATGGTTGAAGATTTTGCTACCTATGTTACTTTAGAGGAGTTACCTTTTTCCCACGGCGAGAGTCCGAATTTAGAATATATGGTTAAACATTCACTAAACCCGACATTTAGAAAAATACCTAGGAACACACTTAAACGTCACACACAAAAACAATATTATGCTCAACGTGCACAATTAATTGAATACTTTCGTGATTTTGATGGTATGGTTTCTTTAACTAGTGATTGTTGGAGTTCGAGTCAAGGTGAGCCTTATATTTGTGTTACGGTTCATTGGATTAGTGACTACTTATTAGAAAAACGAATTATTGCTTTTGATGTTATGGATGAGTCACACACTGGTTATAACATAAAACAAAGAATTTTAGATACAATAAAGGAATTTAATTTGTTTAATAAGGTATTTACGATATCTTTAGATAATGCTGCTGCTAATAAAAAAGCCATTGATTATATTAGGCCCGATATTCCTTTAGCTTTAGATGGAGTATTTTTACATGTTAGATGTTGTGCTCACATAATTAATTTGTCGGCCCAAAAAGGAATTTTACAATTAACTCATTTATTAGAACCTATTAGGAAAGTAATTAAATATCTACGTTTTGCGGGTACATATAGGTCTAAGTACAAAAAATTGTGTAAAGATAATGGATTAAGGCCAAAGAAGTGGGGTATCGATTGTTCTACGAGATGGAGTTCGACTTATAAATTATTAAATGATGCAATTCAATATAAGATAATTATTACCGAATTATATAATGAAGACCCAAGCCACCAATACGATGAGGGACTTATTACCGAACATGATTGGGAGTTGGCATCTACGGTACGTGACATACTTGCTTGTTTTGCACATGCTACTACGGTTTTTTCTTATGTTTATCAACCAAATGTACATCATGTTATTATTGAGTGTGTTAGTATTGTTACTACTTTAAAAGAATACGAAGAAAATGAATTTTTTAGTGAGGTTATTTTTGATATGAAAGTTAAGTGGATCGAATATTTTACCGACTTTCCTTATATTTATGGTGTTGCATGTCTTCTTGATCCTGGTGTTAGAAAAGAAGGTTTAGAAAATATGTTAGAGCATTATTATCAAGTGTTAGGAGTTTCATATAATCATGAATTGTATGTAACTAATTGTTTAGGTTTGTTGTATCGTCTTGTAGATATATATGCTCCAAAAATTCAAAGTTCTATACCACCTAAGAGTAGTAGTAGTGTTAGTAGGTTTAATAGTACTATTTCATCTATATTAAGCAAAAAACAAAAAGTTAGAATTTCTGAATCATCTTCCGTACCTTCTTCTGCTTTTAGTATGGTTCGTGAATTTTTTTATTATCATTATGAGTTAAATGATGATTTTGAAATACTAACATGGTGGAAGAATCATGAGTTACAATTTCCAGTTTTAGCAAAAATCGTAAAGGATATTTTAGTAGTCCCCGCTTCTACAATTGCGTCCGAGTCCGCTTTTAGTGCAGGTAGAAGAGTGTTGGACGAGAAGAGATCAAGTCTTTCGCCAGATGTTGTAAAAATTTGTGTTTGCAAAAAAGATTGGGATCAAGCTGCAAAAAGACAACAAGGAAAAAAAGAAGATAACTCGGATGGCGAAGAAGATCCATGGATGACAATGAATACTTCGGATTCTGACACATCAACTACTAACGAACAACAATAAATAGTGGATAGTTATTTTTTGTTTTGCACTTTAGAAATTTATTTAATTTGTATTGTAATTTTATATGTTTATGCGGTTTGTTCCGTTTTTTTAGAGAGGAGTCCTCTCAAATAATTTGTACAATATTTTTGAAATTAATAAAATTTATATGAGGTACCGTCCTCTTTTATCACAAATTAACAAATTAAAAATTAATAAGTAAATTATAAGATTACAAATAATATGTAATTCGTAATTAAATATAACTTGCATAAATGTAAATTCTAAAAAATCTAACCCTACATGTCTGGCACGTGGCAGCTTCTTCAAGACGTGGCAGCTTCAAGTTGTGACAGACTTGCATATATGAGGTTGTCTGTCAGTGAGTGAATTAATGCAAGTTGCACAGCCCGTATTCGCCCAGCCCGCACGGCTCATTCGCTCAAAAACCCGCCCGTATTCGCCCAGCCCGCCCGGCTCGTTCGCTCAAAAACCAGCCGTATTCGCCCAGCCCGGCTCGCACATTCGCCCGTCGACTCGCCGTGCCGATTCCGGTTTTACCTTTTCCGATTCAAGCCCGGCTCGTAACCGGCCCGTACATACTTAGTGTCGGTTCCGTGCTCGCCGGAGCCGAGCCCAACCCGTGACAAGCCCGGCCCGGCTCGCACGGACCGCCCAAGTGGCCACCTCTATACATGAGCTCATGAACTACTGTTGAACATTTTCATATTCCATGCATTTCTTCTACTTTTATAGTCTGTATTCACATGACTCTGATTCAGTCTGTAAAATTGTAAACAAACATAAAGTGAGTGAATAGGTCAATCCAAACGAATGCAAATATCAAGAATTATGTGTATGTAAATGATTTTTTTTTTTTTAAATTGATGAAGAATCTTCCAAGAATAATATGCAGGCAAGCTTATTTTATATACCTTGCAGTAAATTTATTTTGCAACTTGTTATTAACATTCTATTTAAAGGATATTGTTGAGTAACCAGTCGCTCTTCTAACAGATATGTTATATATAGTGCGATATAAACTTTTCGTCAGATGTTAACTTATGAAGGAATTTACATCCCTTCACGATATACTTCCTACATAAATTTTCTGGCTGAAGCTTTTATGGCTAATGTGCTCATCCAAGCCCCTGGTTTAGCAAATGAGGACCTGCAACTGCATGATGTAGTTTTTGAAGAGGATGAAGATCTTTTTGATCTTTTCTAATCTATCTTGCTGGTGACTTGGTTCGTATTTCTAGCTTAAGCCAGAGTCTAGTCTTTGCTGCAGTCCTTTCTATTGTTAATGTGATCTTTAGCTGTCTTGGTCTGTCTTTTGCTTCGTTCTGTTTAGAAGTTTCCTCAGTCCTGTATGTCCTTCTACTATAATTGAAGGACTTTATCTAGTTAAATGAATTGGCTGGCTTTTCAAAAAAGAAACAATAATAACTTTACCAAAACTTAACAAAAAAAAAACACAAGTACACAACCCAAACAGATTCTCGCGAAAGAAGAAATAGTGTTGTTCTTGGTGAACTTAAAAAGGAACAGAGTCAAGTTTTAACTTTTAAATTGAGTGGATTTTATGAAGGGCGACATCCGGTCGTAGATTCAAATATGAGTTTAAATTTCCAGTCGAGCAATTATTTTTTGCCAAGTACATGTTAATCTACACTATTTATTACGAGTGAATCAAGGACTTCACATTCAGTTGCTTTACTTCACTTAAGGCCTCAACATAAAGCATCCGTAATTCAGGCTTTGGGCTCACAAACAATCAAGGATTTGCTGACCTGCATATGGACTTAAGTGACAGCTGTGATTCTGTTATTCTGTTAGAACAAACAAGTAGTATGTGGTCCTTCATTGCTCTCTATAAATTGTATCTTTTTATGAAATGTAAATACAATTATATCTTCTTCTCAAGTTTGTTACTTACATCTTATACACATCTTACATACACAATTCTATTATGGTATCAAAGCCTTCATGACTATTTTCGATCTGTTTATCTGTAAATGATGCTGCATAATCTCTCAATTCATCTTCGCCATTGTTTCATCTTGAGACTCGCCATTGTTAAACTGGTTTAAAGCTTGATTGTCAGGTTTTGTTCGGTTTTATCGTCATTTTGATTGCAGTTTATCATTTTTCTGTTTTTCATTTTAGATCAATCTCTCAACGTAATTGATTGATTGAAACCCTAGCTTTTACAGTCATGATGCGTCATAGTTATGCAAACGTTGTTCAAGGAATTGGATCAAGTCATAATAACATTCATAATGTTGATATTGATGAAGATGATGTTAGTACTGATAAGAATTTAGGTGAAAACTGTAAGCAAAATGCTAGTAAAACACCTATTTCCTTGTATAATCCTGACGTGGTTGATAACAATTTCCATCCGTTGTTCATACATAATAGTGATCATCCAAGTTTGGTTCTAATTGCTAAGAAATTAGTCGGACCAGACAATTATGCTCCGTGGAGTAGATCTATGCAAATTGCTCTTAATGCACGAAACAAGTTTGTGTTAGTTAATGGAGTTTATGAGAAACCTGATGTTAATTCACCTCTTTATGCCCAATGGGAAAGAGTAAATGATCTAGTCATTACGTGGATTCTTAATTCAGTTGCAGAAGAAATTAGTGATGGATTGAATTATGTTACTACTGCTAGTGAAGTTTGGAAAGAATTACATGAGCGATTTTCAGGAGTGAATGGACATAGAGTGTTTCAAGTTCTCAAGGATATACATAGCTTGGAACAGGGTAATAGGTCTATTGAGGTGTATTTTCACAAGTTGAAAGGATTATGGGATGAATATTCTGTTTTAGAACCTACTGTAAGTTATGTTTGTGGTGCACAGAAGGTTCAAGTTGAAAGGGATCAAAATAGGAAGTTACTTCAGTTTTTGATGGGTTTACACGAAAGTAATGCAAATATTCGTGGTCAAATCCTTATGATGAGTCATTTACCGTCTGTTTCACAAGCATATGCTTTTGTTAAACAAGATGAAAAGGCTAGACATGGATTTCAGATTGGTATTTCTGCACCTATTGCTAATATTTCTGTTACCTCTGTTAATGCTGCTGCTAATACTGGTTCAGGTTTTAAGAAACCTTATGTGGTCAGTTCTACTATTAATCGATCAGTGTTAAAGTGTACCTATTGTAACTTCAATGGGCATACTAAAGAGAACTGTTATAAGTTGATTGGCTATCCTGCAAATTGGAATAAGAAACCTACTTCTTCATCTTCTGTTAATTCACCTTCTACTACTTTTGGACAGTTTCGAGCTTTGTCTAAAGGAAGTCAAGCTAATGCATCTTCTATGGTAAGTGTATCTTCTTCTGATCAGTTTCTTCAAATGCAACAACAGATTCATCAGTTGAATCAAATGATGAATTTTTTTGTTGGTTCTGGAAAAGGTTCTATAAGTCCAGAAGATCATTTAGCTAGCATGGTGGTTTCTACTGCAAATTTGGTAGTCAACAATTGTTCTAATTTTGCTTGGCTTATAGATACAGGAGCAACAGATCACATGTGTTGCTCTGTGTCTCTTCTCACTGATATTAAGACTTTGACTAGTCCTGTGAACTTAGCCTTACCTAATGGTGCTACTATCAAGGTTCATCAAATTGGTACTTTCAAGATTCATCCTAAATTGGTTTTGTCCAATGTTTTCTTTGTGCCATCATTTTCATATAATCTCTTATCTGTTTCAAAATGGATTTCTGATTCTGGAGGCACAATGTCATTTTTTCCTGATCATTGTGAGTTTCATGGTTTGGATTCTTCTGGTGTGTTGGCTATAGGCAAACGTATTGATGGCCTATATCATTTAGAGTTTCAGTCTTCTTCCAATGCTGGTTCTTGTCTACAGCCTAGCATCAATGCTATTCAGACAAAGTCTCAGCTTAGTGTGCTTTGGCATTTGCGTTTGGGGCATGTTTCTAATGATGTCTTGCGAAAAATTCCAGACGTTCATGCACATATTGTTGATAGTTGTAATCAACAGTGCCCGGTTTGTCCATTATCCAAACAAACCAAACTTCCATTTCACTGTAGTAGTGGTCGAGCAATTACATCTTTTGATATAGTTCATATGGATTTATGGGGTCCGTATTCTTCTGAAAACTCATAATGGTTGTCGATTTTTCTTAACTATCGTTGATGATCATACTCGTAATGTTTGGACATTTCTTCTCCTTACTAAACATCATGTTGTTTCTCAACTTAAGTCCTTCTTTTCTTATGTTGAGAACCAGTTTCATACCACTGTCAAGCAAATACGCAGTGATCATGGCACTAAATTTTTTAATTCAGTTTTTCAAACTTTTTTGTTGGACAAAGGTGTATTACATCAAGCATCCTGTGTTGGTACACCCACCCAGAACGGTCGTGTAGAAAGGAAGCATCGTCATTTGTTATCTATTGCACGTGCTCTTCGTTTTCAGTCTGGATTGCCTATTCGTTTTTGGGGGGAGTGCATCCTTACTGCCACATATATCATTAATAGAGTTCCAACTCCTGTTCTAAATGACAAGACTCCTTTCAAATGTCTATACAATCGGTTACCTGACTACATTTTCTTCAAAGTGTTTGGATGTCTTTGTTTTGCTTCTGTTCATGATTCGGATAAGTTTGAGCCTCGTGCCATTCGTTCTGTGTTTGTTGGATATCCTCATGATAACAGAGGTTATAAGCTTTTCAATCTTGAGTCACGCCAGTTGTTCATTTCCATGCATGTTGTTTTTCATGAAAACATTTTTCCATTTCACAATAATACTCATACCAAGTCCAACAACGTCCATATTTCTTACACCATTGGATGCATGATGCACTTACTAATAAGAGTGATTTGTCTTTCCCTACCCTGGATATTTCTAGTACATATAATTCTATCTCTTCTCCATCACGTGAAGAGAACCATTCACAACTGCCCATTCAAAGTAAAGATCCTATACAGATTGCAACTTCTTCGGTTCCAGACTTGTCCACTATGTCTGATTCTTGTATTAACGAGCCTTTTTTCATAGCTGATTGGCATGATTCTCCACCTGATAGTGACACATTAATAAACTTGGATCCTATTTCTGACTTGACAATTCTTTCTAATGATTATCTTTCTCGCAAGTCTACTCGTGAGCGTAAACGTCCTGCTTGGTGGAATGAATATTCTTATCCAGGTTCCAAGTATCCAATGGCTAATTTTGTCTCCACTCAGTCGTTTTCTATTGATCATGCTGCTTTTCTGGCCCAAATAATCAAAGTCAAGGAGCCTACTTCATTTTCACAAGCTGTTCTCGATCCCAAGTGGGTCGATGCCATGAACAAAGAGCTTGATGCTCTTGAATCCAACAACACTTGGGTTTTAGTTACTCTTCCTCCAGGTAAGCAAACAATTGGGTGTAAGTGGGTTTTTAAAATAAAATATCATGCGAGTGGAGAGATTGATCGTTACAAGGCATGTTTGGTGGCAAAGGGGTATACTCAAGAACCGGGTGCTGAGTTTCACGAAACTTTTGCTCATGTTGCTAAGGGAGTCACGGTTAAGACTGTTATGGCCATTGCCTCCTTTAAGAATTGGCCCATTTTTCAGCTTGACATCAATAACGCCTTTTTACATGGTGATCTTTTAGAAGAGGTATATATGGATTTGCATTTGGGTTATATGGTTGATGCTACTACTGTTTGTTTGGTTTGCAAGTTGGTTAAATCCATCTATGGTTTACGTCAAGCATCTCGTCAATGGAACAAGAAGCTTTCTGATTTTTTATTAGGGATTGGTTTTAAGCAATCATTGGCTGATTATGCTCTATTTCTACATCAACATGGTTCACAGTTTACTATTGCAGTGGTCTATGTCGATGACATTTTGTTAACTGGCAATAACACTGAGTTTATTGGTACCATCAAACAAGCCTTACATGTTCAGTTCAGCATTAAGGATTTAGGACAAGAAAAGTATTACTTAGGACTTGAGATTTCTAGGTCTGACGCTGGTCTTGTGTTGAGTCAACAAAAGTTTATACTGGATATGTTGTCCAGTACTAATCTTCTGCATTCTAAGCCTCTTTCTATACCTCTAGATCAAAACATCAAGCTCTATGATAATATTCGGTCTGGAGCATTGATCAAGAATCCTTCTTTTTATCGAAGTTTGGTTGGCAAAATACTATACCTAACGTTTACCAGACCTGATATTAGTTACTCTGTCCATCTTTTGAGCCAGTTTCTCCATGCTCCACGGAACAAGCATTTGGATGCCTTGTTTCATGTGTTACGATATCTCAAATGTACTGCTGGGCTTGGCTTATTCTTTCCAGTTAAGAATCCTTTGGTTTTACAAGGATATTGTGATAGTGATTGGGGTGGTTATATTATTTCTGGACGTTCTGTCACTGGTTATTGTCTTCGTTTGGGAAATGCTCTCGTGTCTTGGCAGGCAAAGAAGCAAACGGTGACTTCTCAGAGTACTGCAGAAGTAGAGTATCGTGATTTAGCTGCTGTCACTACTGAAATTATGTGGATGAAATATTTGCTTGCAGACCTTCTCATTCCAGTTACTGATGCAATTCTTGTTTTCTGTAATAACCAAGCTGTTGTGGACATTGCAAACAATCTCGTTCAACACGCTCGCACCAAGCACATTGAATTGGATTGCCATTTCATTCATGAGAAAGTTCAAGGTGGTATCATTCTCCCTCAGAAAATTTCTGGCAAGGAACAGTTGCCTGATGTTTTTACTAAAGCTTTGGGAAGCTCTACTCATTGGTATATTTGTTCCAAACTGGGATTACACAATCCTTGTGTTTCATCTCCAGTTTGTGGGGGGAGTATTACGAGTGAAGCAATGACTTCACATTCAGCTGATTTACTTCACTTAAGGCCTCAACATAAAGCATCCGTAATTCAGGCTTTGGGCTCTCAAACAATCAAGGATTTGCTGAACGGACTTAAGTGACAGCTGTGATTCTGTTATTCTGTTAGAACAAACAAGTAGTATGTGGTCCTGCATTGCTCTCTATAAATAGAACATTCATTTTGTATCTTTTTTTGAAATGTAAATATAGTTATATCTTCTTCTCAAGTTTGTTACTTACATCTTATACACATCTTACATACACAATTCTATTACTATTTTATTAAAACGAAATATTGAATTTTTTTTTAGTACGGTCCTCCAAAATTTTTGTAGTCTGTCACTCAATTCTCAGCCGTCGGATCTTTTTAATCAAATTGATGAGAGCCGTTGGATAAAATATTAAAAATTATTAAATATAATACATTTTATATTATAATTACTAAGAACTATCTAATTACCTTTTACAGTTAAAACATATTACCTGTTTTATATTCTCTAAATAAGACAACTCATTTTCTAAAAATAAAACAGACAACTTTATATAAAAAGTAATATAAATTTTATATAACTGCCTTTTCAGAACATTGTCTATTTTATATTTTATATTTTCTAACTAAAACAATTCATCTTCTAAAAATAACACGGACACATTACCTATTTTATATAATTTTACTTAAACAACTCATCATTTAAAAATAAAGACGATCAGTATATACATAAAAATGTAATATAATTTTATATAATTATTAATAAATTACTATCTTCTTTCTTGAGCACATTACCTATTATATATATTTTTAACTAAAATAATTAATCTTCCAAAAATAACACATGCAACGTATATATAATGGTGATATTATAATATATTTATAACCAATTACCTTTTTCATCTAAAACACATTATTTATTTTATATTTTTTAACTAAAATAACTCACCTTCTAAAAAAAATACAAATGACATATATACATAATGATAATATATTATATGTAATTATTAATAAAATAATTATTAAACATATTAGTTGTTTTATATTTTCTAAATTAATCTTCAAAATATAATACGGATAACATTTATATTAAAAGAGAATATAACTTTATATAATTATTAATAAATAACTAATTGTCTTTTCCAACACATTATTTGTTTATATTTTTTAACTAAAATAACTCATCTTCTAAAAATAACACATGGAACATTTATATAAAACAATAATATTATTAAATTAAACTCATAAAATTTATTTTAATTATACTTCTTTTATAACTTTCAATTTACGTAAAATAATTAATAAAAAATAAACTTAATACTGTAATTACTAATAACTACCTAATTATTAAACACGTCTATAAAATATTATACAACACCATATAAGTATAACTATTCAAATTTCAAAATCATATTCATAAAAAACAAATATTAAAATCAAGATATATAAAATATTAAAATACAAAAAAATTAAAGACGAAACATTGAAAATTTTGTAGTCTGGTCCGGAAACTTTTTGTAGTCTGGTCCGGAAACTTTTTGTAGTCTGGTCCTTCAAACGTTTGGTAACTCAAAACCGTTAGATATTTCTAATGAGAACCGTTAGATAAAATATTAAAGTTATTAGATAGAATATCTTTTCTATTTTTCCTAACTAAAATATCTCATTTTTCCAAAAATATCGCAGACAATTTCATTTAATAAAATAACATAATAATGTTATAGTTGCTAATAACTAATCCATTACCTTTTTTAGCCAATGTGTATATTGTTTTTTATATTTTCTAACTAAAATTTCTATTTTTCTATTTTTCGTAACTAAAACCGGTCAATTTTCAAAAATGTCACAGACTGTTCTATTTAATAAAATAATAATATTATAATTACTAATAACTAGCAGATTAGTTTTTTTTTTTTCCAAAATGTATATTCCTTTTTATATTTTCTAACTAAAATCTCAAAAATATTAGGGGAAATTTCATTTAATAACCTAAAATACTAATAATTAACCAATTAATTTTATTAGCCAAAGCATATATTATTTTTATAACTAAAATTTCTATTTTTTTATTTTTCCTAACTAAAACTTCTTATTTTCTAAAAATATCACGCGTAGTTCTATTTAATAAAATAAAATAATAATATTATAATGACTAATAACTAATCGATTAGTTTTTTTTTGCCAAAGTGTGTATTCTTTTTTTTAACAAGAAGTGTATATTCTTTTTATATTTTCTAACTAATATGTCTTCTAACTAAAACCTCAAAAAATATACATTGGTTATTCCATTTAGTAGCATAAAATACTAATATTGTAAATTCTAATAATTAACCGATTACCTTTATTAGCTAAATTGTATATTATTTTTTTATATTTTCTTACTAATATTTCTCCTTTTCTAAAATTATCACAAATGACATATATATAATTATGAGTTATCTCGAATGCGATTAACGTTTTTTTCCAAAACATATATTATTTTTTATATTTTCTAACTAAAATTTCTCCTAACTAAAATCTCAATGATATCCTGGACAATTTCATTTAGTAATATAAAATACTAGTAATTAACCAATTACCTTTATTAGCCAAAGCATATATTCTTTTTTATAACTAAAATTTCTATTTTTTTATTTTTACTAACTAAAACCTCTTATTTTCTAAAAATATCACAGACAGTTCTATTTAATAAAATAAAATTATAATTACTAATAACTAATCGATTATCTTTTTTTGCCAAAGTGTATATTATTTTTTATATTTTCTAACTAATATGTCTTCTAACTAAAACCTCAAAAATATCACTGGTTATTCCATTTAGTAGCATAAAATACTAATATTATAAATACTAATAATTAACCGATTACCTTTATTAGCCAAACAATAAATTTATATATATATATATTTTAGCTAAAATTTCTCCTTTTCTAAAATTATCACAGACGACATATATATAACTATGGACAATCTTATAAATTATTAAATCATGCCGAGTCAAATATAAAGATTTATTATAATTTTTTTAACAATTTAATATAGCAAATGAATGCATAAATTAATCATCAAAATATAAAAACAAATAAGGCAACATATTAAAATTATTATTTATAATATTAATTTTAAAAATATAAATAAATATTAAATTTCGTCAAATATGTAATATTATACTTTTTTTTCTTTAATATATAATAGAGCAACTATATCCTATATATAACTAACAAAAACTAAAATTAAAAAAAATATTTAAAAGTAACACTTGCAAAATAAAGTTTTATTAGTAGTTTGGTTAGTCATTGTTTCATTTGTTCCTTCGTGAACATATTTATACATAAAAAATTAACTGCTATCTCTTAAACCTATTTATTTGGGTCGTGTGATGAGCTTATACTTTATAAGTCAATATACTTAGACCAATTTACGGGCTTATTTATTTAAAAATATTTTAATACATATTTAAAGATATTTATTTAAAAATAATTATTACACATCAATTAAAATAATATACTAATAAAATATATAATTGTTAAATTAGTATAATTAATTATAATTAATTATCACAAATTACTCTAATTATTTTAAAAGTAGGCCTAATTATTTGAAAAACTTATTTAAATAATCCTGTTTATTTTGAAAGGTTATTTATTATTTTTAACAGGTCTTAGTATTATAATTATAAATTTCAATAAAAATATATTTAGAGACCTACGGGCGATTTTAACCGTGTCGTCGGTTTTATCTCTGCCACGTCACTAAAAACGGTGTCGTTTCTGTGTGTGCTACAGGCGAAACCGACATGCATGGTCGGTTTTACCTTTCCCCGATCGCGTGCCACGTTAGCCGAAACGATGTCGTTTTTGGTTTATCCACAGTTAAAACCGACCAACTCGACCTACGGTCGGTTTTAATCACCCCGTTTTTATTCGGTCGGTTTTAAGTGGTCGGTTTTAAACAGTTTTCTTGTAGTGTACTTAGTTTTTTAACAAATTCATTTGATATCCAATTAATAAAAATATTATACACAAACATAAATAATACTCCCTCCATCCCTCTCATTTTCTTTACAGTTTTTTTACGCTAATAATTTATCATCCCATGTAAAGAATTGAGGGGGACTGAGGGAGTAAATTAATAACTATTAAACAATCGGTGTCACTGTAAGTTAGTATTAGTTAAAATCCACACCACAGTAAGTTCTCAGTGTTTTCGTGCCTTCTACTATCTTATAGATTTATCTTTCCCTGATTCTTACCAAAAATTTACACAAAATTTAATCAAAGGTATATTATTTTTCCCATTTTCATATTAATATAGACATTGTCTTCTTAGACATTAACTACTCTTTGATTATTTATAGAAAATCAGAGAGCATTTTGCACTAAAGCATCATAAAGTAAGCCCTTCATCTCAAAGGAAATTGGAGGCAAAACTAACGTTGCAGGTCTTATGGTGGACCAAGACCTGGACCAGAAGTTGCAAGTCTAAGGTAACTCAAAGAAGGGCTAATGCACCAGAATTAGCCTAACTAAGATAGAGCTCCTAAAACCTGACACAGCAGCCGGTCAGGCACAGCCCACATGAACTAATTCTTAAAGGCATGTCAACTTCTAGGCTAGAGATTTTGGATTCTTTGGTTAAAAGGTCAAAAAAATCATGTGCTTGATTTTATCCCTTTACGATAACATAGAGACAGTTTAAAAGAGCGGCACATGCTTAACTAGACGAAGAGCTGCATATATAGATATGACCCGAAATTCAAAAGTCTTCTGGGAGACATATAGGAAGGTTTTGCTTCCTATATGAGGTATTGCTTGTTTCTTTTGCTTTACTAGAGAGACATATAGGAAGGTTTTCGAGGAGATACAGATATTTAAAATTTAGTCTCCAATTGCATATATATCGCTCATTGAATAATTACTATCAGCTAGATTAAGTATGTGATCAAGGTTTAATTATATATTCACATGTACGTCGGAAGATCGTATTTGACGAAGAGGATGACCATATCCAGAATCTATATATCCTCGTAGTCGTAGATTCTTAGTTCTAAATCTGTCATAGTTAAGATAAGATACAATCTTAAGTTTTATGACTTACATGCAGTTTGTGGATGTATGCAACAAACAGTATACAATGTTGGTACTTCGAATTCAAAAACTTTTGTTCCATTCTTTTAAATGTTGTCTGTATAATTAATTTTGTATATGGTTAAGAGTATTGGGGTAAAATTTATGATGCTCATTTTTCTCTTGGATTTGAACAAATTCGACAGACTCGTCAATTAAACAAAAGAATATCAACGAATGGATAGATGCACCGAATTTGTAAATATTCTTATAAGCTGCAACTGCAAAAATTACATGCACAAGTAGTTGGAATCGACCAGAGATCACTTCTTGAGCACACACTCTAGATCATAAACGGGCCAAGAAATGTGATTGCATTTTAATAACCAAATTACATGTAACAAGTAGTTGGAATCGGCCAGAGACCACTTGTTGAGCAAACACTAGATCATAGACGGGCTTTGTGATTCAACTAGTGGCTTTCACAGAAGACATATATGAAAGTGTTAACACTAAACCAAAGAAATATGTTGTAGTGGTTCTAATTTGGCACTTGCTGGAGGTACTGATAAATGTGGCAAACATTCTGCACCAACTCAACATCTAATAGTACCGCACACTAAATGGCTGTAGAGTATAGTGCGTGTAAATGTAGAACAAGTGAACTATTGCTGGCGTTTCGATGCCGAATCAATTATGTTTTACCAGTTAGACATGGTACCCATCCTGGATTATAATTTGAGAATTGTAGTATTTCTCTTTGCATTCTTGTTATGATCATCAGAGGACCAGCAGCTTCATATTCGTATTACAGACATGGAAAGTTTGATAAGTAATTATCGCAACCTCGCCTGTGAACAGAACTTGTTTTGAACTATACGTTTGTTTTCTCGAATTCAAAGTCCACGATCATATGAAATCTGAATTCAAAGTCCACCACGATCATATGAATTCTATGTTCCAAGCAAGTGCATGTAATGCAACACACATATATGATCCAGAATCTAAAGTTGAATTACCAATCTCTTTTCATTTTTCGAGATCAACTCAGGTTATAATCAACTCTTTTCATAATTACTTATAGTATAAATGTTTAGTATGTAAACATCATATTACACTTCTTGCTACCTACTGCCGAAAACGTATGACTCCCACTAGATACAGCAAAAAGATAAACTAAAATACATTTGGTTTATTAGTTTGATGAGAATTATAATGCCTATTTTCAAATTATTGCGAGGAGAAAAAAAGTAGACCAGAAGTATGAAATGGATCCATCCATAATCTAGAGCTGGTCTCAGTACAGGTTATTTATAAATAGCGCGTTAAATAAATAGAACTAAGCTGTCAACCAACCTACTAACAGTTTAACATTTAACTTGAATGCTGAACTAGAAGCTTAAGAAGATGATCTCATTTTTGTGGAAAGCTTCTAGGAGCTTAAGCATGTTTTGCACCATAATCCACAGCATTTTAAGAACATAATGCTGTTACCGTATACGTTTCCATTACCTCATATATTGTGTCATTTTCCGAATTTACAGTCTATAAATAAGACCTGTGATCACAAGCTATCAAACCACAGATATGGCATTATCAATCTCTTTCAGTAACCTTGCAAGCTATTTGATCAATTTCATAATCCTATTGTTTTTTGCTTCAAGGGCTACATCATATCCCATTGAAGATGTCTTTTACAGATGTCTGTCCTTCCATTCTGGAAATTCAATTCCGTTCTCTACGAGCTTATACACCCGAAACATCACCTCATTTGCTTCTGTTCTTGAATCGACAGCCCAAAATCTTAGGCTTTTAGGACCTAACATTCCCAAGCCTTTGCTTATTTTCAAACCTTCCCAAGAATCCCACATACAAGCTGCTGTCATTTGCTCGAAACAGCTTGGAATTCAGCTCAGAGTCCGTAGTGGAGGCCATGATTATGAAGGCGTGTCTTATGTATCCGAAATGGGTTCACCATTTCTAATTCTTGACCTCTCCAAACTACGATCAATTCGTGTTAATATACAAGATAACACTGCATGGGTTCAAGCAGGCGCCACCGTTGGTGAAGTATATTACAGAATTGCTGAGAAGAGCAGAGTTCATGGCTTTGCAGCCGGTCTTTGCACAAGTTTAGGCATTGGAGGGCACATTACAGGAGGTGCATATGGTACTATGATGAGAAAATACGGACTTGGAGTCGATAATGTAGTTGATGCTCAAATAATAGATGCAAATGGAAGACTTATGGATCGACAAGCAATGGGGGAGGATCTTTTTTGGGCCATTAGAGGAGGTGGAGGTGGAAGTTTCGGAGTCATTGTTTCCTGGAAAATAAAGCTGGTCCCGGTGCCATCAATAGTAACAGTGTTTTTCGTTCCAAGAACCTTGGAGCAAGGTGCAACCAAACTTCTTTATAAATGGCAACAGGTTGCCGATAAGCTTGATGAAAGGCTCTTCCTTAGAGTCATAATACAATCAACTGACTCGGCTAAAAAAGGACAAAAGACAATAACGACAGGTTATAGTGCACATTTTCTTGGTACAGCTGATCAATTACTTGAAGTTTTGACGAAAAGTTTCCCTGAACTAGGAGTAAAAAAAAGCGACTGCAACGAAATGAGCTGGCTTCAAGCAGTGCTTTACATTGCTCAATATCCGGCAAACACAAAGCCTGAAGTACTACTTGAAGGCAAGCCGACTTCCAAGAATTATTTTAAGGCCAAGTCCGATTTCATGACACAGCCTATACCAGAGATTGGTCTTGAAGGACTGTGGAGCAGGCTAATGGAAGAAGATTTTCCTATGATGATACTGAATCCATATGGCGGAATGATGAGTAGAATCTCAGAATTCGAAACACCTTTTCCTCATAGAAAAGGAACATTATACAAAATCCAGTACCTCACAATCTGGACTGAAGCAAATAAAGATACAGAACCGAAGCACGTTGACTGGATTCGAAAGCTTTACAACTACATGGCAGCTTATGCTCCCATGTTTCCAAGAGGTGCATATGTGAATTACAGAGATCTTGATTTAGGAATGAATAAGAATAAAAGCGCAAGCTTTGTTCAGGCAAGTGCATGGGGTTATAGGTATTATAAGAGCAATTTCAACAGGCTGGTACAGATAAAGACTAAGGTCGATCCAGATAACTTTTTCAACTTTGAACAGAGCATCCCTACACTTTCAAGACCAACCTACAGACGGGGAAATAAAGAGTAGCTTGCTTGGATTAGTGCACAATAAACAGCTCATCTGCTACGATAACAACATATTGAATTACTCTTCTCCATTTCAAGTGTGCTTTATGTTCCTATAAACATATATCAGAAATCTTATTATAAATCAGAGTACATCTAAGGCTTCAGCATAAAGATGAATCAGATTTATGTTTCAATGCTTCAATTAATACATCTACGATTAATACTCTATCCATTGCATATTAATCTCCATATAGTTTATAGCCCAGGCCAGATCTAATTTGTGATTTGTTGTTTAGCTTATAGTATTGTAAGTCAACCATGCATCCCAGGTTGCAATAAATAAAATATTTAACATAGAAAAATACTACTCCTATTAGTTTGTTACATTCCCCCCTCTAAACATCTAAAATTTCTATATTCCAATTTGAATCAGTTTACACATTAACAAAAATGTCATCGAGATTTCCCAGAACTTTATATTTATAACACTTACCTCGTCCATTAGACATCAAGAAACGAAAACAAACTCGAGAAATGGAGATATCAATATCAATCTCTTTCACCTTTTCAATGTTGGCACTTCTGCTTACAGCTTCAAGGGCTTCTTCAACTCCAATTCAAGATAGTTTTTATCAGTGTCTATCTCGGAATTCAGATATCTCCATTCCACTGTCTACAACATTAAACACCCTTAACAACTCTTCCTTCACATCAATTCTTGCATCCACTGCACAAAACCCCAGGTTTACGGTACCTTCTGTTCCAAAACCTGAGCTTATTTTTGTACCATTTAAAATATCGCATATCCAAGCTTCTGTTATTTGCTCAAAAGAACTCGGGATACAGCTACGAGTACGTAGTGGTGGCCATGATTATGAAGGCTTATCTTATAGATCGGATATGAAGCAACCATTTCTTGTACTTGATCTATAAAAATTTAAATCCATTGCTGTCGATATCAATGATAACTCTGCTTGGGTTGAAGCTGGTGCAACCGTTGGTCAACTCTATTATAGAATAGCTGAGAAGAGTAAAATCCATGGCTTTCCAGCTGGCCTTTGCACTAGTGTAGGAATTGGAGGGCACATTACAGGAGGTGGTTATGGTCCTCTGATGAGGAAATATGGCCTTGCAGCAGACAATGTTGTTGACGCTCAGCTGGTTAACGCGAATGGAACAGTTCTTGATCGAAAATCCATGGGTGAAGATCTATTTTGGGCCATTAGAGGTGGTGCAGGGGGGAGTTTTGGGATCATTATTTCGTGGAAGGTAACGTTAGTTACTGTTCCATCAACTGTTACAGTTTTCAACTTCACAAAGACCATGGACAATGACATGACGAAGCTACTGTAAAAATATCAGCAAATTGCACATAAAATTGATGAAAATCTCTTCATGAGAGTCATCTTTCAAGTTGTGGATGCAGCTATTGAAGGAGGAAAAACCGTACAGACATCTTATAATGCATTGTTTCTTGGCAGAACTGAGAGACTACTTAAGATAATGAAGAAGAGCTTTCCGGAATTAGGATTAAAGCAAGAAAACTGTACTGAGATGAGCTGGCTTGAATCTGTTCTTTTCATATCTGCATCATCGGGATACAATACAAGTTTAGAAGCTCTGATTGAAGGTAGATCTCCATTCAGGCTCTCTTTCAAAGCAAAGTCTGATTATGTGCAAAGACCAATCTCAAAAACAGGACTAAAAGGGCTATTAAAAAGGTTTCTTCAGGAGGATTCTCCTTTCATCATATGGACTCCATATGGTGGAAAGATGAGTAAAATTTCAGAATCCGAGATTCCTTTCCCTCATAGGAAGGGCAACAGGTTTATGATTCAGTACGCAATAGGCTGGATGACCACTGACGATAAGGATGCGGAAGCCAAACACATTGGTTGGATTCGCAATCTTTACAGTTTCAAAATCTCCGAGAGCTGCATATGTCAATTACAGAGATCTTGATTTGGGAATGAACAAGGATAGATCGACAAGTTTTTTAGAGGCAAGTTCTTGGGGTTGTAAGTATTTCAAGAACAACTTCGAAAGATTAGCGAGAGTGAAGAGTAAGGTTGATCCAGACAACTTATTCTGCATTCCAAGATATGATTCAAAAATTAAGACATTCCAAAATATGACCTATAATGTTTTGTTTAGATGGTAAAAAAATTTAATTTCTACTTCAAGTTCTTGGAGTAATGTTTATTGTTTTGTACCACGACCACTAAGGGCATATCTTTTTAGAAAAATGTTAAAGTGTCCGAATTCGTTCCCAAATGTTACGTGTCATTGGTACTAATCCAATTGATTATGATGAACTGCATTCACATAAATTTATCAATTAAAACATTTCAAATTATCGCATTAGTCATGTCATATTATTCAAAAAAATTATTTGAAAACGTTTTTGTGATATGTAGCATTACTCATCTTTTTAGTTAGAACTTCGACTAAACTCATTATAAAATCGTTGCTTTTGTACACAGCCCGACCACTTCATAAAAAATGGGTTGGGTTGGGTTAGCTTTAAAATTAAAAAAAAAATCTTGAAATACATTCATTGTTTTTTGTATACACATATTTAATTTTTGTATTTAAGTTACAAATTAGAAAGAGAATAAGAAGATGCATTCGAGTCATGATATCATTTTTCCAAAAATATACTGCCTCATAAATTTTTAATATAATTCCTTTATATGATGTAAAAATATGCGGTAATTAAATGTAAAATGTATCTCGATTTTTATATAGTAGATGTTCAACATTTTGCTTACCTCTATTTTACACGTGAAAATCTGTAGCAAAGTCAACATTAATTATTGATTTTGTTGTTTAATTGGGCTCCTTCACACGGGTACCCGGACCTGTGGTGCAGGTGTTTAATTGGGCTTCTTTTTATTTTATTTTTTTCGTTTTTCCTTTCTTCTTCCCGTTAGGTTCACTTAGTAAAAGTGTGGTTAAAGTACTTAGTAAAATTGGTTTTTAACCATCAATTTTGAAGGTTTTAAAAAATATAATTATAAAATTTATTAATTAATTTTTTTTGTTCCGTATCAAAGTTGAACCGTTCAACTTTATAAAAAGTAAAAAATTGAGAAAATATATTAAGCATAACTATGATTTTTTTAAGCCGAACATGAGATGAAAAGACAAAAACACACAAATTGTTGTAATATGTTAATTATTGGTCCGAAAATGACAAGAACATACAAATTTCAAGTTTATGTTAACTTGTCCCCTGAATACACACAGGAAAAGACAATAAAAGTGTGTTTGCAGTCCTGTATTTTTTTGGTATTATTGGAACCGTGAATACACAGGAAAATTGTCTAGTGATCCAAAATATTTGCTTTAACTGTTTTGAATTTTAATACTCATCTATTTTATAAATACCCTTTATGCTTTTGCACTTGCTTATGCTCATTATTATCAAATTTGAAGAATGGCAAATGGTTATAGTACTGGCAATATTTTCAGATCCATGGGTAGAAATGAAAGACGTGTGTCCTAAATCCAATCATGGATGATGAGTTAGGAGATACTTTGTTCAATCTGATTCAAGTTTGTTTACTTTAATAAAATGGTAATATGTTTTATAACGGGCTTTATCTATTTAAAGTGTTTAAATTAGATGATCCATAGTTTAGAGTAAAGCTTTAATGGATTATGACGAGATCATGATAATGAGACCTTAAAGATGATAACTCTAAACTTAAATAGTTCCTGGTCGTAGGATAATTAATTGGTAGTTAATTAATCCGCAAAGATCAGTACATACTATGCTTGCTTCACTATGAAGGATGTCTGTTCTCATAGGCATTTGTGTGGTGACGTTATAGCTAGTATGTAGGTGCTTATTAGGAATAAGTGCACTGAACATGACTCGATCAGTTGAACAACTAATGGAGTTCACTCATGTGTCAGTAGTTGTTCATATAGTGATGGTTGTACAAGTGTCCTTTGACTTGAGATCATCATAGTCATCTTGTGTACACTGAACTATACTTTGGTTTAGCTCTTAGTCTCAAGGGACAATAATTAGTGCTCTTCTGGGTATAGGAATTTGTGCATGAAGATAGTGAATGATCAATAAAGGATCTGCCCCTTCCAGTGAAGGAAGAGAATGTCCTATGTTATTCCATTTATGCTAGTTCAGGAATCTCTGGCCAGAGTGAATGAAATTAGAAAGAAGTTTCTAATTTGCATTAATTGGAACTAAGCATAGTGAATAGAAAAGCATATGATTAAATTAGATAGGGTTGACACGAGATCCATGTCTTGTATTTAATCGGGACATTGCAGGGTAGAAGGAATTCATTGTACGGTAAAAATTCACTGAATAGGTTCTTGGTATTCTAAGCAGTGAATTCATTTTATCCGGATAGTCACGATATGCTGAGAAGTATCCCTCACGATGTAGAATAAATATTATTAATTTATTTATCGTATTTAATGAATTAAAAGAATTCATATAAATAATAATAAAATTATTTTATTATTATTTGTTTCTACTACCGGCTTAATTTTGAACCTACAGGGTCACACCATAAAAGAGAATGATTTAATGGTGAAGGAATTAATTAATAATGGCTAGTCATTATTTATTTATAAAATAAATATTTGATAGCATTTTTTACAATCAATTAAATATGATTTAATTAATTATAAAATAATTAAGAAGTGTTCTTAATATTATTAATTAAGAATTTAATTTAAGAAATTAAATTAAGTGACAGAATTATTTTCTAAAGAGTTTAGAAAAAGCATTAATGATTAAAAAAGGTTTTAATTATTAATTAATTGATTAATAAGATTAATTGATTATAGGGTTAATGTAACAGCCCGACTTTTCGGACTATTAAATCTAAATCAAAACTTAAATAAAACCTAATACTTTATTTGATAAACCAAAATTTACAAAAGTCAAACGCAGCGGTCAAACTTAACGTTAATCCAAAATCATAAAATCGGAGACGCGGCTCCATAATAACAAAAAGTACTCTAATATCACAATAATTCTTATTCAATAAATTACATCAAATCACGTAGCACGAAATTCACAGGTTCACATCCATATTCTCAATAAGCTTCCACAATGTACAAACCTGAAATGTTAGGAAAGAGTGAGCTACACAGCTCAGCAAGTAACAGTTTGACTTACAAATATTCTCAAAAATCAGTGGGTGTTTTAGCAAAACAGATTTTCGCAAAACAATAATAATTTTTAAAAACCTTTGCGAAAAATGATCCAACCCAAAGTTTATTTTTAAAATCCAAAATTTAAACAAATACAGAAGCAGAAACGAAATTCTTATAATACCACAGTCTTGTTCTACGGCCACACTTTCCCAGTAGCCGGGATCTTATTCTTATCTTTATACGCCACACTTTGCCAGTGACCGGCATCTAAAGTTCAATAATTACGTCCCCTTAATAGGTATCTAAAGTTGCACACTTGTGCGCCTACTAAGGGTATCTAAGGCTAGTTCCGGAACTATAGCGTAAATTACGAACGGGTTCGATAACGTAGAGACTGAGGAATTCACAAAGATTCTCGTATCTTATTTCTTATATCTTATGCAGTTCGAAACAATATTTCTTATATTTTATACGGAATTCGAAAAACAGAGTATATATATCTTTTTGCTGAAAATAAAAGTAAGTCAAAAAAGTACTTACCTCCAAAGCGATCAAATACCGAAATCAATGCGAGCAAATCCTATAATTTTATTAAACCAATCAAAGTCAAATAATGTCCACACCACCTTAATAGAACCCATGTGACGCTTACATATAACTTACTCAATGAAATTTCAAAAACCAGACACCAAAACAACTTGCAAAATAGACCATTATTGACAAAATCAGTTATGACCAGTTCTAGAAATTGACAAATTACTCTATGAAAATGACTTTATCTGAAAAGGTACAAAACATGAAAAACGTAGGCAATTCCGAGACCTTTCCAGAATGATAAGGCTCGTTAAAAACGGACAAGTAACGAACTCAGAACATAGACATTTGCGGATTGCATAACAGAATCAGCCCCTGATTTATTTAGTGTTATGCTATTTACGACATCCAAATCACATAATATAGCAGCAGGGTGTAAACAAGAAACACAGAAAACGAAAATACCTTTCAATATTGATATTACTCATTAAATTAGCATAAAAACTCAATTTATTACGAATTTTCAAAGTTAGACATCTCAGCTTTAAAAACATACTGGCTGGTCAATAAATCCCAGAAAAACTCATATCTACAGACCTAATTTCGAAAAATACAAAGCATCAAAGTCGTAGATAATTCAAATACCTTTTCAGAAAGTCTAATACCATAAAATTCCGACAAATAACGAGTCAAATACGATATTTACAATAATTCAGACGTTAGACTTTATATATAGTATACATACAAAATCGGAGTAGCCATACGAACACAGTGGACAAAACAAAGAACTCATGGATATATATCATATTATACACATACACAAATACTCAAGAGAACATATAAAGATCCTTGACATAATCAGAATAAATCAAATATCATACACATGAAATAACAAGAATAACAAGAGAATTAAAGAATCGTTACCTCTTCTTCTAAACTTGTTATGAGACCTACTCTCGTGCTCTTCTTCTTCTCCTTCTCCTCCTTCTCCTCTCTCTCTTTCGGCATCTCTCTCTCTCTCTCTCTCTCTCTCTTTCATGTTTGCTAGGTTTTCATCTTTTTTTTTAACACGCTCGTATCTAGATATGTATAGGTCAATTTTAATTAAATTGGGTCAACTAAAACTTTAAACTAAATCCCAACAAAATTAAATTAGCATGACTCATTAATTCTATATTTTTATTCTAAAATCAAATTACATAATTATCTTAAATTTTAATCCACTTCTAATTTTAATTTCTAGCAAATTTAAATCTATTAAAATTACAAAAAAAATCCGGGATATTACAGTTAATATAATAATATTTTATAGGATAAATTTTCAGCTGAAAAATATGCCTATAAATATACTATTATAGACCTCTTGCCTTTAACAACCCTAATAATTTTATAAGAGAAAGAAAAAGGGAGGCAACCATAATCTCTCTCTCTCGGTTTTTCTTCTTTCGTTCGATTCATTCTTTTGGTGGATACTTGTGGAGTGCTTCACACTTGAGGAGTAGCTGCTAGAGTCTCTCTTCACCATCCTCCATCAATCCAAGGATCACTTTTGTAAGGTACGAATCGAATCCATTGTTTTTCACGATTCGTATATGCTTTTATATGGGTTTTATTGTTCGATAAATTGTTATACATGCTTCCGCCATGCAATAAATCCCTTCAATGGTATCAGAGCAAGGTTGTATGCATGTAGATTCGTGATAAAAATTTCAGAATTTGTTATGCATGTATGAATTTTTAAATTGATTTTATGATTTGGGGGCTATATCAATTTAATTATGAATTAAATCGACAATCGATTTTTAATAATTTTATTTCTACAGATCTGGGTTCCTCATATTTTTCTGGTAATTTACATATTTGTTTCGAAATTTTCTGAGCCCGGAAAGTATTTTTCTTGATTTGTTTATGATAAATTCGGACTGGAAAAATAGTTTTCTGATTAATGATGTAATCTGACACGTAGCTCAATCTGATTGGTCCACGACGCTGACTGTACGACATGTCAGCGATTGTGTCAGTAGTGACGTCATCAGTGACGTCAGCGTGACGTCATCAGATGACGTCATCAGTCTTGGTCAACAGTGACGTCATCAGTGACGTTAGCATGACGTCATCAGTCTTGGTTAACAGTGACGTCAGCTTGACGTCATCAGTGACGTTAGCATGACATCATCAGTCTTGGTTAACAGTGATGTCAGCTTGACGTCATCAGTGACATCAGCATGACGTCAGAAGTCTTGGTCAACAGTGACGTCAGCATGATGGTAGGTCGCACGCTGAAATTTGTTTTGGCTCGTTTGAACTCATCCGAACTCCGATTGAGACGTGTAAGGTACCGTTGGATTCGTTTTTTCGAGAAGCACCTGCTGGGATTAATTTAAATTTTCATCAAATTTATTTTAAATTGATTATAGCCCTTAAAGTGTATTTGATGCCTTATTTGATAATATGAAATGCATGCAATAATTCGTACATTGTTTATAATTGCTCTATATGTTATGACATGTTTACCTATGAGTTTATTATTTTTTATACATGAGATATATGTTTAAATTTACCATGTGATGGTAGATTTAGGGCGAACATAATGAACATAGGATTCGTGTTAGACGTTCTAGGTTAGTCAAAGATGTTTAATAACCTAATTAATAATATTATGAGTACAACCATGAGATTCTTATGTTTATGAAACATAGAGTGAAATACTCTTTTGATGTTGAAAATGAAAATTTCTGTCTAGGCCGTTGGGTTTTAAGCGGGACTGATGTGACCCCTCCAACACACTGGGAATTTTTCATTTAAATATCATAATTGTATTTTGTTCAAGAAAAAGAGAATCTCCTAGTAATATGATTATGGTTGTAACATAATATAATCCCTCTTAATTAAAATTTATATCAAGTAGTAAATGGCCAATGGCCAATGGCACAACGGGCTTGTGTCGGTCATAGCCTTCCAACATAATAGCAAGTAGAGTTCTTATATTGAGGCATTGTCGTTTCGTGCTACAGCTGAGGGCTTTGTTTTGAGATTAAGAGATGCTTGTCTATCACATGAGATATGTATGATAAATTAGGTTCCAATTGTTGTTACGTGCTACAGCCGTGGGCTATTGGAAGTCTAATTTAATTATGCAAGATGTTGGGTTTGACTTGACTTAGAATATTGAGTGAGTCGTGCCACAGCCGATACTCAATAGTTCAAGAGGCTAAAAAGATAGTAAGGAATAACATTAGATGTAGTTGACAAGAGTTGTCTTCCTATGGAACATGACATTGCGTTTCGTGCCACAACCGAGGTGATGTGATGGAAAATAGGATCCTTATTCTCACTAACATTATGAATGTTTAGTTATACATATAGAGGGTTGTATAACTTAAATAAAATAGTGGGAGCCACCAATGAATAAAGACCCGATTCACATGGTGTTATAAGAATAAAATTGAATATTTACTTAGTAGTTATGTGTATTCACTTATAGAATTATATATACTATAACTTCTTTAATATCACACATCATAGTAGAATAACACGTTGACTTATCCCAAATATGCTGATGAACTTTGAAACTTGAGAAATGTTCTCAAGAATGAAAAGTTAGACTTAATGCTTAACCCGCTAATACAAAATGTCTTATTTATGATGTGTATGGAGATGTGTATGAGACTAGGTGCAAGAGGTCTAATAATGCAAATGTTGCAAAGTAAACCAAACTGATGTCTATAAGCTTATGATTGTGCAAACAGTATGAGCATAAGGACACTCAGGGCTACCTTGTTGCTTCTATAAGAGTTGTAGAATGTGATAAATAAGACGATTCAATATAGGATATCGAATGAGCTATTCCATAATAGTTATGCTGAGGGTTGATCTATGAATAATCATAGACTTAAGATAATCAATTTGATTGATCGTCTAGGGTAGGTTGATTTTGTCATAGATGGAAGCTAAGTCGAGATATGATCTTGAAGTAGCTTCCGGATACGAACTCACAAATTGGTTGTGAACTCTTACATGAAAAGGTTGGATATCAGATTGTCTGAAATCTACTTCATGTTAAAGATTGTTGAGACGTATTTCCTTCTTAGAGAGCTCTGTTCTTCAGACTGGTAATGGTTCTGAAATCAAGTAGTGGGAGATGAACCATACCATCAAGAAGAAGTTTGTTAGTGAGTGATAACATAATTAGTCAAAGGCTAAGTTTGACTCTAATAGCAAAAAGGTTTGAAGCCACTAAACTAAGGAGGTTATTGGAAGATCGACTACAAGAGTTGTCTTGTAGAGTTGAAGAATTGGAGAAGTTTAGGGGGACTGAAACTTTTCATTTTGAAATAGGGACTATGGAATAGAGGTAATGGAAATCCAAAGCATTGTAGTCTTGGTTGCACGAGTGAGAAGAGTATTCACTTATTGCATGGTGATGGGTTACAAGAACCATATGATTATTGAATCACATTATGCATACGAAACTCGTCTCGCTAGAAAGGCCACTATATCTCTATTTTCTTGAAATAGAGAGATAATGAGCTACAAAAGTGTTAAAATTAGTACACATAATTGTATGTGCACCAGTGACAACACATGCCAGAAAAGGATTCACACGTTTCATTAGAATTCACGGATATGATCCGGATTCAGATATATGTATTTGGTACAATACAAATTCGAATCTTTTGGAGTGTTTCAAAATGAATAATAATGAAATACAAAACAAAGCATCAAGTGTTGGGAATCTTTGATAAGATCAAAAAGATATACACTTGAGTGAGTGTTTTGAGGTTATCTCAAATCTTAAGTTTTAAGCTTCACGTTGGACAGATCCTGAGATTCTACAGGTAGATGGAATGTACGAAGGAGCGAACGAACTTTGTTAGACATCGTTCGGTTCATGTTAAGCTAAATTGATCTTCTAATTTATGTTTAGAGTTGAATTTTGTAAATATCAGTATATCTGCTGTATATAGTATTTTCTTAATCTGTTCCTAAGTTGTCATATGAGATATGTAGTGCAAGGAACACAAGTCTTAAACTTGTTAAGATTTGGGATGTCTGGCTTATGTCAAAATGTTTAATTTGATAAGCTAGATGGTAGATCCAAAATGTAAGTTTGTGAGATATCCTAATGATAGTCAAGGATATCGGTTGAATATTCTACTGAATATAGTGTGTATGACATACTGCCTGCTTAGAGGAATTGTTCATTCTAGAAGGGTTCAGTGGGAGGAAGGTTGAACTTAACTAAGTTCAAACACCACAAATTACAAAGGGTCTATAGGAAGAACATTTTCAGACAGGATAATCTTTTGTAGGTTAGCTTAAGTATATGTCTTGATATTTTATCACCAACCTGAGATTGAAGCAAGCTTCTCAATGATCGAACATCTGTTTTGATGAGACAATCAAATAGCTTGATTTTATCAATGACAATGATGGATCATGGATCTACAAGAAGGTTAGTGGGAGCGTGACATCTTATGATAAGGAATGATGTATCGATGCTAAAATTAGTCAAAGTGTGGTTATCTAGCATATTCTCTATAAAGGACTTGGAAATGGCTTCCTATGATATAGGAATGAGAATTTATAGGATAAACCAAGTGTTGGGCTAAACCCAAAGTGTGTACATTTATATGCTAAGATGTTTAGCATAAATAACTCCAAGAAGTTACTTGAATTGTCAAGTCACGGAGTTACTTTCTCCAAGATAGTGTATTTCTACGACATCTGAGGAGAAATGACGTATGAGTAAGATTTATTATGCCTCGGCAAAAGGATCTATCAAAATACCGGATGTACTGTACAAGACTTGATGATCGCTAACTCACTAGGCGAGATAAGCGAACACCAGTCTAGTCCTTGAGAAGCGAGATAATAAGCTGAAAGAACGTCCTTAAATACTTTGGAAGGGTTAAGGACATCTTTCTTGATTATGGTGGGTCCAAAATGAAAATCGAGTGTTATAAACACTATGATTTTCTTAGGACAAAAGTGATAGGGAATCCATGTGAAGAATAAGTGTTAATTCTGAATGGATGAGCGGTTTGTTGCAAAAATTCCAAGCAGTTTAAGATAACTGATTCCGTAGTGGAAGCACTATATGTATATAGCTAGAAGTGAAGCTGTAAAGGAGGTTCTTTGGATAGCGAAACCTGTTTTCGCTGGTTAGACATGGTTTCTAGCATAGGATTTATATTGTTGTATCGATACAACATATGGTAGTAGCGCAGCTTATGGAACCTAGGTTTAATCAGGGATTCAAGATCCAAGTTGCGGCACTTCCATATGATATATGAGATCGTTGAAAGTAGAGATGTTTAAGTCAATATTGACTTGACACCCATAACAACATAGTAAAGACCATTAACTAAAACATTATTTGAAAATCGCTTTGTTCTCTATTAGGAGAAGTTGTGTATGAGATACCAATGTGATTGGTTTTAGTACAAGTGGAAGATTGAAAGACGTGTGTCCTAAATCCAATCATGGATGATGAGTTAGGAGATACTTTGTTCAATCTGATTCAAGTTTGTTTACTTTAATAAAATGGTAATATGTTTTATAACGGGCTTTATCTATTTAAAGTGTTTAAATTAGATGATCCATAGTTTAGAGTAAAGCTTTAATGGATTATGATGAGAACATGATAATGAGACCTTAAAGATGATAACTCTAAACTTAAATAGTTCCTGGTCGTAGGATAATTAATTGGTAGTTAATTAATCCGCAAAGATCGATACATACTATGTTTGTTTCACTATGAAGGATGTCTGTTCTCATAGGCATTTGTGTGGTGACATTATAGCTAGTATGTAGGTGCTTATTAGGAATAAGTGCACTGAACATGACTCGATCAGTTGAACAACTAATGGAGTTCACTCATGTGTCAGTAGTTGTTCATATAGTGATGGTTGTACAAGTGTCCTTTGACTTGAGATCATCATAGTCATCTTGTGTACACTGAACTATACTTTGGTTTAGCTCTTAGTCTCAAGGGACAATAATTAGTGCTCTTCTGGGTATAGGAATTTGTGCATGAAGATAGTGAATGATCAATAAAGGATCTGCCCCTTCCAGTGAAGGAAGAGAATGTCCTATGTTATTCCATTTATGCTAGTTCAGGAATCTCTGGCCAGAGTGAATGAAATTAGAAAGAAGTTTCTAATTTGCATTAATTGGAACTAAGCATAGTGAATAGAAAAGCATATGATTAAATTAGATAGGGTTGACACGAGATCCATGTCTTGTATTTAATCGGGACATTGCAGGGTAGAAGGAATTCATTGTACGGTAAAAATTCACTGAATAGGTTCTTGGTATTCTAAGCAGTGAATTCATTTTATCCGGATAGTCACGATATGCTGAGAAGTATCCCTCACGATGTAGAATAAATATTATTAATTTATTTATCGTATTTAATGAATTAAAAGAATTCATATAAATAATAATAAAATTATTTTATTATTATTTGTTTCTACTACCGGCTTAATTTTGAACCTACAGGGTCACACCATAAAAGAGAATGATTTAATGGTGAAGGAATTAATTAATAATGGCTAGTCATTATTTATTTATGAAATAAATATTTGATAGAATTTTTTATAATCAATTAAATATGATTTAATTAATTATAAAATAATTAAGAAGTGTTCTTAATATTATTAATTAAGAATTTAATTTAAGAAATTAAATTAAGTGAGAGAATTATTTTCTAAAGAGTTTAGAAAAAGCATTAATGATTAAAAAAGGTTTTAATTATTAATTAATTGATTAATAAGATTAATTGATTATAGGGTTAATATAATAATATTTTATAGGATAAATTTTCAGCTGAAAAATATGCCTATAAATATACTATTATAGACCTCTTGCATTTAACAACCCTAATAATTTTATAAGAGAAAGAAAAAGGGAGGCAACCATAATCTCTCTCTCTCGGTTTTTCTTCTCTCGTTCGATTCGTTCTCTTGGTGGATACTTGTGGAGTGCTTCACACTTGAGGAGCAGCTGCTAGAGTCTCTCTTCACCATCCTCCATCAATCCAAGGATCGCTTTCGTAAGGTACGAATCGAATCCATTGTTTTTCACGATTCGTATATGCTTTTATATGGGTTTTATTGTTCGATAAATTGTTATACATGCTTCCGCCATGCAATAAATCCCTTCAAGAAAATGGTTATGGGACGATGATTTCGTGTACTCAATAAATCCTAATAATCGTTTCTCAAGTCAGTCAATAACAACAATTCAGAGGGAGTGAGAATGACGTACACAATACCTTTCTTGTTGTATTGCGCAATGTCGGTTGTATTGACTTAGAATACCGAAACAACGCGCTATAATAATGCAACGCAATACTCCACAATAACTTGAAGTTGCATTGTTCCGTGCCTATATAAATTATAATTTTGTGTAGTCTTCATTTCTGGACCAAAATTTTACATACACTTAATATATTTTTTTCTTTTTTTGGTTAGTAGCAAAGTAGAACATTTCAAGTTTAATATACAAAAGAAAAAAATAAAATTAAAATTTTGCAAGTACATTTTTTAAACCTTCAAAATCGATTGTTGAAAACCAAATTTTACTAGTTAACAACTCATTTTTACTAACTGACAACCGGAGGGAATGTGAAGAATGAAAAAAAAAAATAAGGGGGTCGCTACCTGAGGTGGCGGAATTTTTCCGGGGTCGCCACTTCAGGTGACGCCCTGTACCATTTTTGAAAATTTAACTTGATTGTACCATTTCTGCATTTTTAGTACATAAACTAGCTTTATAACCCGTGCGAGGCACGGGTATGTTCTCCATTCTTCTGTTATAAAATGATAAGCCAATTTATTAAATATAATATATGTTTTGTTGTAATTGGGATCAGTTTTTTTTTTAGAAAAGGTCATATATATATTTAATCATGTAAATATATGCATGTGAAATGTATTATAGGTTCTGTTGCGAATGAAATCTTTTTTTCATTGAAACAGATCATATCTAATAACGACGTACAATATAAGTAAGACATGTAATTTTGAAGTGCTTGCAGTCTTGTAATTACGGGACATTGAACTATTTTAAATGAGTGTGACTTATTTTGCAACCGTCGTGTAACTTTATAAAAAACAAAATAGTATTTAACATGTTTGAAGTAGTTTGAAGTAGTTAGTAAAACTATTTGGTACAATATTTCTATAACATTTGTTTGATATATAGCTTATTGTTTAAGATATACTAAATTTATAAAAAAAAATTATTTGATTTGGTACAAAATATTCTCGTTGGCTATTGTAAAGTGACGCAGATCAAATCATATTTTGTTAACTTCAAAAAATAAACCTATTAGCCTTATTATTACATCTTTCGTATCCAAATTTCTTATTTGGTTGATATTCATTGTTCACTCACCATATCCATTATTTTTTATCATCATTTATTTGGTCTATAATTATTTTTGATCTCCCTGAACTGTTTACTATTGATATGGACAGGAAAGTAATTATAGAAATATAATTGACGGTCCAATGAAAAGGCTCGATAACAAATGCCCAAATCCCTGATTATTTATTAATTTCGTAATTAATAAATAAGGAAATTATACAGCTCATAAAAGAGTCCAAATATGACAATATCTTCATAAAAGGATTCAGAATCCCTATCAAATATTACGATGAGTCACAACACTTATCATATGAGGATAATACTTGCCTGCCAAGCAAAACACTCCTTATCAGTTATCAATAACGAGACTTATCCATTAAGTCTCCTAAACATACTCTAAATACAAGGCTCCTGACGCCTATATAAGGACCCCCGTCCTTCATTCTAGAACTACGTTTTATTGACTTGATTCTCTATACAGCAGAGATACGTAGGCATCTTGTGAGGACCGATTTAGTCCTGAAACACAAGAGCAGTCATTAAAGCTTGAACGCTCATAAACCCTAGCATTTAATTTACAAGGTACGTTTTTTAATCCATAACATTTGGCGCCGTCTGTGGGAAGAAAACATCAACCATGGCAAACACCCGAAGAACCACTCGAGCTTCTGAAGAACTTCCTATCACCTCCGGGGCTGATACTCACGGAAGTCAACCACCACCAGTTACTAGTACTGAAGGGACGAATATCCCCACCAACACTCAAGGATCAGAGATCCCAATTGAAGGGACGAATCCCCTGCAAGTGGTCATTCATGGATCTAATTCACAAGAGACCACTCACCAGCAAGCAATCACAACCTCCCCACTACTCATGAGTGCCCCGAGGGGCCTTCAACTACACACTACTGATCTCCCTCAATATGTAAATCAGACCCTGGGGATGCCTACCCATACCAGGCCCCCTCGACCCCCGATGGGCGGTAGTGGTACCACTCTGGTACACCATGAGGCTTACGTGCCCCCTTATGTCCAAGGTTTGGAACCCCTGAACCGACAAACCCAAACTCTTCAAATGTTTCGAGACGATTTCTCTGGGCCTTACACTGAGGAAGAAAATTATAATACTGATGATGACTATCCCCCACGAAGGAGACGTTCTGCAAACAAGGAGCCAACCACTCAGGAAAGGATTGCAGCCCATGAGGCAGAGGTTGCAAAACTCAAAAAGAAGTTAGAGGAGGAAGAGGCTGCAAGAGCAGCCGAGAAAACTCCGGTAATTAATCTAGATCCTACTCCTCCGAGATCCAGAAGGGTTGAAATCCCAAGAGGAGATCCTACTGTATTGTTACCCCTAGGAGATCCTGACGATCCTACACCACCCTTCACACAAGAGATTATGAAAGCCGCTATATCCAGGAAGTTTAAAATGCCAACCATCAAAGCTTATGATGGAACGGGTGATCCCGCAAATCATGTAAGAACCTTCTCAAACGCACTACTGTTGCAGCCTGCTAATGACGCTGCAAAGTGTAGGGCGTTCCCACAAACTCTAGCGGGTATGGCTCAACGTTGGTATAGTCGCCTTCCGCCCAATTCTATTGGATCCTTCAAAGAGCTGAGTAAGGCATTCATCAATCAATTTGTTAGTGGGAAGATACATGAGAAAAGTTCTGCCTCTCTTATGGCGATTCGACAAGGCAAGAATGAAACATTGAGAGAATACTTGAGTAGATTCACTAAGGAGGCTATAAAAGTCCCAGATTTGGAAGATAAAGTGGCTATGATAGCCCTACAGCAAGGAACTACCGATGACCACTTCAGGAGGTCTTTGGCCAAACATCCCCCCGAAAATATGTTGTCACTACAAGATAGAGCTGGGAAATATATCAAAGCTGAGGAGAGCATGAGAAAGTACGAACCCATTGCTACTGGCAATGGAAATTCAAAAAAGAGAAAGGATGCTCCAGAATATGATGCAAGAGAGAAGTATCCTAGGACATCAAAGGAGTCAGATTCACCACCCAAGAAAAGCAATTTTGGACCGAAGTTCACAGAATATGCAAGATTGAATACTCCCAGGAGTCAAATTCTGATGGAGATAGCTAAGGAAGAAGATATCAAATGGCCGAAGCCTATGAGGGCCGATGTGTCAAAAAGAAATCAAAACCAATACTGTCGGTTTCACAAAGAAGTTGGCCACGAGACAGATGACTGCAGGCAGCTGAAAGATGAAATTGAGTTCTTGATTCGAAGAGGAAAGCTTGGTAAGTACACCAAAGATGGAAACCAGGGAAGTCAGAGAGGAAATTATGAAAGGAAAGACTACGATAGACGGGATAATGATCAAGACCGAAATCCCAAGCCTCGAGGGCCTGTCATCAATATGATATTTGGAGGACCAACTGCGGCCGGACCTTCCAGAAACTCCAGAAAAGCTTATGCCCGTGAGGTAATGACTGTGGTTGGAGAAGCACCGAAACGTGCCAAGACTGAAGTATCTTTGAATTTTGACTATTCAGACCTTGAGGGAGTGAAATTTCCCCATGATGACCCTCTGGTCATAGTACCTGTGATTGGAAACTCAGAAACGAAGAGAGTTCTTGTTGACAATGGAGCTTCAGTGGACATCTTGTTTCATGATGCTTTCATCAAGATGGGTTACATTGACTCTCAGCTAACACCCTCAAACATGCCCATATATGGGTTCAATGGAGTAGAATCGAAGGTAGAAGGCACAATTCAACTCCCAATGACAATGGGACAAGGTTCGAAGACATCTACTCAAATGCTGAATTTCATAGTTATTAAGGCAACTTCAACCTACAATGCAATTCTGGGAAGAACGGGACTTCATGCATTCAAGGCTGTTGCCTCGTCCTATCATTTGAATATCAAATTCCCTACAAGGAATGGGATTGGTGAAGAAAAAGGTGATCAGAAAATGGCTAGAAGCTGTTATGTAGCCGCGTTGAGGCCTGATGGAGTTGGGGGGCAGGTTCTCCCAATTGAGGACATGGACATCAGAAACGATGAAGAAAGGAGAGGAAAGCCAACTGAGGATCTTGTTCCCATCCCCTTGATCCCAGGAGAACCAGACAAGGTCACCTACGTTGGAGCTTTACTACCTGAATCTACGAAAAGTAAGTTGACATCCTTTCTTCAAGAAAACAGTGATGTATTTGCTTGGACAGCAGCTGATATGCCAGGGATTGATCCCCAATTGATAACCCACAAATTGAATGTGGATCCTGAAAGGAAGACAGTGAAACAAAAGAAAAGAAATTTTGCCCCGGAAAGGCAAGAAGCTATCAAGCAGGAGGTAGAGAAACTCTTGGAAGCAGGCTTCATTGAAGAAATTCAGTTCCCTGAATGGTTGGCTAACCCAGTGATGGTCAAAAAGGCTAATGGAAAGTGGAGAATGTGTGTAGACTTCACCGACTTGAATGATGCATGTCCCAAGGATTGTTTTCCCTTACCGAGGATTGATGCTTTGATAGATGCCACTGCTGGGCACGAGATGCTAAGTTTCATGGATGGCTTCAGTGGATACAACCAAATCAAGATGCACAAGGACGACATCTCCAAGGTATCGTTCATCACCGACTTTGGTGTTTTCTGTTATTTGGTAATGGCATTTGGACTTAAGAATGCAGGGGCAACATATCAAAGATTGGTGAACAAGATTTTTGAACCACTGATTGGTAAAACAATGGAAGTTTATGTGGACGACATGCTAGTCAAGAGCCTCGACAAGGCAGACCATATAAAGCATCTTCGAGAAGCATTTGAAGTGTTGAGGCACCACAAGATGATGTTAAACCCAGCGAAGTGTGCCTTCGGGGTTGGCTCAGGAAAATTTTTAGGTCTGATGGTCTCCAAGAGGGGAATCGAAGCTAACCCCTACAAGATCAAGGCAATCCTAGACATGGAACCACCCAAGTCTGTTAAGGATGTGCAGAAATTGACAGGAAGAGTTGCTGCTTTGGGAAGATTCATCTCCAAGTCAGGAGAAAAATGCTTACCTTTTTTCAAAGCACTCAAGAATGTGAAGAATTTCGAGTGGACACCTGAAAGCCAAGAAGCCTTTGAGGCCCTGAAGAAATACATGGCTGAAGCACCACTGTTGGCAAAACCAAAGCCAGGAGAAATCCTATATTTGTACTTGGAAGTATCCGACACTGCCCTTGGAGCTGTTTTGGTAAAGGAAGAATTGAAGGTTCAGAAACCCATTTACTATGTGAGCAAGATCCTGCATGGGGCAGAAATAAACTACTCTACCATAGAGAAGTTTGCCTTAGCTTTGATAATGGCCTCAAGAAAACTACGTCCGTACTTCCAGGCGCACAAGATAGAGGTTTTGACTAATCAACCTCTAAGGAACATTCTGCACAGTCCTCGGGTTAGTGGAAGGTTGATCAAATGGGCTATTGAGTTGGGGGAATTTGATATCAAGTATAAGCCTCGTACGGCCATTAAAGCCCAAGCACTCGCTGACTTCATGGTTGAATGTACCATTGACAACCAAGAAGTCGGGGGGCAGGAGGAAGTAGTGGAAGGCAGCAAAAATGAAGACATGGTGTCCAAGGAGTGTTGGGTGCTCTATTTTGATGGAGCATCAAAAACAAAATCAAGTGGAGCTGGTTTAGTGCTGCAAAGTCCTGATGGATTCGTAATAGAGTACGCACTAAAACTTGACTTCCCAACGACAAACAATGAGGCTGAGTATGAAGCTTTAATTGCTGGCTTAGGGCTGGCTGGAGCCCTGAGGGTCAAAACTCTAAAAGTCTGTGGAGACTCAAGGTTAGTGGTTTCTCAAGTAAATGGAGAATTTGAAGCCAGAGATGAAGTCATGGCTAAGTATCTGAAACTTGTCAAAGCCATCATGACTCAGTTTGATGAATGCTATGTGGAGCACGTTCCGAGGGAGGAAAATGTAAAGGCTGATGCCTTGTCTAAATTTGCCTCTTCTGAAATTGAAAACTATGCAGGAAGTGTATACTTCCAAGTCTTGAAGACCCCAAGCATCAACGGAAAGCTGGTAGCGCCCATTGGTATCACCAGTTGTTGGATTGATCCTATCAAAGCTCATCTGGAAACTGGGTGGCTGCCCAACGACACTTCAGAAGCACGAAAGCTATACGTCAGAGCACTAAGGTATGCCCTAATTGAGGGAATCCTATATAAGAAGTCTTTCATCATTCCATATCTGAAATGTTTGAGACCTCAAGAGGCAGAATTGGCCCTAAAGGAAGTACATGAAGGAATATGTGGGCAACATTTGGGGGGCAGAGCCTTAGCACATAAAGTCACCCGTCTAGGTTTCTATTGGCCAAGCATGCTTGCTGATGCTAAAAGCTATGTGAAAAAATGTGAACGGTGCCAAAAGCATGCACCAGTGGTTAGGCAACCACCTGAGATGTTGACATCCGTAAACTCACCCATTCCCTTTGCTATGTGGGGAATGGATATACTTGGGCCATTTCCAATGGCAAGTGCACAAAGAAAATTCCTAATAGTGGCAATCGACTACTTCACCAAGTGGATTGAGGCTAAACCCCTAGCCAAGATAACCACCAAGCAAGTAATGAGTTTCTTCTGGGAGAATGTGATATGCAGGTATGGAATTCCACGAATCCTGGTTACGGACAATGGAACTCAATTCAACAATGACGAGTTCAAGAAGTATTGTGATGAGAATGGTATCAAGTTGCGCTTTACTTCTGTCGCCCATCCTCAAGCAAATGGGCAAGCTGAAGTTGCAAATCGAATAATCCTGGATGGATTAAAGAAAAGAGTTGAGCGCTCCAGAAACACTTGGGTAGACGAGTTGCTCCCCATACTATGGGCATATCGTACTACTTGTAAAGTTACCACTGGGAGCTACCCCTTTCTTGTTGGCGTATGGGGCAGAGGCAGTGGTTCCAGTGGAAATTACTCACACGTCTCCAAGAGTTGAGGCTTATGAACCGGAAGCTAATGAAGAAGGCTTGAGGCTAGCTTTAGATCTAATTGACGAAGTTAGAGATGAGGCGAATGCCAAGATAGTTGAACATCAGAAACGAGCATCTTTCTACTACAACCTAAGGGTTAAAGAGAGATTCTTTCGTCAAGGGGACTTAGTCCTTAGAAAGATTGAAGCATCTGGAGTTGGACAAAAGGGAAAGTTAGCCCCAAACTGGGAAGGGCCCTATCGGGTCAAAAATGTATATGGACGAGGCTCGTACAAGCTGGAAACTCTGGAAGGGATTGAAGTACCTAGAACTTGGCATGCTGTAAACTTGAAAGTTTATTATGTTTAAGTGTTTCCCAAGTGGATTCACTACTAGAAATAAGGTTCGACGAAACCAATCCAAGTTTTTAAACTTGAGTATTATGTAAGGGTTGATCCCATTTTTAAAGTTATGAATTCCATATTCTTATAATTTCATTATATATGCAATGCATCATGATAGACATGTGAACTAAGCATGCAAAATCAAGAAAAGTTAAAATAGACTTACTAAGAAAGTTAAGTTAAAACCCTGAAGGGTAAGTTCAGAAAAGAACATAAATAAAGATAAAAGCCACGCAGGGCCAACCTATGCTATATCATCCTGAGGGATCTCCTCCTCTGAGTTAAGGGGAACACCATCCTTAGCAGCATCACCCAAATCTCCATCTCTAACTGGCTCAGAATCCAGAAAGAGCTCAGAATCATCAATGGGCTGAGAAATGGGGATGGCAGTATCCATGCTAGTGTCCTTGGATGCCCCAGATAAATCAGGAACGGGGAACTTATCCAAAGACACTCCTTCGATCTTCGTTCCCAGCTCTTCAATGATGGATTCCCAACAATCCTTGAAAGTGCTAGGAAAGTTAGCATCATACTCAGCATTAAGGAGATCATCAAACTCCTTAGATGCTCTGTACTCAGCAATAACATCCTCACGACCTCTTTGGAGTTGAGCCTCCAGCTGCCTAACCCTCTCCTTCTCATCTACAAGCTCCCTCTCAACTCCTCTAAACATCTCAAAGTTCGAGGTAGAGGAAGCAAAATATCTGTCCCTGTCCCTCTCAGCAATCAGCTTTTCAGCTCGAACTGCCTTCAAGTTGTGAAGGGCAGCTTGGTGATAGGTGTTAGCCTATAAAACAAAGGCATATATTTTAAAATGAACAATTAAAAGAAAGATTAAACAAAAGTGAAAATTACTTACAGAAGCAAGGGCTTGGGCCCCAAGAAGCTCAATCTGAAGGTCCTCCGAGGATTCCACGACATGGGCCACGTCCCGTGGAGTGACCACATTCCTAGACCACTCTGCCGCAGCCCTGGAATCACCAACTATGGTATCCCTGTTAAGCAAACCCCATTTTACCACAAATGGGTTGGGATCCTCGTCAACAAGTACAGGCTGCTCAGCCAAAAAAGCAGGCACCTTCTCCACAGCAGGGGATCCATCAACGGCTTTCTTCCGCTTGGAAGGCCTATCTATCTCCACGATCACCGCCTTAGAGGCGTGATCCTCCCTCCTCTTGAAAATAGCATTCAAGGCAGTTTTGGCTGGAAAGAAAAAATAAGCGTTACAATCATGTTATATGACAACAAAGAATAAAAGAAAGAAAGTTAAGTTATATACCCCGAGGCTCAAGGGTGCTAAGCCCCATAGCTTGAAGGTTATCCTCAGAAATTAGGAGATTGCAATGATGCAAGCAATCATCCGTCAGGAGTTGAATTGCCGCAAGATCATCTACCCCTAATTTGAGGGACCTTAAAGAACCATCCGTAGCCCTTGTGAAGTTAGGACAAAAATAATTGTTCCAATCATCCCCATCTAAGTAAATATAAAACCACTTTTTTTTCCACGAAGGAAGAGAGTCGGGAGAAGAACCAGAAATGAAGCAACTACGGTTTAAGGTTCGATATTGAATCTTAACCCAACCTATATCATCTGGAGCATTTACAAATTTAAAGAGATATCTAAATACGGATACACTTGGTTCTACCCTATGTTTCATGCATTGGGCCAAGAAGCAGTATATGAATCTCCACCCATTGGGCATTAATTGTGTGGGACAGATTTTGACCTCAGCTAATAAACGAAGAACAAACGGGTGAGGAGGAAGGCGAAATCCAGAATGAAAAGTTTCCTTGTACATCCTAATGGCCCCAGGCTTAGGATAACAGGCCCTATCATTTGGGCCAGGAGCTACGGCCCTATAAGGGGCCTTTATGCCGAAAAGAACAGAAATATCATCAACTCTACTCTGTTTGTATTTAGAAGGAATATTATGGGCCTCTAAATGAAGAAGATTTGGGAAAGCATCCCCAAAATCAGAAAGTAAATCCCTAAGGAAAAAAACATTTGCATGAACTAGAGATTTTGGAGGTGGATTACCTCGATTTGCTCTGGCAGGGCGAGAAGGTTGAGATAACTGGGATTGAGATGAGCTTGAATCTGCCATTAAAATCCCTCCGAAGAATGCCTGAACCCAGAAAACTTGGTGGAGAAGATGAAGATTGAAACGGAAACTGGAAAATGCACGGTGGCTTGAATGCCGGAAATCGCTTTACCACGGAACCCTAGCAGAGCTTTTCTAAGGAAAGTTTCTGAGAAAATTTAGTAGAATGATTTTGAAGTGTGGAAAATGGAAGTTCTACTCCACTCAATTTATAGAAGTAATAGCCGGTGACAACGTTCCAATGAACCGCCTATAGACGGTATCTGGACCTGGAACAGGTCATTGGGCCTATCATAGGCGGGAAGCCCAAATAAATTCAAAATTTGAATTGCAAGTTCTAGAAGAACCTGGAGAATCGCTAGGCGAGAAGCCCAAATAAATTTGAATTGGAAGTTCTAGAAGAATCTAGAACATTCAACATATAAAAATATGTATGGTTTAAATATTAACCAAACAAAGGAAAAAGACCCGACACAAGGCCCAATTTCGAAAAACTTATGTTCAATGTTCCCTTGGCGTTCATACCAACGTCAAGAAAATAATTAAGGCAGGGCCTCTAAGACCCACGCCCAGGAGACATAGTTTCTAGGCGTGGCAACCTAGAATGTCTCTTAGGCGGGGATATCAACGCCAAGAAACTTATTAAGGAAAGCTTCTAAAAAGCACGCCCAGGAGACATAGTTTCTAGGCGTGGCAACCTAGAATGTCTCTTAGGCGGGGATACCAACGCCAAGAAACTTATTAAGGAAAGTTTCTAAAAAGCACGCCCAGGAGACATTGTTGCTAAGCGTGGCAACCTAGAATGTCTCTTAGGCGGGGATACCAACGCCAAGAAACTTATTAAGGAAGGGCCTCAAAAAACCACGCCCAGGAGACATTGTTCCTAGGCGTGGCAACCTAGGATGTCTCCTGGGCGGGGGTATGCACGCCCAGAAGCTCTTTGAGCCATTCTTTCAAAAACCCACGCCCAGGAGACATAGTTCCTAGGCGTGGCAACCTATGATGTCTCCTGGGCGGGGGTATGCACGCCCAGAAGCTCTTTGAGCCATTCTTTCAAAAACCCACGCCCAGGAGACATAGTTCCTAGGCGTGGCAACCTAGGATGTCTCCTGGGCGGGGGTATGCCCGCCCAGAAGCTCTTTGAGCCATTCTTTCAAAAACCCACGCCCAGGAGACATAGTTCCTAGGCGTGGCAACCTAGGACGTCTCCTGGGCGGGGGTATGCACGCCCAGAAGCTCTTTGAGACATTCGTTCACAGACCCACGCCCAGGAGACATTGTTCCTAGGCGTGGCAACCTAGGATGTCTCCTGGGCGGGGGTATGCACGCCCAGGACACATAAATAAAGGAAAAATAATTGTTATTAATTATTTTCCAGGAAAGTGGAGCAAAAATTCGTGGAAAATAAGATCTCGAAAAATGACAATTGTAACTTCTACAAAAAACCTCGAGAAAGGTCAATATAATTTCTACGAAAGCTTAAAAAGTTTTCCCAGAAATTGGGGGGCAAATGATATGGACAGGAAAGTAATTATAGAAATATAATTGACGGTCCAATGAAAAGGCTCGATAACAAATGCCCAAATCCCTGATTATTTATTAATTTCGTAATTAATAAATAAGGAAATTATACAGCTCATAAAAGAGTCCAAATATGACAATATCTTCATAAAAGGATTCAGAATCCCTATCAAATATTACGATGAGTCACAACACTTATCATATGAGGATAATACTTGTCTGCCAAGCAAAACACTCCTTATCAGTTATCAATAACGAGACTTATCCATTAAGTCTCCTAAACATACTCTAAATACAAGGCTCCTGACGCCTATATAAGGACCCCCGTCCTTCATTCTAGAACTACGTTTTATTGACTTGATTCTCTATACAGCAGAGATACGTAGGCATCTTGTGAGGACCGATTTAGTCCTGAAACACAAGAGCAGTCATTAAAGCTTGAACGCTCATAAACCCTAGCATTTAATTTACAAGGTACGTTTTTTAATCCATAACAACTATATAAGCGAATAAATGTAATGAACTAAATAGCGAACCTGGATACGAAATATGCAATAAGGTCAATAGTTTGTTTTTTCAAATTAGAAAAATAAGATTTGATATGCAGATCAAATCATATTTTGCTAACTTTGAAAAACAAACCTATTGCCTTATTATTACATCTTCCGTATCCAAATTCCTTATTTGATTGATATTCATTGTCCACTCGCCAGATTCATTATTTTTTATTATCATTTATTTGGTCTATAATTACTTTTGATATCCCTAAATCGTCTGCTATATAAGCAAATAAATGTAATGAACCAAATAGCGAACCTAGATACGAAATATGCAATAAGGCCAATAGTTTGTTTTTTTTTTTAATTTAGCAAAATAAGATTTCATATGCATCACTTTGCAATAGTGAATGAAGCTCTAAATTAGTTGGTAATCTCTTTCAATTAACAATTATCAATCATCATTGTCACAATTTATTTAATGTTTAAAATTTTTAATATTTTCTATAAAAAATAATATCTAATCATAAATTGTTAATATTAAATATTGAAGTAATAATAAATATCAATGATATGCAATAATGAGTTGGACACAATTAATGTACGCATATTAAAGTAGATGAGTATTAATTGTAATTAATACATATATAATTAAAATATAATTTAGAAGGGTATTTTGGTAATTTAACATGAATAAATTTACTCATTGAACTCCCTAGTTGCTCTATTATATATATAATAATAGATATATATTGATTGTTTATAGAATTTGTAATCTAATAGTATATATAATATGAGAAAATATATACTTATTTCAAATAAACATGATTTACAATATAAAAATATTAATATAATTCTTTTTTCAATGGACCAATTTCAATTTATAACATTTTGTATATCTATTTTGCATGAATTTTTCTCTAATATGGTCAAATATATGATTTTAAGGCACTTGTGAAAATAGATTATCTACCTTACCAAGTAGATTACAAGAAGAGACTAAAATAGAATATAACATATTGAGTATTTCCACATATTAATAAAGAGTTTTATTATATAACCAAAATTGATGTCTAGCATAGTGGTTAGAACTGTCCTCTATAAGTTAGAGGTCAAGGGTTCAACTCCCATTAGAAACAATTTTTTTTATCATTAATATAATAAGTAGGGGTAATTTGGTAATTTCACACTGATTAAATTGTCTCAAGCAACCCCCTAGTTGCTCTATTATATATATATATACTCCCTCTGTCCCAACCAATTCTATACATTGGGGTTGGGCACGGAGACCAAGAAAAGATATAAAAATGAGTAAAATTAGATGAAAAGTGGGTGTAATAGTGTTTTATATTATTAAAAGTTACTATTTTTGGAATGTATAGAAATGAGATGGACATCCCAAAATGGAAACTGTATAGAAATGAATGGGACAAATGGAGTAATAATAGATATGAAGGAGCCGTTTAATTGGATGTGGGGCCCGCCAAATCTACCAAAATCATCATCAACTTGTTTTTATCTTGTTTTTTATTTCAGGGGAGCATGTCATGTGAGTTTAGAGGGCATGTGTTTGTGCTTTTTGCAATGACATGTCCAAATGACATGTCAATTTGTTTAATATTGTTCTTTAATCTAGTAAATATTTACAAAAAATATTTGTTTAGCAAATATATGGATGTTGCATCTTTCATATTCAGTAGATTATAAATGTATAACAAATTATATTACAACTCATTTTAAAATATTTAATTATAAATGTTTTAAAATAATAATGTCAAATACTGGAAAACAATCATCAAATATATTCATATTGACATGTCGCCACGCCATTCACCGAAACGGAGGTGATCAGAAGGCTGAAAATAGAAAAACTTCCACCGAAAACTTCCTTATAGTGAGTAAAAACTAAGACGTGTGTTTTAGTTTAAAACATTAGTAGTACTATTTTTTTATCTCCAACTAAATTATAGATGTAACTGAAATTTTATTTTCTCAACACCCTGTTAGAAATTAAAAAAAATTGAAGTTTATCTAGAGAAAATAATTATTAAGCGAAAAAAATATTACATAATTTTTCTTTCTATTTAGAATTTTTTTTCTGTATTTATTAGTAGTCAAGTGTCTTGAGGTTGCCGTCCTAATTCTGATGGTCTGAGTCTGCAACATGCATTCTTAATTCTTCTAATTGTGAATTTCCAGTCATTTCATAATTTTCATTATAAGTTAATTCGAAACATGAACAAATGCGCGGTCCTGATCCTGCGCCCTTTCTTTTCGGCTTTTCTCATCACTTGGTGACGTTGAGCCCATCAAGTTGTTACTGATATCATTCTCAATTTGTTCTGTGTGAGTTTGACCCTTACAAACCCATAACAATGTGCACAATTTTGGATTGTGAAATTCTTTTTCCTCCGACAAAGGGCCACATTTTCGAGAATTTATAGAGCGGAACCCTGAAGCTGAAGATAAAGATGTTGAAAAACATATTGGCGATATTCACAATCTTTACAGCTACATCGTTAGAATTTTCAGTTTATGTGATTTTTTCCAAAATCTTATTAATTTTATAACAAATTCTCAAAGCTACTTCCTTATTCTTATCCTAATTTAGTGATACTAAACTTTGAGACAACCCCGTTGAATATTTTTCGTCAGTATGTTTGTGATTCCTTTTAGATTATATTTCTGTTGAATCGTAATGCAATTTTGATATTAAGTTGATATCTATCTTTAAGAACAATATGCGGTTTTATATAAGTGTTTTTGCAGTAGGACTCGATTGATTAAAACTTATATATGTATGCATTTTGGTAACTGTGGCTCAGGGTTTCCGAAAAAAATGATATTTTGGACAGGGAAGTGAATGGGAAAAATACAAGAAAGTTATGCGGAGGGCTTGCTAGGATACACTTTGATTACGGTGATCATTTGTTAATCAGTGTTAGAAGAGGGGTGTTAGGGTAATGGGTTCACCAAGATTATATTATTTCTTTAACATGAAGAAACGCTAACGATGAGAAGCGATAATCGATGCCTGAGAGTAGATGTGGCCAAACGGGTGGGTTTGACCGTCTGAACAGTAATCGATTCGTCAATTAGCTCGTATAACTTGGCTCGATAAAGGGCCGGTTCAACTCGACATAAACCGGTACAGAGAAACAAGGCGTATACGAGTCCAACATTTGTGAACCGAGAACTGCACGGCTCGGTTCATGAATCGCGAACTGCCCGGCCCGCCCGGCCCGCCAGTAACTCACCATAAACTCGCCTCGCCAACTCGCTTCGCCTGGCACGGCCCGCGGCACGCCTCGCTCAACGGTCACCTGCTGCAGTCACACACACTGAGATTACAATGGTCATCAACCTCAACGTCTCTCTGTCATCATTGAGGTCCTCCACCAACGTCTTTCTCCCCCCTTATAAATACTCCCCTCTCTATTTCTATTTTCTCCACCCGCTCTCTCTCTTTCTCTCTCACTATCACTGCTCTCTCTCACATCTCACTTCTCTCTCTAGTCTCTACTCTCTCCCTTTCACTCCCCTCTCAAATTATTTGTAAAATATTTTTTTAATTAATAAAATTTATAAAGGTACCGTCCTCTTTTATTCCAAAACAATTCGTAGAAATTTAAATAATATATAATCAAATAAAAAGTAAAAAAAAATATTTGAATCGCCCCGACCCGCCAACCCGGATGACGTGGTCGGCTTTTGTTGAACACGACACGGCCTGACACGGGTCACCACCAAAGACATGTCGGTCCTGTCCTCCTTCAACGCCAACTTGACACTATAAAAACCCGGCCCAGCTCGCCCGACACACTCGTTTGGTCACCTCTACTGAGAGGTATCAATATTGTTGTGAAAGCCAAATATACGAAATAAGAGCAACTCCAAGCCAACTCTAAATCACTATAAGAGTTATTGGTATAGTGTAAAAACAACTTCAATGCAACACTAAAATGATGACCCAAAGACACCAAATGAGTTTTGGGTCACCAAATTTGATGACAAAAGTACATTTGATGATCCTTTGATACCAAATTTTGGTGATTTTCAAAATTTTCATTATACCCTTATGTCTGTTAATAAAACAAGTTTTTTTCTTTTCCTGTTGAACTTCTTTCTTTTATACTTTTCAACTTTAGATTTATTAAGAATATAAAAATGAGAAAAAGTTAGAATGTTCCATTTTTTATGTAAAAGATTTCTTTTAGTGTCAAGTATAATGTCAATTGAGTTGTAGTACATTTTATGGATAATGTTATTTTGATACCAAAATAGTGTTATAGTGACACTATTTTGGTATATTGGGTCGGAGATGATCCAAGAAGTAGTAAATGAGAGAAACATGCAAACTCATGTGCTTCTTGATACGCGTTTACTTATATACTTCAAACACAAGTATACACGTTCTTGCCTTCTTGCTGCAAAAACATGTCACTACAAATCGAAGAATTGAAATACAAGCTCCAGCAATGACATCTTCAAATACTCGGCTCGTATGTAAAAGAAACTTTTGGAAGATAACTTCAATAAGTTAACGAAAAAATGGTCCATCAACAGGCAACAGCGAAGATATCAAGTAATTTAATGAGAACACGAAACTTAAACATTAATGATGTCAATGTATTTTATTTGAATTTTAATTACACGTGCTAAGTAGGGGCTGAATTATTGGGTCAATAACCATTATTGAGCTGTGTTATTTTGAATACTCGGACATTTTCTCACATAAAACTTATCTTTCACAATACAGCCGACTAGCAGGGATTCAATATAGAGAAATTATCAAAAATGCTAATTGTTTTAGTTTTTTTTGTAATTTTACGATCTTTTAAAAATATTTACAAAAATACGGCAACCAAAAAATATTTGCAAAAATACGGTGGGCAACCAACCCAAAACTTTTTAAAAAATAATTGAAAAATAGCTAAGAATTCAAAAAAAATTGTTAGTAAGATGAGTAAGCTTGTGGTCTTGATTTATCCTGGGTTCAATAGTTAACCTTTCAGTTCAATGTTTCTATTTTGAATTTTAGAAATATCAAGAATAAAGAATAATTCATATACGCACTTAGGTTTAGGCCTAAACCCTCAGACTCTAAACTTAGTATTTTTGCAAATATTTTGGTATTTTTACAAAAAAAAAATTTGAGTTGAATATTTGTGAAAAAAGTCCAATATATACAACACGCTACCATTTCTTTTACAAAAATATTATGAAAGAAACAAGAGGAAATACAATGTCGTAATTATCTATAGATTCTCAAGTTCGAAATCTCAAGTTCAAAAATTTATTGTGCACGTGAATAAACGCGAGACTCGTATATAAACAGAGAAAACATACAAATATATTGCGAAAATTTTAAATTAATATATGTTTGGATAAATTTATATTATAAGTAATTTATGAGATATTAAAAATATAATAATAAAAAAATTTAATAAATAATATATTTAAATGGTAATATTAATTTCTATCAAATAAATTTTTTAAAATAAAATAAGTTGTTTCAAAAGTATCTCTAACCAACTTCTCTGTTTTTTAATTTTTTAAGTAATTTTCTGACTTATTACACAAATATACATATTTCAGTTTAAATTCAAAATTACTTTAAGCTCTAGACGGGGTTTTTTTTTTTTTTTAATATTTAGGCTTATAGTATATTAGCTTAAAACCCGTGCGATGCACGGATTGTTAATTGTTATTTTATTATTATTTTTTTAATATTTTATTAATTGTAATTGTGTAAAAAATAATTAGACATGTTATATTAGCTAAACACTTTTAATTAATTAAAAACATTAAAATAGATTTTAAAATAAATAAGTATGAGTTTGCCCATTATATTTTTGGAAAATAAGGGATTTTAGTAATAAAAAATAAAAAATGTAACATATATTTAGTTTAAAAAGGTAAATGTCCGTGATATTTTTGGAAAATGAGGTTTTAAAATTTAATAATTAAAAGTATTTAAATACGTTTTAAAATAAATAAGTAAAGGGTTTCCTGTGATATTTTTGGAAAAAGAATGGATTTTAGTGAGAAAAATAGAAAAATTAAATGTAAAAGACAATTTCCCGTGATATATTTAGAAAATGATGGACTTTGTTAGAAAAATATATAATGTGTTTTAGCTGAAAGGATAATTGGTTATAAATAGGTATTTGATTAATTATATTTTAATATTTTTAATAATTGCACTTGTTAAGAAAAATAAATAAACATGTTAAAATAAGTAAATTTTTTAAAAAATAATTATAATATTAAAATAGGTTTAAAAATAAATAACTAAAGGTTGGGTTTTAGTAAAGAAAAATAGAAAACAAACATATTTTAGTTAAAAAAGATAATTATCCGTGATATATTTGAAAAAGTACGGGAATTTGTTAGAAAAAATAATGTATTTTAGGCGAAAAAGGTAATTGATTATAAATTGGTAATATTATTATTTAATACTATATTTTTATAAATAAGTAAGGTTAATTAAGTAAAAACACGAAGTATAATTACTTAAGGGTAATTAAGTAAAATCACAACGTATCATACGTTAGCACTTGAGAGAGAGTAAAAATCGGCACTAAAGAAAAGTTCAAGTGTTTAAATTTTAGTTCTTCAAGAGCAAATATATGATATACTTTGCTAAATGAACTGATCTATTTGCCCATCTAGAAGTATTAAATAACATTTTTTGGGGCGGCATTTAAAACAATGTTAACAATTGGAACCATGTATAATATAACAGGTAGCGTCAATAATAATTCGTTTGATACTCCAAAAAATTGAGTAGATTCAACTGATTTGACAGACACGTCTCAGCGCACCCCAAATTATGTTATGAATAAAATCTACTCTATGTATTGATTTTGTCTTAACGCTATCAACACAAACGATGCTTTTTCGTGATCACTTTCATAAGTTACGTGCTCTTCGGGGAATATATTCGGATTTTTGTTTTGACTTTTTTTTCCCAGTCATTAACGCAAATTTTGATTATCTAGTTTTTAATCGAATTTGATACCTATTTAATCAAATATGTCAGTATATATTAAGAAAAGTTAAAAAATTATAATAGTATTACATTTTATAAAAATATTATTTTTCAAAATTTTGTTAAATAAATTAATTAAACTAAATTTACGATCAAATATTAGCTATTTTAACTACAAAAAAAATCAAATAATACAGTTAATCTAAGATCAAAGAGGTGCCAAGTATATTTATAGTAGTGCACAATTATATTCAAATAATTTACAAGAAACAATATAAATTATAACAGAAAAAGACAAATTAAATATGTGATCCCCGTTAATAAAGTAAACCTCATTTTGGTGGAACATAATCGGACCAAAATATTAAAAAATCAAATTTTGGTTATCGTTAAATTTGAGCAATTCTTTTAGACTAATTATACAAGAAATTTATTTTAATTTAACTTTTTTAATTTCACTCTGATTTCAATTTCATATAATTACATAACTAAACAATATTATTTATTACATATTTTACCCTAATTTTAGATTCAGTTCTCTAGAAATACATATTTAAATAATATTTACTAATTATATTTATTCTCAATAATTTAATATATATATATATATATAATATTTTAAAATTAATATTTTAAAATGGATATGATATTTCACTCAATTAGTTATGACTTGAGTAATATATTTCAAGTTAAATTGAAGAACTTAATTAAGCATGGTGGCTAAGGACCTAGGCCGCCTATTAGTATATGATGAGACGGCCTTAATTAATCATTTGTGATAATATTTGTAATAAATTCAAAACAAACTGAGGCATCTAAAATTAGAATAAAATTGTTGAATACTGCAGGTAAAGTCTCATGCTCTTTAACTTGGCCAAAAAAAAAAAAAGTCTCATGCCCTTGCTTATGCATATATAAATAGCAAGAAATCGTACCCCATGATCACACACAAAACAAAATGACCTACATCAAGTTAATTTTTTTCCTGCTTGCAGCAGTGATAGCAACCAGCAATGCAACAAATGTAGCATTTATCAAGTGCATGTCCTCACAGACTAAAAAAGTTATCAACTCTTCTGACCATCTCCTAGCACCAGGCTCACCTTCCTATTCATCTCTTATGAAGTCATCTCAACAAAATCCTAGATGGGTTAATTCTACAACCCAAAAACCTCTATACATTGTTACTCCCTATACCGATATCGAAATTCAAGCATCGATACTTTGCAGTCGAAAACATGGCCTGGAAGTTAGAATACTAAGCGGTGGTCATGATTACGAAGGCCAATCATTCCGCAGTAAAGTCCCTTTCATCATTATTAACCTCATAAATCTCCGAGCAGTCAGAGTAAATATAGAGGATGAGACAGCATGGGTGCAATCAGGGGCAACACTAGGAGAAGTGTACTATAACATTGCAAAGAAAAGTAGTGTTCATGGGTTTCCAGCAGGGGTATGCCCTAGTGTAGGCATCGGTGGCCATGTTAGTGGTGGAGGATTTGGTAATATGGTGAGAAAACATGGTCTTGCAGCTGACAATGTAATTGATGCATATCTAATTGATGTGTATGGAAGAATCCTCAACAGAAAAACCATGGGAAAAAATTTATTTTGGGCGATTAGAGGTGGAGGTGGAGCCAGCTTCGGAGTCATTGTATCGTGGAAAATCAAGCTGGTTCGAGTTCCAGCAGTGGTGACATACTTTAGCGTCGATAAGAAGTTAGACCAAGGAGCCACGGAGCTTGTTGACAGGTGGCAATATGTTGCAGATAAGTTACCTGAAGATCTCTTCATCAGAATCATCATGCAGAATGTTGGACCGGTTAACAATAGGACAGCACAAGCTTCGTTTCAATCACTATTTCTTGGGAAAGTCAGCGATCTTATACCAGTGATGGGCAAATGGTTCCCAGAATTTGGCCTGCGTGCAGAAAACTGCACAGAAATGACTTGGTTTGAATCTGCACTATCATTTGCAGGTTATCCGAAAGAGAGTTCCTGGGATGTTTTCCTGACAAGAACAGATCAGTACCAGAGCAATATGAAAGGAAAATCAGATTATGCGACTAAACCAATACCTAAAAGTGGGCTTGAAGGAATTTGGAAACAATTTCAAACAGAAGAATCAGTTTTTGTGATAATGGAACCGTTTGGAGGAAGGATGAATAAGATTTCAAAATCTAAGACTCCGTATCCGCATCGAAAAGGCAATCTGTACAACCTGCAGTATTTAGTTAAATGGGACGTAAATACTGTCAAGGCAACGAAGAAGCATATGTCCTGGATCAGGAAGCTTTATAAGTACATGAAGCCATACGTTTCCCACTCCCCGAGAAGAGCTTACCAGAATTATAGGGATTTTGACTTGGGGATAAATAAGCAGCTGAACACAACCTACAATGAAGCAGCAGGCTGGGGAAAGAAGTACTTTAAGAATAACTTCAGGAGACTGGCAAAAGTAAAGACCAAGGCTGATCCGTACAATTTCTTCAGGCATGAGCAAAGCATTCCACTTATCAGTAAAGAAAAAAAAAATCGACACTGATTGATAGGCAAAACAAGTACTACTGTCCACTGATAATCTTTCTGCCCACTGAGAACTGGTGGAATTTTCGGATTCCAATTAGTCGTCTAATTTGCGTCTATTGTCCATAAATGTGTCAATTTCGTGTAGTAATAAATGTATGTGAAGCTAAAAGGATTAAATATGAAAAATGACTCATATCATTAATCATATTCATCTTAATCGAGGCATGTTCGAGTCATTCTTTAGATTTAGTCTCAGTACTTGAATAAAATTATAGAGAATAAGTTATTTCGGTCATATTCAGATTGATCCAGTCGTGTACGTATCATTTTTGGGTTTTCTCTATGTCAAATCGTGTCGATAATTGGATTGCATTTTGTGCCTAGTTTCTCGTGGTCTCAAACTTGTCACCCTCAAAGATATAATAATTTTGGTGAGAATTGCCACCATTTAGTATCCTTCAAAAAAGATCAACTTTGTCACATAATTAAAAATATTATTTTTTTGTATTTTGTTTCTTACAAATATTTTTTGGTATCATTTTTCAAAAACACTCTAACACCTCCAGATGCCAAATTCAAAAAAATTGAACGGTAAATGAAGTTGGCACCTTATGGGATGCCAGCTTTTAGCACCTTGTCATATCACTTGGCATCTCAATGACATCTCAACAATTTTAATGAAATACTAATAAAGGTGTCATGTCATGTAATGTCACACCATATTGACACCCCTTTTTAATTAGGGTTAATGATCTAGTTGGTCACTGAAGTCAGCTTAATGTATCAAGTTGGTCACTGAACTGAAATTGGACTCAAACAGGTCACTAACTCGAATCAATTGTTAACTCCGTTAAATGGGTTCACGTTTTACACGAAAATTGCTGACCTTTAACATTACAACTAAATTGATAGATCGGTTTGATAATGTCTAAAAAACCACGATGATGTACATAAACATTAACCCTTGTTAATATCCTGTAAAATTGAAAGAACTAATTGATATATACACTACAATCAATATGTAATACACAATAAATATGATTAATATGTTTTATTTTTGTTCGTATGTTTTATTCAATTGCTTAAACTTAGTTAACTAACTATAGTTAAGTTAATAGACGTTAGTCACGTGAATAACAGGCTTACCATGTAGCAGTTTTTGTTTAAAAAATTCAACACATTTAATGGAGTTAACAATTAATTTGAGTTAGTGACCTGTTTGAGTTCAATTTGAGTTCAGTGACCAACTTGATACATTAAGTTGACTTTAGTGACCAACTAGATCATTAACCCTTTTTAATTACAACTTCAATTAAAATTGCTCCCCTAAAAATATGATATTTTTGCAAAACAAAGTGAGACAATATAAACTTTTAAAGGACCCAAAGTATAATTTTAATTTTTGTTAAACTTTTATAACATTGTTCTTATAAAAATATAAACAATATATTATCTATAGATATAAATTATTTCAAATTCTTTATACGTAAGTTAATTTAATTTACTGCATGTTTGTATATTTTACTATTTGTTGTTTTTATGTTACACTTGATTAATAAGTACTATTACTAAACAGTAAGTAGTTAATATGTATGATTGAATTCTATATGAATTCAAGTAATTGATATAAATTTTTTATTAAAATAAATACAGTATATAACAAATCTGTGTTAGTAAATTACATTACAATTAATATTGTAAAATTTACATAACAATATACATTTTGTTTTATAAAAAGATTTATTTATTTCAAATACATGTATATAATATAACACAAAACATCTCATCAAGTGGAAAACCCATTATTTATGATAAACATTTACGCATGAAATTAAAAATTAATAATATAAAAATAGTTCTACAAAGATTTTATCTAAAAAATTTCATCCCAAACTATTAAATAAGTTTTACTTAATTTTTAAATATTAAATACTTTTTAGGATTAAAGCCTCAAATTTAAATTTCACCTTAGGCTTCAAAGTGACTAGCACCGGCCTGGTTCCTTCAGAGCAACTCCAATGGGACACTAAATCACTATAATAGTGATAGATATAGTGTCAAAGCAACTCCAATGTGACACTAAAATAGTGACCCAAGGTCACCAAATGAGTTTTGGGTCACCAAATTTGGTGACAAAAGTACATTTGGTGATCCTTGGACACCAAATTTGGTGACTTTCAAAATTCCAACAATACCCCTATGTTTGTTAACAAAACAAATTTCTTCCATCTATGTCCTACTAAAGTTAATTGTTTTTATAAATTTTAACTTAAGATTTTATCAATTGAAACTTCTTTTCTTCTTAACTCATATTAATTCTAAAATATTTTTTTGTATCTTTTTATTCTAATTTTTTAAATTTTATTTTTAAATTTTTTTTACTTTAAACTTTCATAATTTTTTTTAAATCATGAATTATAAACAACACACTATATTTAATTATAAAAATAAAATCATAAATTCATAATGATAAATAAGAAGTTATTTATAATATAAAAAATGAACAAAGTTAGAAAATTCTATTTTATAGGTGAAAGATTCTTTAGAATATTCTATTTTATAGGTGAAAGATTCCTTTTAGTGACAATTATAGTGTCCCTTGATTGAAATTCATTTTATGGATGATGTCTTTTTGACACCAAAATAGTGTTATTGTGACGTTCTTTTCATCCACTTATTTTCTTTTAAACGCTGTCATTGTACAAATTATGTTCAAGACGCCCTAATCTCCCAGGCATCAACTCATTGTTCACAAGTCAAACAAAATTATCAACAAAATAAAGAGTACTGTAATATCAAATTTCAGGTGTGAATTCACACTTTTAAAGTTAGACTGCTTTTAAAGTTATTTTGAGGTTGAGGAGATCAATCTAGCTTCTCTTTTTTTCGGGAGTTACTTTCATTAATAAATTATATCAAAATACAATATTCGAAAATGTAATTTCTTGCATTAATTCAAAAGGTAGATCATCTGATCAAAGTAGACCCGGTAATTTTCGACACGACACGAAACGACACGAAAATTTAGTATTTGGGTTAGTATTTTTAGTACACGAAACGAAAGTACACGAACACGAAAGTACACGATCGAGATTTAGTGTCGGATTTGTGTTTACCCTTCAAGTACACGACACGACACGAAATAAATAAATTAATATTTATATTAGATATTTTTATATTTTTATTAGATACTTAACATTTATTTATGTGATTATACATAAATTTATAATATTATTTGTAAATATTATGTAAATATATTTTTTTAATACTGTTATGGATTAAAAAAACGTGCTTGTATATTAATTGCTAGGATTTATGAGCTTTCGAGCTTTAATGGTTGCACTTGTGTTTCGAGACTAAATCGGTCCTCACAAGATGCGTACGTATCTCAATTAATGCTGAGAATCAAGCCAAAGACGTAGTTCTGATTGAAGGATCGGGTCCTTTATATAGGTGTCAGGAGCCTTGTATTTAGAGTAAGTTTAGGAGACTTAGCGAATAAGTCTCCTTTTTGATAATGGATAAACATTATATTTATTAGTGGACAAGTCTTTTCCTTGTTGATAAGGACTATGATTCATTATTACTTTTAATTGGGATTCTGGATCCTTCTTTGATGAGTTTATCATATTTTAGACTTTTTTCCTGAGCTGTATATTTCCCTTATTTATTAATTACGAATTTAATAAATAATCAGGGTTTCAGGCCTTGTACTTGGGCCGTATTCTTGGACCAATCTAGGTCTAATTAATACATCATTAATTAAATTTCTAGGGTTATTTTTATCCCATATCAAATACATATTTGTAAAAATATTACCGAAAATTTTAATATTTTAATACATTTACTTATTTATTTTTATTCTTATTATTAATTAGAATTACACGAAAACACAACACAAAAAGTACACGAACACGAAATTACACGAAGCCTAAATGAATGGTTTTGGGTTTAGCATTTAGATACATGAAACACGAAAGTACACGACACGAACGAATTGTCAGGTCTAAATCAAAGACATCAACATCTCCCCTCGACATTTAGATAATAAAATCTTAAAAAATATGATATGAATAGTAAGTGATGGCTCCCGTAGCAGCGACTCTACTCGGTCTACGAATACGTGGAATCCACAGCCATAGAGAAAAATTCATTTTCGAAGGGAAGCAGCTGGACACATGGCATCCATGTATGCTCCAATCACCCCTGATTTCCTGAATTTTCTCACACCTGTCCTTGTAGCCTATCCTCGTCACTTACTCTACTTCCAAAGATCTCCAACACACCCAAAGACCTAGACCTATAAAAGAACGGATGAATTTGGTATTAACAAAGTTTGAGGTTCGTCGTCGGAATCAAGATCTATGACGGTGGTTATTCGTCGGAAAGTCGTCGGAGTGTGGTGGTTGTGATGAATTGGGGACTGAGATTGTAAGGGTTTCTTGGTGGTGGCTCGCTGAGCTCTTCGCTTCCAACCCTTACAATGTGCCTACGTACCCCGTATTTATGGGGGATCAAGTCCTACGTAGTTCTTGAGGAGCAAGTAACCTATATGGGCTGGTTTTGATTTCCAAGACCCTCTAGGATACCTGATCTTTCTTCTGAAATTGATCTTCGACTCGTTTTAGGAATGTCCAACGATGAGGCCTAGTCACAAAGGCCAAAGGCTCAACTACAGTCTAGGGACTTCACGGATACGGCATCGACCCAACTTAGGAGCCGACACTAACCACTACCAGCTGTCTCCCTGACCAAAGTAGTTGCAGGTATAACCACGACTTACCCCAAATACCAGACGCATCTTTGTCCCTCGAATGAGAAGCACCCACCAGATTGCAGGACAAGTAATCCCAAGCGTTTGGCTGCAAAGTGCAGGATTACTCTAAAGTTCTCCAATGAGGACGCGCCCATTAAATGCAGGAACAGAGCTCCCAAAACACACACCAAGATTTACCCCACATCCCCAATGAGGACACGCCCATTGAATATAGGAAGAGGCCTTCAGTACATATGCATACCCCTGAAGGCCTTCAACAACGGACATCCCCCTCATAGGGCACATCCTAGGAAGGAATTCTTCGATACTCAGGCAAACCTCTGGAGGCCTTCAATCACGGACATTGTCATCAGGCAAACCCCTTTCAATAACAGACATCCCTCCCTTAAAAGACATCCTAAGGGAGGAGTCTTCAATATCTTGCCATTATCAAGCCAATGAAGTCATCCTTCACCACCAAGTACTTATTTCAAACCAAGAGGACGCGCCCTCAAGGGGTGGACGGCCTTGAGGCCGCGCCCTTACCCCTATGTGGGCAAGTCATAACTTTTCCTTATGTCAATCCCATGTCAATGTAGCTCTTATTCTCTGTTAAGTCATCACTTCGTACCATGAGGGCGCGTCCTCAAGGGGTGGACGGCCTCTCAGGGCGTGCCCTTACCCCTACGAGAGTAAACCCTAACCTTCCTTGTGTTAGTTCAATCCATAATTGTATCTTGTATATCCTCAATTGATTATTATTTAACCCGAATCTTCCCTAAAAACCTGACACCGAACAGTTGCGAACAGTGTGCATTTAGGCACATTCATCTCCTCTAAGATTTTCTTATTTGATTTCAGAGTAATGTTTACTAAATTATGCTGGATTATTACACTGGTACGGTTGGTGAGTCGATTCTTCTGATACGATTATCCCAGTACGGCACAATTGGCAACCAAACCAAGAACCTAAGTTAATCTTAGACCAGTTCAATTCTACATACCCCAATTAAAAATAGAATATACTGTGTGGAATTAGAATAAAAAGTCAAGGAATATTGAAATAATGCATATAGCCCTCTAGTTGAAGACACTTCTGAACTAGAAGAAGAGTAACAAGGAACCATATATAAACTTAGCCTTAATGATTTTTTAACCCCGAGGTTTAGTACCATATACCCATCAGCCTCTTTGTTTTAAAAGTGTATCTTTTAGCACCCGAGGTACTGAAATCATATTTTTCTATCCTTATACCGGTTCATAACAAAAAACCAGTATTAACTCGAATGGGCAAAACAGTCTTTACAGTTATACCGATTTACAGTGTGGCTAAAACCTTTTAGCCCCTGAGATCATACCTCAGGGACTAAAAAGTACTCCTTCCGTCCTATCTATTTGTTAACATTTGAAATGGAGGGCTCGACACGCATTTTACGGCTCCTATAAAATATAGTTCCATTAATTATTTTTAATTTTTTTCTTTTTTGAATAAAAATCAAAACATTTAATTTTTATTTAGAAGAAAAAATAATTAAAATAATTAATGAAACTATAGTTTAAAGGAGCCTTAAAATGCGTGTCGAACATCCTCTTTCAAATGTTAACTTCCTACTGGGACGAAGGAAGTACACTTTTAAAACACAGAGACCGATGAGTATATGGTATTAAACCTCAGGGATTAAAAGGTCATTAAACCATAAACTTATGCATACCATGTTTTGACCCAGAAACCACATGATAAAACAAGAAAGAGGAAAAATAAATATGGGAGAAGGGCTATTCTACTAATAAATATTGTATGCATGTATTGAAAATAGCATACCAGAGAATTCTCAGAGGCAGCAAGGAATAAAATATCAGCCGACGGAGGAATAAAAGGACAAACGCTCAAGTTCTTGATGATCAAGAATCTCTAATGCCTGCATTGGCATCATCAAATATTACTCCATCACAAACTTAGAACTACAAGCTAACGTTGAATAATGCTAAAAAAAAGTCTACTTACTGTAAAAACGATCTGTAAAGTCGCGCTTGTGAATGTATAAATAACGAGATATTGTACCCTCAACACTACAAACACAGAAATGACCTCCATCAAACTAATTTGCCTCCTCCTCGCGGCATTTTTAGCAACTTGCAATGCAACACAGGACGCCTTTGTGAGTTGCATGTTAATCTATTCTAGAAGATTTATCAACATTTCAGATTATCTCCATGCACCTGGCTCACCTTCCTATATAGCACTTTTGCAGTCCTCTCAACAGAATCCAAGATGGGTTAATTCTACAGGCCCAAAACCTCAGTACATCATCACTCCTTCTGGTGATATAGAAATCCAATCATCAATACTTTGCAGCAGAAAAAATAGCCTGGAAGTTAGAGTACTAAGTGGGGGTCACGACTATGAAGGCCAATCATACCGCAGCAAAGCCCCTTTTATCATTATTAACCTCATAACTCTGCGAGCAGTCAGAGTAGATATCGAGAATGAGACAGCATGGGTACAATCTGGGGCAACACTAGGAGAACTATACTATAACATCGCAAAGAAAAGTAAAGTCCATGGCTTTCCAGCAGGGGTGTGTCCTAGTGTCGGCATTGGCGGCCATTTTAGTGGTGGAGGCTTTGGTAACATGGTGAGAAAATATGGACTGGCAGCTGATAACGTGATAGATGCATACGTGATTGATGTGTATTCACGACTGCTTGATAGAGAAACGATGGGAGAAGATTTATTTTGGGCAATCAGGGGAGGAGGTGGATCCAGCTTCGGAGTTGTCGTCGCTTGGAAAATCAAGTTGGTCCGAGTTCCAGAAATGGTAACAGTCTTCAACATCCCTAAGAAGTTGGACCAAGGAGCCTCTGAGCTTGTTCATAGGTGGCAATCTGTTGCAGAAAAGCTGCCCGAAGATCTCTTCATCAGAGTCATTATGCAGAACGTTGGACAGGTTTACAATAAGACAGTTGAAGCTACATTTCAGTCACTATATCTTGGGGAAGTCAGTGAGCTCATACCAATGATGAGCGAATGGTTCCCAGAATTAGGTCTAAGATCCGAAAACTGCACAGAAATGACATGGATTGAATCTGCACTGTCATTTGCAGGTTACCCAAAAGGGCAGTCCTGGGATGTTTTGCTGACCAGAACAGACCAGTACAAAAGCAATTTTAAGGCAAAATCAGACTTTGTGACTAAACCAATACCAATAGACGGGCTCAAAGGAATATGGAAAAGAATGGTTGAAGAAGAATTAGCTTTTGTGATACTAGAACCATTTGGAGGAAGAATGAGCGAGATTTCAAAATCTGAGATTCCTTTTCCACACCGAAAAGGCAATCTGTACAACATACAGTATTTAGTGAAATGGGACGTAAATACTGGCAAGGCAACAAAGAAGCATATGTACTGGGTGAGGAAGCTTTACAAGTACATGAAGCCATATGTCTCCCACTCTCCGAGAAGAGCTTACCAGAATTATAGGGATTTTGACTTGGGGGTCAACAAGCATCCCAACACAAGCTACAATAAAGCAGCACACTGGGGAAATAAGTACTTTAAGAGTAACTTCAAGAGACTGGCACAAGTCAAGTCCAAGGCAGATCCCTTCAACTTCTTCAGGCACGAGCAAAGCATTCCGCTTATCAGTAAACCTAAATATAAATACTGAAACCTTTCTGCCTGCTGAGAATACAAGGATTTCTTATATTTACACAAGAAAAGTGAAACAAACATATCTTGCTTAGGATGTCGTAAAAGAAACATATCTTCATGTTGTCAATGAAGAATCTTTTAAAGACGTCTTGGCCTCCCTGGCATTTAGTCAGTGTTTCTTAGCTTACACATTCACACATCCTAAGATCAAAAATACATCATAGTTCAACTTTAATCAACATTACAAGACCAGTAATCAGATACTCACTTTAAAAGACTAAAGACCATCGTCTTCTATTTCTATTCTTGGAGTTCTCGATATTTAAATCTTAAAATGAAGGAATAAAAGTGGAGTTGCCCATTTGGCTAGACCACAGCAACAAACTTTGACCTGAATTGTGCACTCAATGAAGCAGTCTAAACTAAGTTTATAGCAAAAAGATATTAAATCGTACACAACTTGAGAATCTATCCCATATATATATATGCTCTTATTCTAATAAAAACCTCAATTAAACTAAAAACTAGAAACTAAGGGGTCATTTGTTTACCATTAACACTTCTGAATGAGCAATCCCCTGACCGATTCTGTCATTCATTTTGGTTGTACATGAAAATTTAACTAGTTGAATGAATCATATTTTGCCCAATCATTCATAGACAAGTTAGGAGCCTAGCTATTCAGCAACACCTGAATACCTTCCATTACCCCACGTGACATGTGCTCAACACTGAGAAATACATTTAAATGTATATATAATTAAATACTTGTTAATTTTATGTACTTCTTCAAAATTTATAATCTTTATAATAGCATGATATCGTAGAGTGAATATTACAGTATGTTGTTAGGTTGCTTAGTGTTGGATTAATCTAAACTGATATGGGCTTTACTTAGCTTAGGTTGATGGGCCTGTTGAGTTTATTGTTTTTATATTTTATTTAATTTACTCTGGATCAGTAGAGTTTGAACTGGTCATTAGACGTTAGCTAGTTTGTAGGAGTCTAGAGAATAATGCATGTAGTGGAGTCTAGATAGGAGTTTGTTGCTTACTGTTTTATAGCCACGTCTGTGTGTGCTTTTCTATATATTGTCATGTATTTCCCATTCTCGGTGAAAAAAAAAAGAGAAATAGAGTTCTCAAACAGATGGTGTCTGATATACATTCAGAGTTCATTTTCTTTAGTTTAAAACAACTCTAGGTCTGGGCCTTTACATAAATCTTTCTACACTTGGTATCAGAGCCTGGGGAAGGGGTTCAAGGCTTAACAGCTTTCCCTCTTATCCTTGAGGCATAAGAAGGAGGTAGTCGCAGGCAGTGGCATGAAGCGACGGTGGCTGCGAAAATGAAGGTGCTACTGTCGGGTGTATTTCAAAAGATGGGAGATATCATCATGTGTAGTATGGGATGCATATGGTGTTTTTCTACAGTGGCTGTACTGCAGGGAAGAAAGCTAATGCCAGGTGGACAGTGCTGCTGCAAGAACAGTGGTAGACAAAGAAGATGGTGGGTGAGAAGTGCACCCTGGAGAGAAGTGCTCCAAAATTGTGTTTTTGATGAGAAGTGCATCAACAAATAAAATAATGTGTAAGTTGGTGAGAAGTGCATCAACATGGAGGTGGTGAGAAGTGCATCACAGATGAAGAGAAGTGCTTCATAAAGTTTAGATTAAGGGAGTGAATGTTGGATTAATCTAAACTGATATGGGCTTTACTTAGCTTAGGTTGATGGGCCTGTTGAGTTTATTGTTTTTATATTTTATTTAATTTACTCTGGATCAGTAGAGTTTGAACTGGTCATTAGACGTTAGCTAGTTTGTAGGAGTCTAGAGAATAATGCATGTAGTGGAGTCTAGATAGGAGTTTGTTGCTTACTGTTTTATAGCCACGTCTGTGTGTGCTTTTCTATATATTGTCATGTATTTCCCATTCTCGGTGAAAAAAAAAAGAGAAATAGAGTTCTCAAACAGATGGTGTCTGATATACATTCAGAGTTCATTTTCTTTAGTTTAAAACAACTCTAGGTCTGGGCCTTTACATAAATCTTTCTACACTTAGAAGTACATTTAAGCTCTCTCTCAAATGAGAGTCGACTCCCCTAAGTTACCATAGCCGCCGCCCTTTTTCTCCATCTACAATTTCGTTTCCCCATCAAACCATTCTCCAGTCCTCCTTTCAATTATATAAACTTTTTTTGTTCCAGTTTTTTCAATAAAAATCGAACCAAAGCCAAACATCTGGAATTTATTTCTCAGATCTACCTTGGTTTTGAGTCCGACTCTGCAAATAAAAATACCTTTAGATTCAAATTCTCCTCTTGAACATCATACCAAAATTTGGTGTCATTCCGAGATTTTTGAATTTTTGGTTTTTTAGTCTCGCCTATTGGCGTGTGTGTCTGGGTTGTTACCCTTTTATTGGGATGTTAAGGTATGTTTTTTTTATGTTGGTATGTGTTTTGTTCCCGGCTATTTTGAAAATGATTTATGTGATTTTGTGGGAGATCTGTAATTCGTGCATTGGATTTGGGCTGGTGTCGGATATTGCAAGAGCTTACTTTTCACAACTAAAATTTGTTCATCTCATGAGATCTTTCACCTTCGGCATGTCTATAGCTGGTTTTCGGCACGTAGATAGCCGGGGTGTTTCTGAACATTGGGCTACAAGGTGGTGCGTATGTGAAGGTCATTTGTGATATTACTGGTTTCAGGATTGATGCAAGTTTGATAGATCGGGAAGTCATTTTAATCTTTTCTAGTTCAAAGACTTTACAAAGTCATGATGTTAAACAGTCTGAAAACATAAGTGGTTATTTACTTAGCTCGTTTATTTGTTTCCATTCAGGTTGTAGTGTCAGTTCAGGGTTTGTCCTGGCTGTAATTTGTGTTTTTGCCTGTCTTTTACAGATCGAATTTTCGATGAGAGTTCTGTTCCCATTGGAATTAAGTCTGTAATTTTGGTTGATGCAAGTTTATAAAATCTCTTTGTTTGTCAAAAAAAAAAGTACATTTAAGCATTCGTCTTTTTTCTTATTAATTTTAATTTTTTTTAACAATTATGATGACATTAGTTATATTATTATATTTAAGTATGATATTGTGCTTAGCAAAAATAATAATATGATATTGATTAGACACAGTACATAATAATTTGTTAGAAAATAATTTTAATTTAAAAGGGTATTATATTAAATTGAAATCATTCAAACTTTTTCTGAAATTTATTACCAAACACTCTTACTCATTCTGAATTCAGATAACTTAATAATTCAGATCATTCAAAAATTTGAATGATTCAGATAATTTTTATTCAGATTTGCCAAATGACCCCTAAATAAATGAAATCGAATTTCAAAAAAAAGATCACGGGAAAAATCAAATTAAAAACGGAGGGAATTAGATGAGATTGTGTATAGGATGGTGCATTTTAGTTGTGTATGGTGCTATATAAGGACTATTAGATTAGATTGATCTAAGTTTGGTTTCTATGTAATCAGTTCCTATATATACTAGCTTAAAACCCCGTGCGATGCACGGATTGTTAATTGTTATTTTATTATTATATTTTAAATATTTTATTAATTGTATTTGTTAAAAATAATAAGTAGGCATATTAAAATAGCTAAATACTTTTAATTAATTAAAAACATTAAAACATATTTTAAAATAAAAAAAAATAAAAATGTAACATATATTTAGTTTAAATAGGTAAATGCCCGTGATATTTTTAAAAAATGAGGTTTTAAAATTTAATAATTAAAAGTATTTAAATTCATTTTAAAATAAATAAGTAAAGGGTTTCCTGTGATATTTTTGGGAAAAAAATGAATTTTAGTGAGAAAAATAGAAAAAGTAAATTGAAAAACATAATTTCCCGTGATATATTTAAAAAAGAAGGGACTTTGTTAGAAAAAATCTATAATGTGTTTTAGAGTAATTGGTTATAAATAGGTATTTGATTATTTATATTTTAATATTCTTAGTGATTGCATTTGTTAAGAAAAATAAGTAGACATGTTAAAATAGGTAAACTTTTAAAAAATAATTATAATATTATAGGTTTAAAAATAAATAACTAAAGGTTTGTCCGTAATATTTTTGGAAAATGAGGGGTTTTAGTATGGAAAAATAGAAAAACTAGCATGTTTTAGTTAAAAAAAGGTAATTGCCATGTTTGAAAAAGTAGGGGAATTTGTTAGAAAAAATAATGTATTTTAGGGGAAAAAGGTAACTGGTTATAAATAGGCAATATTATTATTTAATAATATATTTCTATAAATAAGTAAAGTTAATTAAGTAAAAACACGAAATATAGTTAAGGACAATTAAGTAAAATCACAACGTACCATACTGACCGACCAAACTTTTAATGTTTCGTCTATTATATAATAGTATTGATAACAATTACATATAACAATTACTATAGAAGGTTACAAATAGCACTCGGTAGTTGGTAAAATAAAAAGATCTTTTAAAAATATATTTAAATTTATATTCAAATGTTAACATATTCATATCAGTAAAAAGTAGGAATCGGAGTTAATCGGTGAAGGCACCGTCCAGAGATTAATCGGATAATCGGGGATTACTCGGAATGATTAATCGGATCATTAATCGGAATAAATTTAATAATATTTTTTATATACAATTATAAAATTATTTCGTTATTTCAACTAAACATATGTTATTATCATATATTTATGCAAATATATTAAAAATGTTATATAATTGTAATAAATAAAATTTTGAAGGTTTAACTTTTCAATTAGAGATCAATTTAAGAGGAAAACTTAAGAGAATTTACGATTTAGGCATCTAAAATTATAATTATATGTACAAAAATAATGTTTTTTCCTATTTTTTAATCAAGTTTCTACCTTTTAAATTTTTTTATTATTATTTTTTAATTTTAACTATTTTTTATTATTTTTTAATAATTAGCCCAATTTTTTATCGATTAATCCGATTTTTGACCGATTCAACCGGTTTTTGACCTTTTTTATGAAAAAACGATTAATTGACCGATTTGCGCTTAATCAGTTCGGTGGTCCTCCGTCTAGCGATTAATTGACGATTAATCCCGATTAATCGCCGATTTTTAGAACAATGATTCATACACGAACGTTTTTGACACGATGAATAACAATTTAATAATAAATAAAAGATTCACACAAAAATATGCTGAACTATCTATAAATCTTTATTATAATGTGTCTGTAAATTATATAATTACATGTATATTATAATTATAGAGATGGAGGCCTGTGGGTTTTGGCTTGTGTGGATAAAAAATGATGAACTAAAACTGTACTGCTTTCTAGTTTCTACCTGTATAGTGAATATAAATATACTCCCTCCGTCTCCCTCGATTCTTTACATTAAGGGAACGGCACAGAGGTTAAGAAAAAATGTAAATTAATAAAAAAAAAATAAGAAAAATGAGTAAAATGATGAGACCAATTAATATTTAATGTATAAAGTGAGTATAAAATAGGTATAGTGAAGGAAAGTAGTAAATGTGATTGGATTTTATATTATAAAATGTTACTATTTTTTGTATGTAAAAAAATGAGAGAGACGTACCAAAAAGTAAAATGTAAAGAAATGAGAGGAATAGAGAGATAATTATTTATTTCGCCATTTTCAGAAGAACCACAATAAATTGAAAGGAAAATTATATTATGGCAAACTCGTCATAACTCAGCATATGAAAGTGTACTACTAGTCTACTACAAGGGTTTCAGAAACTACAAAGGATCCTGAATTTACACTTAAGTAGAGAGAACCATCTACATCACCAACTAGCTACACCATCAATCAAAAGTTTGGTTGATAATGACTGTTGTTCTTTACTCAGTAATGAAAACCAGTTCCTTACACGATCAGTAGAACCAGAGTCTTCAACGACTTCGGGAGGCTTGTTATTGCTCTTAATGAGTTCTTCAAACCTGAGGGGAATAACTCCGAGTAAAGCATATACAGTTGCAATCTGAGTTGGTAATACCATGATAGCTGAGCCATTTTGATGTAGAAATGAAGACAATCTGTCTCTAAGGGTTTCAACTCCAGTATCGTTGTACCCTTTTGCAACAACACCAAGCCTACATATAGAATATTTTAGCAAACTCATCATAATTCGAGCAAAAGAAATTGCACAACTTGGATTGTTTTATAGACTTGAGGGACCGAGGGACAGAAATAGGGGCAAGTAGTGATACTAGAGTATGTTGTAACAAAAAGGGGCTAATTAAAGTTTACTTCTGGAAGAGAACTTATTTTTTATAAAACGGTCTGTCAAATACTGTTCATTTATACCTAACAATTAATGAAATTCAAAAGTTAAGGGGAGGTACCTGAAACTGTGACACAAAAATTATATAAATGACTATTAATGTAAAGGGGTCAGAATCTAGTCTGGACTTGATTACTAAACACTGACGTGCTTCTTGTATAAATAAAAGCTAACAGAAGTCAAGCTATTTAATTATATGAGTTGCCATAGGTAAACACATATGCTGTTCTCTGCTAAGATTCCAAGGGTCTCTATAACAAACATATTAATAACAAGGGAGAGAAAATATATTAACCATAGTAAAATGATAATGAAGTACATATCCCGACATCTGCACGAAAGGATAGCAAAAGAAAATGTTATTTCCAAGTCGTCCCACTGGGGGGGTGTTATGAGGGAGAACTACGTAATTATGATATTGTTCAGGATTTTTTAAAGCTTCGAAATGACATCTAGGTGGTGACAAATTTAACAATTTTTATCTGACACTCAAACAGTAAAAAAGGTTGATTGTCTATGGCCAAATCTTTAATACATACACAGCTTACCTCCCCAATTGGCCCAATAAAACGATCACAGCAGGTGTAAGTTTGTCAATAAAGCAAGAATCAAGTATTTCCAAAAGTTTGAGAACAATGTTTGTGAATGACCAACTCCAGTTCTGCAAAGCATTGAACACACATTTCAGTGAAAAGAAGCCAAAACAAGAAATCCAATGTTGTGAAGAAAGCTGATTTACACTCAAAAATCTGAAATGTAGTAAACAAAGAGAAGACAGCTAATGAACACTTAAAAGCTAAATAGTGGTAAAGGTTGCAGCGAAAAGATGTTCAACGTCTCTGTATATCGGAAGCAGCAATATAGATGTTTATATATATAGAAGGAACGGCTAGGACCATCTTCTAAAGAGATGGCCATATACAACTTGTCTTTAGTAGTTTGTCCCCATTTCAACAGTTTCATCAATGCATTGTCCTTGAGCTAATAATAAGTTATTGCCGAACTATCACTTAAGTCATGAAATATAAAGTTTTTAGTAATCGATGGGATTCCATATTAAAAATATGATGGAGAACAACATTCCGTTGGCTGTGAAGTCTAGTGAAAAAAAATAAACTTCGGAACAACACGTGACATAGACAAGCAGATTCCATAATAACATAAGCAAAAAGAATGTGAAAGAGTTACCATGTTAGCTGCTACCAGCTCAAGTAGTGACAAGATCTCACCCAAATCGAACAGAGTCTTGCAGGAAACAGTATCTGGTGAGATAGACAGTCCAGCTTTATGGTGACAACCCGGCACATCACAATTACCACGTTGGACACAAAAGATTTTTCCATCATCTGAACTTGGCTTTTTATTCCTATTTTCATTAGAAACATTTGTTAAGACGTAGTTATGAAGTTTTCCTGTGAGCAGTGAAACTACTGCATCCATCGGTAATGCACCCACAGAATATGGGCAATCCTTATATGGAGGGAACCCAAGATGCAGTACACTTGAAGGTCGACAATAGGATGTTTCGGTTGATGAAATTTCCCTCTCCAAAACAGTGACTAAGGATTTCATTACAGTCATTGATAAGCTGTGGTCACTATTGGTGAAGTATTTAGCTCCAGCAATATAAGCAAAAACATGAAGAATAGCAAGCATTGAGGAGTCCATTTTTCGCATCCTTAACATGTTGTAAGAGGTCCCACACACAAAACCAATATGATCAACCGCTACACATATAGATGCTAATATAACGGACGAGCCCAACAACTGTTGATCTGAAGCAGCTCGAAAAGATAATATATCTCCGCCACCTATGACAATGTCACCGATAGGATCATGTACATGCAATGACTCGGATGATACATTACAATACAGTAGAACTCTTCTATGAATCATAAAATCTTCAATGAGGCTAAGCAGCTCATTTTCAAATATACATCTTCTTTCTAGATCACCAATCACTGCAACAAGATATCCAGCGTAACTGTCAAAAATATGTGATTCAAATGAAATGCAGCATAGAGAAACTTAAAATTAATTAACAGGAGATAGGCATAAAACCTGAGTGCACTTGTTGAGCAAATGATTCAGAGAGGACCACACCTACATCAATGACTCTCTTGAAATTGTCCAACGCAAATTCGGGAAAGTTTTGCAATAACAGTGAAAAAAACACGCAAACCATTTCCCTGAAAAAATACATCAATACACGATTTAGTTAACTACACCAACACCTACTTATACTAACACAATCAAGAAAAAACTAATTACTTAATTCAGCTTATTTACACAGTACCAAATATCTGTTTCATCTTTTATCACTAGTTGCACAAATATTTACCATCATGTTCTTGTGTATGTATTCCTAGAATAATAAGCTTGTGTAATGTAACAAATCTATCTTCTATAATAATCTTTATTGCAGGTAAATTCTAAGAACATTTCCATACCAGCGGCTATACAAGGACCCTTTGCTAATCACTTCTCAACATATATGCGGTGCAGCACCAACTACCAAGTCAAATCTGCAGCACGTGATCTTATCAATACAAAAAAACTGTAGTCTTCATTTTTATTTTTTTGCTAAATATGGTACTTATCAAGCACTGTGATCAAATTACAGTTATAACTTCTAAAGTGATTTATGAACGATATAATAAAATTCAATATGAGGAAAGTTGTTTTTGTAATGTATACCAACACCAGTAACATCAGCATCTGTAGAGTAATAAAGTTCATGTAAATCAATACTTTATATATGAGCATGACAGCTACCAAATGTTGTAATATATGAACATACCAGGATGCTTATCTTAGATTCCAAAATCCAACATAACTGCACTTTAAGCAGATATGTATATTAATACCCCTGGAGTTTATACTTATCTTGTTTTGCATACACAGAACTCTTTTTATTTAAAAGGACACGGAAATTCCATCACAAAACTCACAAGATTGAAAGGTTAAAAAGAATAAAATTTCAAGAAGAAGTCGCATTGAATAACAAAAGAAGACTAAAAATATTATAACAATTTGTACAAAGCAGTTACATTATATAAGTAAATAAACGTATTCTGAGTGGATCATGTACCTGGGTAGAAGATCTTTAATCTTCACAACAGTAGACAACGTCATCTGAACCAAGCAATCTATCTGAGAAAGTATAGAACACTGGGCCAGACAGGTTCTAGTAGCAGAGAAAATCTTTGAAATGCTTTTATTACTAACAATATCTGAAAAAATAACGTAATAGCTGGGACTGCAAGCAGGCTGACAATTACTTCCACTCGAAACATTGAGCTCTTCATGACCGGTACACAACAAGCTCAAATTGCCTGAGTCACTCAGGTGACCCATTTCACCATTTTCTGTAACATAATGAGAATCAGTTACAATTACCTTCTCTGGATATAATCGAACATGGCAAATCCCAGAAGAATCAGCATTTAACTTACTGATTTTAATTTCCTCATTGGGGCAGCAAGATGGAAACATAATATCACTTATTGGTGACACAACATTGATCTGACCATTGTTATCTTTTACAAGTGCCCTTCCACTTACAGATCCAATCTCAGGGAGAGTTGGCGACAAGGGCCTTTCAATTGCCGCACGATAACTTTCTTCATCAGAAGGATTATCTAAGTCAAGCAATTTAAGTAAAGCATCCCCAGATTCTTCGATGCATTCACACTTACCCCCTTGTACATCAACCAGTTGCAAGTTTTCTGTCCATTCTGCTGACTTATTCAATTTTCCGACAAACAAAGCACCTCTTTCCTCTGATTCCTCCAACGTTCTATCAGAAAGAGTTGTGGTGCTGGAATTTACTGCAGAAGTCTTTAACAGTGTTTGTTTGGAGTCTCTAAGCAGAGGCACCGATTTAGGATCAATACCTGATATGGGTTCAGTACAGTCTTTAGATAAAAGTAATAGTGCACTATTTTGCAAGCGATGATTGAAAGCATCAGAAGCGTCCAAAGTTGAACTAGGCTTCATAAGCTCATTTCCACTATAATGTACCTGACACAGTTCATCATCCAAGAATTTCCTTTTTGTACCTTGCCTCCTAAAAGCATTGCAATTCTGCACAAAATCTAAGCCTTGTTACTAAATAAACAATAGCAGAAATATGTGCATGCTTTGAACGTAAGAATACTGGAATGGGTAGAATGCTGAAAATATTGATTCTAATGGTGACCAATGCATATATTACATATTTATATCATACACTTAAGTCGGTGAAAGCTGGTTCTACAATTATATGTATTTAATTATAATAAATGGGTTTCTTTGGTCATCGTCGTGATCATCACTTCATCAGTATAAAATGTTTAGGACTCCAACCTAATCTACTAACTATACTTTATTTATATCATTTACTTTTTAACCATTTAAAAAAGTTACCAAAAAAATAAGACACTGCTCTAGTAAGGAGATTGTCACTGTGTAATATAGAAGTTTATTATGTACATAACCTATTAATCAAAAAAATAATATAATGTATCTTTCAACCAATTAAAATATCTTAGCCAACTGAAAGCTCAGTTCATATATAAATATGAAAAAGAGGTTTTCACCAGGTACAGAGATTATAGATGAGAGCCAATTACAATTTTCAATCAAAGATTTAAAAACAATTACAGTTTCAATATATATATATATATATATATATATATATATATTAAATAATAATTATTAAATAACTTAGGAATCACACGGGTATAAGCTAGTAAATATTACATAAACAAAAGAACTTTGTCATTTTAAAGAACGATTAGTGTGCCGGTATCAAGTATAAGTGACCTACCTAATCTGGGAATAGAAAAGCCTGTCCAGAAATAAATATGTTAACTAAGTAATCTTCTTCTGAGGGGGAGGAAACTGGTATAGAATGCAAATTGCGATAATATACATTCTCTGTGCTCAATTGATGACAGCTAAATAGCTTCAAAAAAACAATAATTCATTAAGCATAACATAAATTTAAGAAGTAAAAATTCGCATGATCAGTAAGAAAGCACGAAACAAACCTTTTCAGGCTTATTTAGACCTACGTCCCGGTGTGAGGAACACTTATCAAGTATGTCAAGGTGATCAGAGATTCGGGAAAATTCCTCCTTTATGCGACATATTTCTTGTCGTAGTAAAATATTACGATCCTTTTCTAAACTAGCAACTTGTTTTGCATGTTTTGCCTGCATTCTTTCAAGCTTCAATTCTTTCTTTAGCAACTTCATTCTTGTTGTTTCAGATTTTCCGTTCTTATTGTCAACCATTTTAACCAGTGTCCTCGAGGACACAAGTTCATGTATCTCCTTCTTGAGTTCTTCTGTCTCACATCTGCCATCTTCTAGCTCCTGAGCCATCTGCTCACACCGACTTGTATTCACTCTGTCCTTCTCTCCATATGCCTCCGCAACCTTTTTCTGGTATTCTGCTTTCCTCATCTCTGAATCTGCCCGCTCTTTCTCCCTTTTTGCTTTTTGCTTTACACCCTCTAGCTTTTTAGTTATCTCTTCACATTGTAAACACTTTAACACGGGCTTAGATGCCCCAGATTCTTTGTTTGTCACCTCTAGCTGAGGGCTGTTTTGCAGTTTTACAGCTTCAAGATCCATGTCTTCAACAAGGTCACCAGGACCCTTGCCCGCATTTGAGGAGGATGCATGTTCAGCTATTTTATCGTGTAACTTTTTAAGTCTTCCTCTTTCCGCTTTCAACTGCTGACCTAAACAATCAGCACGATCTTTTTCCTCCACAATTTCCCTCCTCATTGTTTCTAGAAGTTTACTTTGCTCTTCAGTTTTAGCCATCTCCATATCTGCCCGTTGTATTTCTTTCATCACCTTTTGTGTTACGATCTCAAGCTTCTCATTTGCCTGTTTAAATCTTAATGCATCGGCCTCTGTATTTGCCCTTAAATCACTGACCTCGGCTCTAAGCCTCTCCAACTGAATTCTAGCTTCCTCAACCTTTTTTCTTTCAATAGAAGCTAGCCTACTCTCTTCATCAGCCCTACTTTTCTGTGTCATCGCAATTTTTTGAGATTCATTAACCTTTTTTTTACATGACTCGGCTTTTTTCTTTTCAGATTCTGCTCTTGTTCTCTCTTTGTCAACAAGTCTCTGCAGTTGATTAATTTCAGCCTCCTTTTCAGACACAAGAGACTGAAAAATACTTGCTTCCTTTTTGTCATCTTTCACAGCAATTTCTTGCTGCAACAGATGTATCTGAGACTTCAGGGCAGATATTTCATCCCCCAGACCAATTCGAATAGCTTGCTCTTTCTCTTTTAAACTTCTCTCATTGTCTGCAAGTACTGTTTCAGCCCTACATTTCGCTTTGTCGGCTTTTTTCTTCTCAGAATCTGCTCTGTTTTTCTCTTCTTTAAGAAGCATTTTGAGCAGATTTATCTCTGTTTCCCTCTCAGATAAATGCTCTTGTGAAAGAACAGTTGTCTTGTTTAAATCTTGAGCTTGTGTGTTCTTGCTCACATCTTGACCTCCTGAGACAACCTGTTGCTGCAATAGCTCTATCTGAGACGTCAGGGAAGAGATCTCATTTTCTAGAGGAAGCCGTACGGCCGCTTCTTTCAATTCCATCTCTCGTTCATGCTCAGCAAGCAATTTTTCAGCCCAAGCTTCCTTCTCATCAACCTCATTTCCTTTTTGTTCAGATTTCTTCCTCTCAGAATCTGCTCTATGTTTCTCAATATAAAGGAGCTCATTGAGCCGATTTATTTCAGTTTCCTTATCAGATATGCGCTCTTGAAGAACAATTATTTCCTTATTTACATCTTGAGCTCCCAAGACAGCTTGTTTCTGCAGAAGTGTTATCTGTGACTTAAGTATAGAGATTTCATCCTCCAAAGAAACTTGGACAGCCAACTCTTTTACTTTCAACGCTCTTTCATTTTCTGCCCACACTATTTCGACCCGATTTTTTTCCTCATCAGCTTTCTTCCTTTCTTCCTCAGCTTTCTTCGTCTCAGAATTTGCTCGATCTTTTTCTTTCTGAAGAAGCTCTTTCAACTGAGTTATTTCAGCTTTCTGCTCATGGACACTTTGTTGAAGAAGAATAGCTTCCTTGCTCACATCTTGAGCTCCTGAGACAGCCTGTTGGCTCAACGCTTCTATTTGAGACTTTAGTGATGAAATCTCATATTCCAAAGGAACTCGAATAGTAGATTCTTTGATTTTCATCTCTCTTTCATGGTCTGCTTGCAGTTTCTCAGCCCTAACCATTTCTTCCTTGGCTTCTTTCAGCGCTTCATTAGCTTCCTCCGGTTGCACCTCAGCCACTTTCCTCTCGTTCTCAGCTCTTATTCGCTCCTTCTCAAGATTCCCTTTAAGAAAATTGATTTCCTTTTCGCCTTCAGAGACACGTGCCTGTAGAATTACAACTTTCTCCCCCTCATGTTCAGATCCCGAACTACAACTTTGCTTCAAAGAAGATATCTCAGATCTCAAGGCAGATATCTCATTCTCCAAAGTAACTCGGCTAGCTGGATCTTCAATTTTCTTATCTCCCTTATCTTCTGCTCGCTTTCGCTCTTGCTCTAATTCTGCATATAAAAATTAAAGACATAGACAAAGTATTTAGTATCAACTAAGAAGAATCAATGACCAAACAAGAGTCTAGTCCTACCAAATCCAATATGCATTGTGTGTACGAATTCGAAAGTATACAGGTAAAGAAAACAAAAAATCTATCCACATAAGGAGTCAATAAAATCTTAAAGCATCAAAAAATATGAAATTATCCACTTCATTACACTTTTACACAAGACATCAGTAGCATAATTTCTATACAGCAAACGTTAGTACAGAGAAGCCTCATTATGTACAAATAGATGCATATAACTTAAGCAAAAGATAGTGCAATAACATGATTGTATATCTATAAAAATACGGACATGACTTGAGGATGTAAACGATCTGAAAAATCACATTGCAAAAATTCTACGTCCCAAAAACAAACTTAATTCTTTCTATCCTTCTCAAGTTATATCGGTATGCAAATAGTCCAAAACACACTAATATCCAAAACCAAAACAAGCACACTAACATACAAAACAAAACCGGAAACCGCAAATTACATCATTTCTAAACAACCGTCATGCTATACATTTCACAACAATTATCGCGTATTCCAACAAACTGAATGAAATTACACAATATACCTTCACTAAGCTTCCGATTCTCGCCTTCAAACTTGGTAATCTTGTCCTGAAGAATCGCAATCGCCTTCTTTAAAAAATTCCGGCCTTCTTCGGATTTCGAAAGCTTCTGTGACAACTTAGATTCTTTCTTTTGCAACTAAACAATCATTAAAACATGACGAGATTACAATACAAACACAATGAGCAAAACAAAGTCTGCAAAATCACGAAAAATATAAAACATACCAGTTGACAGCAAGGATTGAGAGGCACGTGTTGCGCAACAGTGTCTTGCGCCATGTTTGTACAACAATCACATACATAGAATTAGGGTTTGTCTTTTCAGAATCATAATACTATACCTAACGAATGAAGAAATAGTACCTATTCGGGTCGGGTCGGGTCAATGAAATTTACCTCAGTTTTATCCGTTTAAGCGGAAAAACGGTATATTTTATTTATCGAATGAATTAAAATTATATTATAATCGGCATAAGATAGTTTATGTTTCGGTATAATAGTAATTTTAGAATCAGTATGATTAAATAATAAATACGTTCTAGAGAGAAACATATTATATAGAGAATTGGGAATAATCATATATTCTATTATGGAATCTCAAAAACAATTTTAATTTTTTTACATAAAATATATAATCCGATTCTAACGTAAAATATTAGCATATACAAATTTTATAAAAAATTAACATTTAAAATTTGAAAAAAAACATTGATTTTAAATTTGATTCTGATGCAGAATCATTTTGTATAGATTTGATTCTGCTGTAAAATGATTATTTGACTAATTTTCAATTATTATTTTAAAAAAAAGAGTTTAATTTCATTTTTTTGATTTAATAATTGAAATTTATAATCATATCTAATAAAAAATGTGATAAAAATATGTATTATGAATATTCGTGTAATGGTTCTCTTCCGGACTCTATATAAGAAATTCTCTGTGGAATTCACCCGTGAATTCAAAGTTCGATTTCTTATAAATACAAATATTTTTAAAAGTTAAAAATTATTAAATGACTTTTTACTTTAAAAATATTTTAAAACGAAACACAAACTTTGATATAAATAATTATAATCTAAAAAATTTCAAGACTTTTTCCAAGTTCAAATTATTTCGGTTAACATTTGATGATTATCGACTTCTGAGAGGTGAATTTACGCACATAGTTAACCACTCTTTCATTATCTTTTATCATAATATCATGCACTTTCTCTTTTTCTTTTATGTAATAGTAGAGTTTGCCGAATTTCATTAGCTCACGTGTAACATCAATGTGGAACCGATGATTTACCGGGAGTCGACACCACTACTACAATTCAATTAAAATTTAAATAATTCAGTTTCTTTTGTGTTTTAAATAAATCTTTATTAAATTATAAAAACAAATACTGTACATATATAATATTATAAACAACGAAACTCCTTTAAAATATTCATATATTTAGTCAATAAATGCATTTGATTCAAATTAGTGAAATAAATAAATAAAAAGTGATAATAACAAAATAAATTATTTATAATTTTCTGTTATGCAATAAAATATTGAAAAGACGTGTCATTATATTTACACATAAGACTATGCAATGCAAACACATTTTACATATTTTTATAGTGTAATAACAATAGAAAATTCAAGAACAAATCACAAAGCAATTTTAGTGTAATAAAAAGAAATAGAACTTTTTCCAACTAAGTAGGTGTTTGAGTTGTCACTTGGTGTTTGAGTGAATGGACAAAATCGGCATTATGAGATCAAATGAGGGTAATTTGGTAATTTGGTAAAATACACAAATTAAGGGGTGCAACAATTTTAGGGGGCTAACAGAAATAGACTTGAACCGCTGGGGCACCACATATTCAGCTTTTGTAAAGAAATGCTTCTACTACAATAAAATACAGTGATGTGGTTTCATCCGTATAATTCTGGTGTTCTCAAATACAGTACCAAAATTTGCATACTCATGCTTGTGCATGAGTACTCCGGACTTACATCCGCAAAATGAAAACTCATCATATGAAGGAGTTGAAAGCTTTCTCGCATAATTACCGACTTTATGTAGAACACTTGTAGTCTACTTGTTCCATCTTCCCATCTTCAAAGTCATTACTTTCCTTTTCTTATTGGCGCGATGTTTGGCTGCGACTCTCAACTTCCTCTTTGCATTCCGCATTGGATTGACTACTGCCATAAGTTTTTCTTCTTGTTTTCGTTTATCCCTCTTTGCCTTGAGCTGTTTCCTGATCTGGCTATACACCTGAACAAAATTCTGTGTTCCGATAGTACTTTGTATACTTTCACATACATCTTGAGCCAGCTGCTTCACATCATCTGATGAAAAAAAAATTACATGCACCAATAAATAACACAGTAGTGGTATATGGAAATAAAAGGTAGTGATACACTGATTCGACATGAATGATGTAATGGAAATTTGGTTACGCGGAAGGATACGGAATTCATGAAATACTATAAACATATATTTGATATTACAAAAATATATTCCATTAACACAAGACCTTCATGTAAATTGAATTAAATACATAACTTAATATCACTAGCAAAAAAAACATAACTTGACGCCTATTGTATTATTGTATAGTAAAATTGAAGTGCTTATTGTATTATTGTTCGTTCCACCTGCGGAAAGCATGTTACACCATATAGAAAAGAGTAAGTAGTAACACTGAAGTTCTATAATGCCAATGAACAAAACTGATTATTATATATAGCTAAGGATATCTCTGTGCTGCACCAAGGTGTTTCTCTTGGACTGCATATACTTCAACATGACACTGACATAAAACGAAATGCGGAAACTGAGTGTATGTAATTCAGACCACAGCCAATGCTTCTAAACTCCCCCTGCTTTCTCATTTGGATCTTCATGTTCTAAGTCCCGTTTGCAGTCTAGGTGTTGCAGCTTCTAATGTATAATTTAATTACCAAGTGAACAAGTAATTTGACCATAACTTTTTATCACAATAGGCACTGTACGCAATTAGTTCAAGTTACGCATAAGAATGATGATGTTTAATTAACTTGCGTAACTAACATTTTGTTTTTATTTTTCAAAAACAGAATCACCCTGTCGTTTAGCCAATTTTCAACTCCGCCCACAAGTCCAGAGAAGTTACTTACCTTTAATAATTAAAAATACACATCCTTGGAAGGAAAGAAAATTTTCACATAAAACTTCTTATTCACAACACAGCTACAGGAGATTATACAACATATACAGGATATCCAAAAAGGGAAACCTTAATTAAAAAACAATTAAAGAAGGCACTGCCATGAGTAGTTAATAAATTTTAAAGAAAGAAATATAATGTCTTAGATATAGAATAGCAAGTTCGAAATCACAAGTGCAATAATGTATTACACATGAAGGAACACTACAGGAGACTGGTACTTGTAACAGCAGAAAACTTACAAGTGTTACTCAAACGCAAGAAAAAAGACTTTAGGAATGTTTTAAAACTAGAGGTTCAAGACAAATATTCTAAAGCAGAGACATTTATCAATTAAAGAAAAGAAGATGAAGAACAAAGCTAAAACCAGTATATGCTCTCTTATCGTGTATAAGAAAGGGCAAAAATGAAAAGTCAAAAGGGTGATACAAACACTGAATTTACCTGGGATAACTTTTCCGGCGAATCCCTCGCACACTTTGTACAAGGGAAGAAGAATGTGATATGCATAATTCTGGCTGTCATCCTCCACAACTTTCCATAAATGTTCGTCTAGATCAAATATCTTCGGTGAGACGGATCTGAAAGTATTGAATACAATCTTCATCTGCAGAAAGTTTAATTAATTAGAAACAGTTAGACAGGGGAAAATTTGGAGGGTACCTCACTGGAAAAAAGTAAAATTCTTTTGGCAACTATATGTGTAATTTTTACAGATTAACTGCCCCCAACATAGAAGCTATGCATAATGTAACAACGAGATGCATCACTCAGCACATTTACCTGAACAGCTTCCATCTGAAGTCCAATCTTTCCTAATCTCTTCAGCAAATAAGATACAAGCAAAACACCACGGCGCACACTGTCATCTTGATCATCTTGTCCATTATTGCTAGATGTCAACGACGCAAACATGCTTCTTCCCTTTCTCGAATCGAGCAGGTGAAAAGTTCTGAGAAAAAGGCCTTGCTCATGATGCTCAAGTTCAGACCAATATTTCGAATTTGTGAATTCATCTTGCAGTAACAAGGCATGCAAACCACAAATTGAAAAAACAAGATTTTGCTCGATAATGGCATTGGCAACACCATCAGTAAGTGATGCTCTGAGCTGGCAGCAGAGAGAAACTGCTATCTGAAATAGTCTACTTGGCCTTATTAGGAAAAAGGTTCTGAATAATTTCTCATGATTGTCCTTGCAAGCCTCAGTGACTGTGGAGAAGTACAAAGCAACGAGGCGATTTGATATGTTGCGTAGCCACATGTGTGGATGGAGTAGAAACTCGCACATTAATTCCCATACGTCCTGTCAAGCATAGAGCTATCAGAAAGTAGGGAACAGAGAGTACAGACAAACAGAACTATATACTCGTTAATAACATTGGTACAATTAACTTAGAGCATCTCTAAAGGGTTGCCATCCTTAACCAAATAATCACATATATTAATCTTTTATGTAGCCTCTCTTCCATGTCATTTTGGCAACATTGACTTCGAAAACACTCCAATAGTTAGCACCTTTGAAAGTCACTGAAATCCCATATATTAAATTATATACAACTCCTAAACCATAATAAGTATTTATGATAAATAGTTTTTGCACTTGTACATGTATTTTGACCATTTGAGGAAGGTCAAAATTGAAAACATTGAATGGCAAAATTGGCAATTCTATTGGAGATGCTCTTCGTGATTTATGTGCATTTAAAAAAATATGAAGATAACTCCCAACTAGATATTTTTAAACTAGTATTCAACATGTTACGAATATCATAAAACCCACTCTAGCACTCCTCCGAAATCGACTGGCATATGTGAGAGGTCATACCATACATACAAACCAAATTCAAATATACAATGACAATAACTCTCTAACACTGACCACATGTTATTAATGGATGCTTATTTTCATGTTTGTAAAATCTGTTAGTAATAACAGGAAAGGGGAACCAACAAACTTACTTATGGTATGACCTACAAGTACATGTTAAAGCACAATATATCATCCTAAAAATATAATGAAAACTAAACAAATGAGAATAGGAGTATAATCCATTTGTGCATCATCTTGCTATTTTGATCTTTCCACTCAAAACAACAGTCTCATTGCAAGATATTGTGTTTCACCTCAAAATAATTTATAGAAAACACATGCAAGAACATCTACATTCATTATATATATATATATAAACTGTATATAACTATACATACACAGATACACTTATATACACACATACATGCAAAACGAATTAGGTATGTACCTCAAGATTCTTTCTCAAGCACAACTCAGGATACTGGTGCAGTATCTTTTCCAGCATGACCAGTGAATAGTATGACTCTTTCCAGAAAGGGATTGTTGATTCATCAGAAACAATTAGCTGCTTGTTTTTAACAGCATCATTAGAAGACTGTAAAATGTTTCGCATCACAGGGAAAACACTATCTAAATGCTTTTGAAAAGAAAAGCCTTTTTTCTTGACTTCCACCAGCAGCCCCAGGACCTTCACAAAAGAAAAGGACAAAAATACTAATTCTGAATAAAATCAATTACCAAAAATATATGGCAGTACATATGAGAGCTGAAGCACAATCTTTCAAAGATGAGTCATAGTTATCAAGTGTATAATATAAAGAAAAAAAAAAATCAAAGACCAATAAGTACACACATCCATAAATTATGAACCCATCATTAAGTATATTAAAAAATTCTAGTTCGTTTAGATACTAAATCAATAAATAAACCAATTCATGTTAAATTAGGCAAGAATTACGTGTTTCTTAAAATTCAACCATACACAAACCCTTATCCAACAAAATCTAAATAAAGGTAACAATTCGAAAATACAATTTCAAATTATCAAAGTGATGCAGCATGGAGAGTAATTAATCTCGTAAAACAAATATCACAATTGGCAGATATTTGGGAGAACCAGAAAGGTATTAGATATGGAAGATGATAATGGTATCTAAAGGATTGTGGAGAACTATGTACGTGCAGCATTATGACATCGGACATGTGGAGCAACCTACAACACTGCCATTGAAAGCTCTATCGATGGAGAACAAATATATAGAGATTCAGATGATATAAGAAAAGTTCATGCACCCTGTGACCAATTTAAATAGCTCAGGTAAGCCACCTCTGGTGTTTTTCATACATTAGTTGCTTTAACTAGTGAAAATGTTTCAATTGAAATAGCTGTAAACAGTACATGTATTCAATAGATAAAGGCATAAAGGAAGGAACTGAGTGGGAAATTCTTAAAAAGTCTTTCAAGGAAGCAATTAGCTCTAAACCTAATAGTACAGGGCTATAAACAAGTTCAGGAAAGAAAGGAAACAATATGATACTATCAGAATCTAAGATACAGTAGTAAGTGTAACTACAGTGGTATGCCTTGTATGCTTTCTAGAATCCTCATATCATATGCCATGTTCTATCAAAGTCGAAGCCCGTAGCAAGACTTGGGTGGGAATTTTTTAACAAATAAGATAATACTACAAAATTAGTAACTTTACCTGTGCTGCAATACTCCATAAATTTGAATTTCCACCCTCATACCAAGTTAGACAGTATTGAATGATTGAATCACCGCAATGTGTGCTCACGCGCTCAACCAGAAGCTTTATAGCAGCACCAGCCATGGAACGAACTTTTTGGTCATGATCATTTGCCAAAGATTTTACTAAAAAGAGAAGGAAAATCTGGGAGTGCTGATCCACAAAACTTTCTGGAAGCTTATTTATTATCGCATGAAGCATCTCTAGCCCCGCTTCCCTTCCAGTGGAATGTTCATAGCTGAAACAACATTTGATTATTTATTAACAGGGAAAAATATGAACAACTTAATTCCTTGTTTAGTAGGTGTACATGCTTACCTTAGATATTTAAGCAAGATAGAAAGATGTTGTAAAAGTCGTTTCTCTGAGAATTTATAATCAAGTAAAAATTGCAATAAAACTTGACTGCTTTTCTTGCGAATTGGTTCCACTTGGCTAGTTACTATCAGTTCTGCAACCTGAGTAACCAATTCATATATCTCTGGAACTACCAGCTTCCTTTTGATTATTGTCTTCAATAGTGAAAGGGCAAGAACTGATGGATTTCTTTCAATTTCAACGAAAAGTGGAAACTGGATCAACATGTGCAAATGATCTGAGGAAAGAGTAACAGTAGTGCTTCGCAAAAGCACCGTCAACAACCTTATGCAAGACTGCATTATAGGACTGTTCGCATCACCTGATCCCTGAGCAATAACCAAGAGTGAAGATTTTATCTTATCTGCTTGTGATTCAAGGGATGGCAAAGGCAAGTGAACCAGCTGTGAAAGACATCTGAGGGCAGCAGCTATGACATCTTCATATTTAGAGCTCAAGCAATCACCTAATAAGCGTACAAAAGGATCTAGCATTGACAATAGTTTTTCGGCCTTCTTATGAAGCTTAGCATTTTTCATGTGATCATGCAGAATTCTGAGAGCAAAAACTGTAATAAGAGGGGAACATTTTGAGTCCATATAAACTAACAACCGAGAGTCAGTCGCTTTATTTTCAGGCTCTCCAAAATGTTTACTTCCTTCCACTACAGAGGAAACTTCACCTTTGCAATTCTCAGCGCTAACTCCATCTTCAATGAGACTATATGTAAAGATAAAAAAATCAGTCTGATCTAAAGAAGTATTGCATTCAATGCCAGCAGCTATGTGTTTTAACATGCTTTCCAACTTCACTTTTTCTTTTGGTTTAAGATGCTTTTTAAAATGAACTGTCACAGGTGAAAGCAGCTTTAAGGCATGAGTTTTGAATGTGACGTTTTGGGCAATTAATTTCAATGTTTCAAATGACTTGTTCTTTCTGGTCTCTTTCATTTTTGAAGCAATCTTTTCCACTTCTTTTTCCTCGGAAACATCACCAAGAATATCATTCTCTGCAATGGAAAGAAGTTCCTCCAAACAATAATCAATTTTCCCACAGACAGAACCTAGAAGACACCTTGATAATAGAAAATTGAGAGTGTAACCCAGTACATGCATTTCAAATCCTCTTTTCAAAGTGGCTCTCAGGACTTTGACAATAAATTGCAAGTACTCCAAACCCAACTCCTTTAAACATGCAGATAAAGCAGACCTGGCCTCATCACGAATGCTTTCCAAACGACTCCTTAAAAAGTTCGAAACTCGATGAATAATGTTAGAAAGCTGTGACTCCATAATTTCTGCAGGAAGCAATTTTAACAACTTCAGAGCAACCATATTAATGTTCACGTTGACGTGGTCAGAATCTGCTGTGAGTATCTTCTGTACCTTCGGAAGCAACTTCTTGTAAAGCCATGCTTGTATCTCAGAAAGCTCAGGAATGTTACACTTTCCTGATAGCATCAAAGCACCAGCAACTGAATCTTTAACTTCTAAGCTGGAACCAGATTCAGAGAAGTGAAAGTGGTCAAGGAGAGATGAAATCAAGCGCAGTAACAATTTCTGCTTGTCAGGTTTATAGGTCATCTCCTTAAAGCATCTGTTAAGCAACTCATAATATGCTTTCCAGTCCATACAACCAGATATGGATGCTAGAGCCTCTATTGATGCACTTCTAAGATGTTCTCCTTTCCCATCTTGTACATTAAATAGCATATTAAAGAGGAGGGGGACAAATACTTTAGTTGTAATAACCTGGAAAACATATAGCACAATAGCAATTGTTAGGAGAACAAAAAAAAGTTTGTCTAATCAAACCCACATGGATAACAATTGAATAAACAATTTACCTCTGACAAATTACCGGACCTGACGACACTGCAGAATCTAGTTAGAGCTCTAGCTCGACGGTGCTTCTGCATAATTACGATGAACAAATTAATACAAATTACTAGTCTATGATAGACACGAAAAAGTGCCATACATAAATAATGCACATCTTGGTTTGTTATACATGTAACCTGAAATTGTAAGATAAGTTATAAATACATTATTACTATCAGACTAGTTTACTTTTATTAAAAACAAACACACACACATTGACCGCCAACATTGGTGAGCTATACTGATAGAGATACAATGAAAAAACAAATCTTGCTACACATATAGTAAGGTCAGCAGTTTCAAATTAGTGGGAGAGTAAGATGCATAATAAAAATACAAATGCATCTACATTCATCTATTATGGAAGAAGATACAAAGTACTGACCTGCATGTGAACGATATTGTTGAAAAAATCCTGTTCAGCATCTTTACTGCATAGAGCCTGAAATGATTTCAAGATTTGCACCTTTGAGAGCCTCAACACCATTTCTTTCAGTAGGTCAATCCATACCTGAAATCATGCAAACGGAAATTCTAAGTGTTGTAATTGAAAGAAGTTCAGAGACTTTACAAGTTTAAAGACTTTGGCATAGTTTAAAGATTTAATGAATGTCTGGAAGACCAAATAATTATACAGAGAGATGATGCATATACCTTCTGCACAGTAGCTTCTTTGTTCATCGCATCCCCCATATGTTTTAACAGAAAATTGTTGATAATGTGTTGAATGCTTGCTCTAGACCAACATCCTTCTTTCTCTGACTTCACCTCTTGATCGAGAATTTGGCCGCAGAACTCAACAAACAAAAGCATTAATCTGTACGCACTTTGTCTCAAAATCAATTCTTCAGATGACATGTCATGTACGAAATGAGACAAAATGACTAGTGCATGCTCCTCTTGGACATCATAGAAGAAATCTATGTTTATCTTATCATATGCACCAATAATGGTGTCATAATCAAGACCACCCATCTCTGAAGTAGATGGTGCATTCAATTCATGGAGAAGGTCTGCCTGCAATTATATAGAAACATGACAACATCAGTAACTAAAAATGCCTCCAAAAGTAAGACCTTTATCAAAGAGCAATCAGACAGAACACGGATTCTCACCACAGTGAGCGCAGATGGGTCATTTTGAGATAGTGTTTTAAGGAGATTACATATAGACAAACGAACATGGGGGCCCGCAGAAATAAGCAACGGAGAAATTGAATTAACAATCTTTGTGGAAGTTCCACTCCCTGACATTTGCACTATATGTTGAATCACATGCAAAATTTCAACCTGTTCATCTGCAATAAATAATTAGGTGTTCTTCAGTTAAGGCTAACATATTAATAAAACAAAACTTGCACTCGCATCAAATTTTTAAAACATTAATAAAACCTACCAGTGTTCTGGGGTTTTTTGCTTAGAAGTGGAAGCAATACATCAACAAATGTCCCTGCTGTTGAAGGATCTTTTATGTATTTTGATAATAACCTGAAAACATTGAGCTCTTGCTCCCCAGGGCATCTGACAGATTTCCTAGCATAAGTTATTAGTTAGCAAAGTTGAATTATCTAACTTTAAGTTTCCATCATAATAAAAACAAACAAAAGCAAAAAAATCGTGCACATATTACAATTATTTACGACCAATTCACAATTAAGCATAGATAAAAAACATGTCACGCTTAATATAACATAGACCAAAATAAAAATAGGAGAAATTATAGCATCGTCCAAACTATGCTGTGAATGAAGCCCCAGACACCGAAAGACATAACACAACACACTCAAACAACAGCAAGAACTATGATCTAAATTTTTCCCAATTTTGTGGAAACAATTTAACAAATAGATGGTCACAATATTGCAACAGAAAATCCATGAGCAAATAGTCCGCATGTCACTTAATCTTCATTAATAAGATGAAAACCACTTGATTTCAACACAAAGACAGATCAAAGTTTACAGAGCAAAAGCTAAAAAGCTTGCCACTAAAAAATGATCACATAATTCATAACCAAGTGAGATCATATATCTTCAAATATGTTGTTTACTTGTGAAAAAACAAGGAGCATCACTTTTCAGCTAATATAACAACGGTCGCAAACTTTAGTGCCAAGTATCATGTTTCATAAATCAAAGGACTCTGCCAATTTTAACAACTTAATAGTTTTATACAAGACAAATTTGAAGGGAAAAAAGGAGTTAGGAGGTAAACATATTGGCCTTGAGCTGAAACAAATAATATTTAATACCTTTTTGATACTTTTGTACGTGTGAAGAGACAATGCAAGCTGCATACCAGAGTGTCAATGCTGGGAAGTAATATGATTTTGACGGCATTATTATCACTTTCCTGCTCATCAAGTTTCAATAGATTTTCAATAAACTTAAGAACACAAGATATTATGGCCTCCGATGCTGTTGAAACAGTTAGAATCGAAAATATATCAGACAGAAGGTTTCTCTCTCTATTCAAGAGTGATACAAGTTTTCTGCTTCTACTCATTGCTATAAAGCAAGAAAAAAGTGCACTGGGCTTCTCACTGCTGGAGGCTTCTTGCCTGAAACCATCAATTAAAGGCTTCACTGAGGTGAAGAATGGGTCCCAGAAATCACTATGAAAATCATGATCATCGTATTTGGTCAGAACAAAAGAAAGGATCTTCAGGCACAAAGATCTTAGACTTTTTAACTCTTCAATATTTCTGCTAGTCTGCACCAACACAACAAACTGTTAGGAATTAATTAAAGAAACTACGTTTAACTTATGCTGAAAAACTACTTCGATGTTGATTCTATACCATCCCCAATTTGACATTATTCCACCTTAATTAGTAAATCCAAATAGAGCATATTAATGTTGGCTTTCGTTTCTACTAATTCCTCACACAGTTGACAGTCCATACTTGAACAAATGCGAAATATACATGTAAGAATTAGCAAGAAAAAAGATAATTACTATTCAACCTGTGATGCATTGTTAGGACTACAAGACAACTATCTACAGCTTACCATGCTTTTTATTTCCGCTCCAGAAACTTTCTCACTTTCATCAAGGAGGACAGACTCATTTTCAACCTGAAATGGACCACTCGAAATATACATGTAAGAATTAGCAAGAAAAAAGATAATTACTATTCAACCTGTGATGCATTGTTAGGACTACAAGACAATTATCTATAGCTTACCATGCTTTTTATTTCCGCTCCAGAAACTTTCTCACTTTCATCAAGGACAGACTCATTTTCAACCAGAGATGGACCACTCTTTGTGCAGAAAAGACTAGACGAACAACTTGTCAGCACCCGAACAACACATCCCATTAGCAAATTAAGGAAAGGTTTAACATGCATTATGTCAAAAACTCCAAGAACATCTTCGACAACATGCAGAAAACCAAATATTTTTTTCAGAGGGAGGGCCCTTATGTTATCCACTGTGAATTGCTTCAATAAAGTACTTGAATTGAACTCGTCACGGGTACACTCAGGTGATATCTGTACCCACTCATCAATGACATTGACACGATGTGAAATAGTTTGTAGAGGGTTTAATAACAAGGCATAGAAAAGAGGAAGCTCATTTATGTCTAGCTCAGCTATGAATCCAAGAACTGCTTTCCGCTGATGTATACTTGCATGCTACAGATACAAATTTCTTAAGTCAAAACGTGGATAATAACATTAGAAATAAAAATATTTCTAAATTAACACTTGTTGTACCTTTCGGGAGGAAAGTGTCTTCAAGTTTCTAACTTTTGGTGCAAGAAGTCGCAACACTATAGGTACAACTTGAGGCCGGTGTTGTTCATCAATTAGATTGGATTCTCTAGATAAACTCCATGTTGTAAGTTCCTCCCTTAAATGTTTTGAATTAATTAGATTTTTCAGGTGCTGCCCATATGGTTGTAAGAATTCATCTTTCCAGTTTAAGATACAATCAAGCACCTTCATTTGTAATTCAGCATCATTTGAATCCAAAAGCCTAAAAGTTCCAGAAAATATGACGGTCACATAACTCAAAAAGTACACCTACTAACAAGTTGTATATTTTAAAACAAAACATCAAAGGTCTATGAACAGAGATTAATGAACAAGAGATATCCTTTAACTAAACACCTGTATACAAGAACATCCTTAAGAAATTGACCAAGATAGAAAGACTTAGGACTCCGCATCATTTTCAACAAATTTAACCATTCCCCAAGAACAATTTTCCATTCTTTTCCCATTGGAAACTGTGACTCGTGTGATTGTACACTGCAAATTCAAAGACATGAAAATGATTTATGTTCACTAACAAAAATGCATTAATATACATTCCGGAGAGAAGGATATTTAAAGGAAAGAGTGCAAGATAGATATATTACCTCACAAGATTATCACAATTGTAGCCTAGAAATCTCAAAAACAACGGTATAATATGGCGAGTCCGGGATTCTGAAATGTCTATAACTTTTTGCAGAGATTGAATCAGTAGGGGCATGATAGTTCCATAAGGTGTACCATCAGATTGTGTAGAAACAAAAGATTTGAAGTGAGTGATCAAATCTGGAAAGCAACACATAGTTAAGTTAATATCTACGTACTTTAATATAGGTCAAAAGTATTTTATTAACAATGAGATTATAGTTCTATTGATATGCCATAAACATGTGGGATTATGTTCCCATTTTTAATAATATAAAAAAAAACATATATATAGGTCAACAGTATTTTACTGACAACCAGATTTTAGTTCTATTGATATGCCATAAACATGTGGGATTATGTTCCAATTTTTAATGATATAGAAGCGAAAAAAAAAACTGATTTCACATCCCTGCCAAGTCGAAATAACACATGAATCATTGTATGAGTTTGAAAATGCCAATATTTATTTCCTAAACGAACTAGAAAAACTCACGTACCGAGTGATTCACAAAATGACTCGGGAATGCTTTTCACCAACTGATCTTGACTTGTATAAAAAGACTGACATCCATCAACATATCGAATATATCTTTCCCATACAATCCCAGAGTAACGACGTATTAGCTCAGCAAGACACTCAGTAGCTGGATTCCACAAGTAGCTGAATCGGTTGTGAAATATGCCAACAATTCCATATAGAAGAACTGGAATGTATGGCTCTAGTATATTTGCAGCTATGAGATCCATTTGTATTTTGGATATATGTAATATAACCTGTCTGCTACTGGTGACTGAGAGAGAAGTTTCTTCGATGGAACGTAGATGATGAAGAACCTGACAACAGATAGAATTTTGTTAGGCGTATGTGAATGAAGAGTCTAGTTCGCTAGAGAGTTATTCACTTATTATAATAAGCACAATTAGGTTATTCTTGTGTAGGTTATTTCAAAAAAAAATCTATATTTCCATCTTCCGAAAATTTGTCCTGCATCACTACTACTGATACACTTTTTAACGCCAAAATGGGATTTCGAGTCGGGAGGGTTCAAAGCATCAGATCCATTTAGTGGCTTTTTCCAACACAATAGGTTTCAAGAGAGTTTGTAACTTTAAAAAAAAACTTTGATCAATTACATAGATATAGGAGAAAGGCAGCAAGAAAAGCTTCATACATTACTGCCATGTTCACCCACACACAGGCTCTGAGTATCATCCATTTTTAATTTCTTGGCAGGACGATCTCGAACTATATTTTCAGAAGCAAGTGATTCGTAATGGCACAATATTCTCAAAGTAGACAGCCGTATCTGTTTGTCTGCCTGGCACAAGTTTTCAGCAAATATAGTCAATGCATCTGCAGCCTTCTCTGATCTTAGCTCTGGGTGGAATTCACTTGAATCAGTGTGTACCCGAGTGGTTGACCTTCATTGCATGATAGCATATAGTTAGTTGAAGTATAAGGGGCGATACTAAATTCAAAGTTTTTATAAGGGCTCCACAATAATCGATAGGTAGGTGCAAATGTTGGTAAAAGTAGTCTAATTTTCAGCTAGTTGTATCACTAACTACAAAATGAGATAGCTTGTAGCTTCCTAAAACCATTGGATCGTATAAAATTTACAACTACACATTTTTTTTAAAATCGAGTCATAGCCAACTTACTTGTCTATTGAATCCAAGAAGTCAGCTACAGTACACAGAACCTGGGAAGAACTTTTGTATTTCTTTGCAAGATTTAAGAACTTTCCAACTGAAGCTTCATCATAGCATACTTGATGAACAGAATGTACTTTATTATATGAACCCAAACAGCAACCAATCAAGCTTGTCCAAGTATTTCTGGAAAATCCTGCTATGTTCTCTGTAAAAACAAGTCACTAATAAATAACAATATAAAGCTAAGTCGAGAATGACCACGACTGCAAAGAAATTATCCTTTTGAGATGATATTGGCTAGAGTTATATAATCTATCAGTTCATTTGAGATGAAACATCAATTTTCCTGCAACCATTTGCTGTGGTTTGGAACAATGATGGTTTTTTAATCTGGAGACGGAACAGGTTGCTATTCCTTTTTTGGCAGGCCACAAGCCTGTATACGTGTTTTGAAAATTAAAGAGGGGATATAGGGAAGGCAATCGGGTCGGATCGGATTGGGTTTTGCTGAATCCAAATCCAAACCCAATTTTTTTACAGTACTCGAACCCGACCCGAACCCAAAAAATACCCACAACTTACAATCCAAAATTCTAGGTTAGTATATAAAGATTCGATAATAAAGATTGTTTGATTTGAAGATAAAGATTGAGTATTAACGATAAAAACTTGCTGGTAAACATAACACACGGATCAACTCAAAATTTCTGATCGTGATACCTCCAAGTCTCCTCAAGTCATCATGGAATCGTTAATCGTTCGACAGTGCGGGTCATCGCGACTCTTGATACCCTAATTTCTATTACTATTCTTTTGTTTATTTTATCATTAACCGAGTTTCTAAAATTCCACTATGTAATAACTAAATTGAAAATATTTAATGTATATTAAATAGTGAAATATAATTTAATTTATATTCTAATGTATGATATATAAAATAAAATATTTTAAGAATATTAAATAGTTTATATAACATATATTATAGTGTATAAAATATATAATTAAATATATATATATACAAATCGGGTTTCGGATATGGATCAGGTTTCGGATCAGTAAACATAAAATCCAAATCCAAAAAATTTCGAATTATAAATAAAATCCATATCCAAAAAGTTGGGTTCAGTAAATCCAAATTTTCAGATTTCGGATCAGGTATCCATCGGATTGGATTACTTTGCCATCCCTAAGGGGATATATTAAATACAGCTTTGCATACCATTATATATTTCCTGTAAACAAGTCCAGAAGAAATGGCGAAGTCACAACGCGTACTGACAATTAATTTACTTAACAGCTAAAGTACACTATAGTAGAGCAGTCCATGGATGCAACTACACAACATGTATATATAACTTACATGCTTAACATAGATAAAGTTGTATCAGATCCATCAATAAAGATAAAGATATTACATGCAGTCAATCCAATAGTACATCATTTCAACATCCTTACCAGAATCAGTTAAAACAAGCTGGTCAAGTGCATCCACCAAGTCCATTAGCAAATTTGCATTTGACTGGACATCAATCACATAAGGGAAGCTCCTAACAACTCCATACAGCACTACCATCTTATCTTCTTGAAACGGAACACACGATGGTTTTCCATGTATTTTATCATTGACTGCCTGAACCCAATTTTTAATAGTTTGCTCAAAGAAATTAAGAACGTTCAAGAGCCTTTCACTGGAAACCCCACGTAATAAACTAGAGCACAGCTCATCCAATCTCTCAAAGAATATAAGTAACAAATATACAACTTCTTCTTCAGAAGCTTCAACTGAATCATTTAGTGCCCTGCCATCCCATCGTAAAAATTTAAAAATAATACTCATAAACAATTTTAGAAATACAAAAAAATACATATATATTCTTACTTAATAATATTAATCCCGAAAGCATGCACTAGCCCCTGATTTCTTGACAAAAGCTGCTTGATAAATGCCAACAAACTGAAATCATGAAATTTAAATTACAAATTAGAGAAACCAAATATAAAGAAATAACAGAAAAAAAATTGTGACGAATAAAACAGACTCCCTCAAATATAAACATTAATCATATTAAAGTACCTAGAGTTCTTTAATTTAAATACTGGAGCCCATTCCTGTGACACTCTGGAAATGACTACCATGTTGCATGTAGAATTGAGACCGTCAAGAATGCAAAGCATTAATTGCATAACTTTGCCAATAATTTCAGATGCTTGTTCCTCAGCTTTGACCAGATAAGTCTCCAATAGTTTAGCAACTAGCTTAAGCAGTGGCTCATAATCTGCGGAACATACAATATTTATATGTTTGAAAATAGAAGTAACTAGAACAGTATCTTTACTAAAATATATTATATAGTCAGGACAGTAGCAGTTATTAGTAGTATTGGAGTATAATAGTCAATAATAGTTTAGCATGGGTAGAACAGTCCTTTCAGGTAGTAGTGAAGTTGGAGTCTACAAATAGTTGAGAAGTAAACTTTGGATTATGTTGAATATCAGAAAATGGAATTACACTCCACCAAACCTCTCTTTCTCTCTCTACTCTATAACTAACTTCTTCTCTAAGCTTTCTCTCTGATTTCTATCTCTCTCTATCTGATCTCTCTCTACTTCTCTGCTGTGTCTCTCTAACCTCTTTTTCTCGGTTCTCTCTATCAGTCTATCTGTTTGTGTTGCTCAATATCTACTTCACTGCATTTCTATATCAGAAAAACCCAAAAACATTCATATAAACCAAAACTTAAAATAGAATTCCTGACATATATTTATATATTTTGAAGAAATATTTTAAATTCATCTATTCATCACCTGAAAGTTTTCGTATGTAGTTTCTTTGGAGTGTAGACACAAGCACGGACAGGAGACAGCTGAGGTGTGATGAGTATTCACTTTCAAGAGCAGCACTTATTTCAACATTCATAGAATTCCAATCTACTTTCAGCCTGCTTTCAAGAGTTGCCCTCATTTGAACAATCATAGAATCCCAAACTACTTCCAACTCTGCAGGCTCTAACTCCTCACATAGTCTATTAAAGGTTGCAATAACAACTTCGACTTCAATGCCAAAGCCTAAAAGAATGAGCAGGAGAGGTAAATATAGATGGCAACATAAGAATATAATGAAGGTAATAATGACATTACATAAGAGAGACTGCGGTCAACTGAACCCACTAAAAATGAAATAATACAAATAATCTCCATCTTGATAGTACATAATATTAACATTCAAACTTCAAACTTATTTTTAGATCCCACTTGGTATAAAATTTGAACATATTTAATTTGATGTGTTTATTGATTTTCTGGGTACGACCTCTTTAATTTCTGATTTTTTAAACCACGTAACGTGATGATAGTAAGGAGAAAATGTTCCACAATGGACTTAAACCACATATCATGATACTGATACAGGCAAATGAACACCAGCGTATACGGAAAAAGAACTTGCCTTTAGATAATCGATCACCAATGGTTAATATCGACTTATCCAACAAAACCCTGATTACTTTCTTAGCTCTTGAATGCAAATTCGATGAAGTTCCTCTCATGATACAGAATAGTAATGCACTAGCACCAGACGTTCTCATCTCTAAAGGTTTCTTCACAACTTCAAGCATAATTTCTTGAATACCTGCACAATGTTATATTAATTACCAATTAAAAATTTTATCAGACTGCTCATGTTAAAAAAACACAATTAATTAAGCATTTTAACAGACAGTTAATTAAGTGAGTAAACATTTTAACAGCAACCTTCATAGAATGAGCACCTATGTAGAAATGGTGGATCCCTAAAGGACCCCACAATCAATTAAGCATCACCTAAATTTCAGAGCTCACAACAGACAGACATCAAGTGCAAATTTAAACAAGGCCAAGAGAGTGAAAGACATTTGTGGGATTGCTGAAGCTAACATAGCCAGGCATGTGCACTTACAAAGACAGTTACATAACTCCACAGGCTACCCCTCGACTTCCTCCCAATGGTGAGGGTTTAACTTTGCAAAAGAGAGACATTTGCGAGGTCTTTTAATTTTAAAGACAGGCAGCACTCAGCAGGATGCACATATAAAGTTATATTAAAAAATGGAAGGGTAATGGATGTAATGTCCAAATGAAAAAATTCAATACAGTCCCCTGTAGTGAAGAATAGAGCCCATTAAAGCATGCATGATTCACATATGATTTCCTCCCAGCCTATAATATCCGCACCCTACATTGGTTGGAAATTCAAGAGAAGTTTTTCAAACTTGAATTAAAACTGAGAAATAATTATATCATTATCTCATAGATTCCAAGCCAAATTCTGCACTTAAGGAACAAAAGGAGCTCAGTTCATCCAAGACAAATGTGCATCCGGGCTTTTTATACCTCTAATAGTTTACAAAATATACACAGTTCAATTAACAAAGGATTGTAATACCTTTTTCAAGCTGCTTTTCTGGAGCATTCCTCAACACGAATGAAACTGATTCTGCCATGAATTCTTGAATGTAATCTTTTTGATAATACCTTAGCTTCACTGTAACCCTTTGTGAGGTAGAGGGAGGGGAGGGAGATTAGAATGTGCTAATGCTGGATCTCTTCAAATATAAAATATATAAGGACATAATCTCTGAATCAGAGAATAACTTTGACCCGAAGTAAACTAGCCCAGAGAAATAAAAGTTTAGGTAGATACATTAACTATAAAATTTTCAAGTTGCTCTAGACTAGAATGACAGCAATTCTGCAATATATACATCAATGTGATCTTCAGGGAGGGAGAGATAAGAGTGTGTGATTAAATGTTGGATATAAACAAAATAACTGGGCATTATTTCTGAATCCCGAAATCATTAACCTAAATCAAATTAAACCAGAGAATAAAAACTTCAAACTTCATGTTGTTCTCGATAACTCGATTCAAATGGAATTATATTCATACTCAGTATAATATTCTGTCACACTTTGTACTATGTCTCTTGGTATTGCGCTTACCACTAGCATTTGCAACATGACTAATGCAGATCAGACCAAGATATTATTACCCTCTAATAATAATTACCAGCACCAATTAGAGATAATCAAATTTATTATTTAGTTTAAAAATCTATGATCCTTAAACTTTAGATTATGTTTTCTTGTGATTTGATTCGGGTATTTGATTTACAATAACACATAAAGCAATTTGTATTCTTTACTTAGGGAGTTGATTCCTTAAACATTAGATTATGCTTTATTATGAGTTGATTCCTATCAAGTCAGGTTATTTTGATTTACAATAACACATCTACTGGTATTCTTTATTTATGGAAGGTAACATAAATATAATGCTTTCAATTTTTCATACATCTCATTTCCCTGATTCAGTATCTACGTACATCTTTACCTTACTCTTCTCTTCCTCAATCTATATTAACAGTATCTATTAAACGGTCATGTATATTTACAAAAATCAGACCAGCTCAAACGATGTATTTTTAAATACAATATTTACAATCACTTAAAACAAGTCATTTATTATGTTTCCTAGCATCATCATCTGTTCCTTAAGGAAAAGACCAATATATAGTGACAGTCATGCAATCTTTGTAAGATCTTCAGAGACACTTCATGGATGTGCAGAATTATTGGACAAAATAACAAATGTTAACAAAGCTATTATACTTGAGAGCACAAACATCACTTACAAGACATTTTAGACATAATAACAAATGTCAACTGAGCTATTCTACTTTACTTACTTGAGAACAAAAACAACATCACGCACAAGATATTTTTGTAGATGCATCATAATATATGACCAGGATGTAAATATCTGCATGTTGAAAAGAGGGGGATTTTAGGGCTCTATTCATTTGCAATTTAAATACTAAAACAAAAATTATGTTAAATCATTCTAAATGATTTACAGATTAGACCTGCTCGATTATTTCTGGATCCCTGTCTGCGCCACTTTTGAGAAGAGATGCCAAAGAATCAGCAATTTTTCGGAGAAATCTGGAAAAGAAGAAATACACGAACAGTTTTAAAACATAAAACGAAATAGAAGTCAGATTACTCATGTCGATAGGCAGCAATATAAACAAAGAATTCAACGAAACATAATAACAATTATAGTAACCCGCAACCAGTAGTTGTTAACATGAAATGCCAGATTGCTTTAGTTACTATACTAAAAAATATGATAGCATCAACAAGTTCAGTGGGCACTGTAGGTAAGGACACAGTGAATAAAGTTTGATGATATCTTCCAAGTCGCATTTGTCAGAAACAAAATACATGTGCATTGTGCACTCTCGTACGATACACTCATCCGTTGCTTGTTCATTTCAGATTCTCAGTTTTGAAAATCATTGCAAGTTGGACAAACTGATTACTAAGGGATCCACATAGAAAGATGAGCTTCTAAGAAAGTCCTACAGACATTTTGCGGCTTCTTGTCGTAAACATGTCACATAGATAAATCCAAACATGTTGAAATTGCAGCAAAATAAGATGACCAGAGGTAAACATCATAGAATCAAACATAACGAAGTGAACCCAGTCATGACCTCTTAAAATTGTGTCAATAGATAATAAAGACTACCCGAGCCGAAAAGATACAGATTTAATGATGTACTACAGTAGAGACTAAAGAATCTTAACACCGAAACGGTATTCAATATAATGGGTTTATTGGAGAGTAACAATAACTGAACCCTTGGAGAACAAAAAGAAGTTTAATGTTGCAGATTGTTGCACTAAATAAAGCCTTGACAGCATTATCCCATTAAAGATTTCACTGGTCCTTGAGAAACTACCAGTGCCTCATAGTAATCCAATTGAAACAGTAGATCCACCAGAGAAGAAGTAGCTATAATACTCGACACTAAAGCTCTTTATTTGAAATAATAATTCTTCTGGATTATTAGCCGTAGATCTTAAATATTTAAAATATTAAGAAAACAAGTGAATAACAGACCCAAATAGTGTATCATTCCTATAGGACAAATACTGGAAATTAAATAACAACTCACGGTATGAAGTCCTGCACAAGATCCCTAGATAGTGCTGCTATCATCCTGTAGAGACAAAATTATATTCCAGTGTCAAGATGGGGAAAAAGCAAGACATCTAACTAATTAAGAAATGTTTCACATTTTGTACAAAACAGTATTCCATGAATAAGCAGATCTGTGACTCTAAAATAACACCTCAGGAAGTAACTAAAATTGTATTAAACTTGATTTTCGAACAGCATTATAATTTAACCAACAATGTAGATCAGTTAATAAGGCTATCAGTAGCATGAAAATTCATTTAAAACAGATAATCTAAAGATTGCTTTGTTGCTGGTTCAGTCCTCTAATCTATGATTCTTCTTTAGAAGAAGAACCAGGAATTTGTGAAAGTCCATATCTTAACTAGTTGACTTTTTATACAATTAAATTGTATTTCCAATTTAGGTTGATTTACAAGAGCAAATTCATTCGTTCCAGAAAGCATTTTTGTAAAAGGTAAACTATAACACCGCAGTCCCACATCGAGGAGATTTGGGACTCTTAGTTCAGTTTATAACGTAAAGTACTACTCCTAAGTGCCCCAACAAATCATGATTTTTTTGGGCTTGTGGATTACCCAAGTTGGCTGCTTTTGGGTCAATGTGCTTCAGCTTATTTCGGATTTGGAACCGGGACTTGACCCAATTTTCGCGAAAGACTTGGGATTTGAACCTGGTCATGACATATGATATCAGAGCCAACTCTCGAAAGCTTGATTCGCTAAGTTGCCGAAGGTGGGGACACAAAGATCATTCCCACAAAACCCAACATTTATTATCCTACAATGGCTAGAGAGAAACGATCTTGGAACCTATATGGATATTATCCCACAATGACTTATTTCTGATTCAAAACCGGGACTTGACCCAATTTTCAAAAAGACTCGACCCGAGTCGTCACACAAACACCACACGAAAACTTATGTATTATCGTGGCCATATATTAAACAATTTTAATATTAAGAACATTTCTTATAAATCAAAGTGAGCAACGGTATTGTTCAGCAAATGCAACAAGATAAAGAGAAACATTGATTGTATTAGATCTAAATGGATGTTAAATTAGGTATAAACTATAAAGAACTCTAAAGAGTTTTTTTTCATTCTTACGAGCACTACTACAAACACAAAACCAGTCCTTGCAATACCTGAGTATGGGCTCGAGTGATAGTCTTGCTTTAAATTGCAGTCTTGACAGAAGTTTTAAGAATATCAAGTCCTTCTGCAATATAATTTGGGGTAGTGTTTGTACAAGCGGTAACATTTCCTCATAAAATGATATAAAGTCCTCTGCTGTATTTAGTTCCTGGATTGCGTTTGGACAAAATAAATTATTAACAAGTCATAAAAAATTAAAGATAAACAAAACATCAACCACATGATAATAGTACCTACAGAGCTTATAATGATTGTATAATTACCAATACACACAAGTCCACGTAATTTTGAAAATATTGCTAACTACAAGTACACGACTCCCTAGAATTTCAATAAACATAATGAAGAGGGGAAGGGATCAACTAAGGAAGAGTTTAATTAGTTAAAGGAAGTGGGAGAAATAGAAATGAGAAATAGGAATGATTTGAAATCACATAGGGTAAGGACTGAGTTATCTACTTAATAGAAATGAGTTTCCGTTCCATCATATTAAATCCTCAAACAAACACTAACCCATGGGAATAAGATTCTAATACCCCTATAGTCTAGTTATAATACCATCAACCAAATGACCCTTTAATCTATCCATAAATACAACTCCACGGGATACACAAGTTTATATATTCTAGTTCGTTAAGCCTCGCAACTCTTTCTATGGTATCTACAAGAAAGGCAAAACAAACAAAAGATCATGCCATAATTAATCAATTTGTTTTCTAAGTTCCACTTCTTCAAAAATACACAATCAAAGTTTGTGTACCCTGTGCATAATTTTTTTTAGAATAAAATAGAATTATGTAGTTCTTTTTAATAGAATAATCGAAAAAGTATACTTCATCTGCGCTCGCAGGAAGTATGCCCAAAATACCACAATCATCCGAAAGATGGACCAAAACACCACAATCTGGTAAATGGAAGATTACACATGCAAAAGATGCAATTTAGAGATACCCATCTCCCAAATGTGTATTGGAGAGCTAATAATCTCCCAAATGTGTACATGGGAATATTTCTAATATGGTCATTTTAGGCCAGTTTCCTAACAATGTACTAATGAAGTTGCAATTTTGCGGTAAACAATTCCTCCATTTAACAAGACAATTTCCGGGCACACACAAAGAAAGCTAATTGACACGCACAAAAACAAGAACAAGAATAGTATTGGCTATATCATACCCTCCATTCAACAAGACAATCGCGGAAAAAGGTAGAGCCTGAAGAAGGTTCAGAATTAAGAGAATGAAGACTCCGATAAACATCGATATCGATATCTTCAACTCGTTGAGAGAATTTCTTGAACTGCAAGCACAATTACACAACTTTAAACACTAACATAAAGCTCATAACTTTCGAAACAAAATCTAAAAAAGCCGGTAACTTTGAACAACATATAGATAGAGGAGAAAAAAAAATGTGTAATTAAGAAGAAGTGTACCACAAAACGGCGGCGGCCGGCGGAAGTGTTGAGAGACTTGACGGCCTGAGCCTCCGTCGCCGTCGCCATAATTCACCACTACTATGAGAGAGAGATATGTATGTATTGAATGTTTATTTATTAGAGAGACAGACAGAGAGAGAGAGAGAGAGAGAGAGAGAGAGAGAGGCTTAAAAGCTAAACCCCTGTTTTGCAACCGACTTTAAAACCCTAGGGGGTGAGATTTCTGTTAAACGTTAGAGATGGACTAGCGAGGTAAATGTTTTGTTTTTGAGTATTTATATGTTGAGTGAGCATAGATTTTTATTTTAAAATTTTAATATTTTAATAGTATAAACTTTTTTTTGTCACATTTAATAGTATAAACTTTGTATCAATTTAGGGTCGTTTGATGGATGATGGCCAATAATAACATATTTCAACCTTCAAGTTACAGGAATGCCAAATTACGGGAGAGTTGGCCAAAACTACCGATTATATACGCATTTCACAACAACGTATCCAGAATACGCACTCACAAACCACGTATACAGAAGGATACGCACTCTTGAACCACGTATACTATAGTATACGCACTCATAAACAGCGTGTATAGAACGATACGCATTCCGATACGGCGTATTCTTGTTATATTGGATGTCCGATGCCTGATGCCTGACTTGACTTCTTACTAATACACATTCTCAGACGATTATCTTGAACAGTAGTTGGTGCTCAAACTCTTAACGATGGTGCTTTGATTGTTGTTAGGACTTCCGATTCATACATATACATATGTAACTTTGTATATATACATGTCTATATATTTTTTATTTTATGATGATCTATTTGAATGTTATGATGTTTGAATGTGCAGGAGAATTGAGTTCATCAAAGGCAAACAAAGATCTGGTCACCTGAGTTGTAAACACACTGCCGTGGATATATATGGCAAAGAAAGTGCAGGTGTGTGTTTAAGAAGGTAAAAGATACGCTTTTAGTGAAAGCGTAGATGGTGGGTAATTATGGCCAATATTTCGAGAAATGGTAAATTGGGAATTCATCTCTAAAAAACAGGTAGTTTTGTCATTGTTTCTCGTTTGATTCAAGTGATTCAGGTATGGGTTTTGTTCATTTCAAATACATACCTGCTGTTTGGTTGACTATACTTTAAACTGGAATTAAATTTGATACCTCACGGGGAGGTGGGTTTGGGGGAGGGGTATAAGATATCAAATTCTTTTTTTTTTATTATGAAGTTAAATACACATTTTAAATATGATGTTGTTTAATCTTAAATAGATTGTACTTAGGTTTCAAAAAAATAGATTATATGTTATTTTATTTAATACTATAAAATAATATGTATTTTAAAAAATATTAAATAATTATTTAATTGGTTAAAATAAAATTTACCAATCACGTATTTTTTTATATTAAATTTTTTGTTTGTAAATTTTATAATTACTTAACTTCAATATATAATGTATACTTACATAAAATATAAAAATGAGTTATAAATTATATTTTAAATTAAAAAGTTCATTCCGATACTGAACCAAACACATGGTATCAAGAATGATATCTCATCCCCATACCAGCTTAACCTGATTCATGATTCCAAACCCATACCGTACTTTGAACCAAACGAACCATTAATTTAGAGAAATATCAAAAATAATATATTTTAAAAAAGAATTGTAAAAATACTATCTTTCTTAATTTATTGCATATTTATCATATTTATTGTATTTATACCATCTTTTCTCTCAAAAGCTTGTTTTTTAATTTCATTTATACATTTGTCTCTTGTATATACATACATGCACACAATATATACACATATTAATTCTCCACAATATCACTCCTAATTCGCTCAAATCTCACCTCAATTCAATCGGATAATTATCTTGATCCATATCTTCCTCTTCTCCAATTGTACCAACATCAAACTTCTTCGCACCATCTCGAACCAAATCATTACCGATTTCAAACTTCTCTGATTCATCTCGAATCGAGTTTCGGCCATGGAGGCTCCGGTTGATTATTCTGGTGGTTAGAATCATTAGAGATGGTATTGATAGTGGGAGTAGATGGTTGAGTTGATGATGAAGATGGATGTGAGGGTTGAGTGAGATCAAATAGTACCATGCCTTCGAATAATGAATTCATTTCGTCTGAGTCCATTAATTCGATTGAAGTTGATTTTTGGTTGATTTTGTGGAACAGGCCCTGCAGGGGCACCCATTCAAAAAATTTAATTGTTTTAAAATTGGAAGTTGCATTTGTGGTTTTTTGGTTGATTTTGATTGATTTCTGTTGCAAGTATGGTTTGATTGTGTTTTGGTTATCTTTTGTATTGTTTTTAGTTGATTTTGATGAATACAACTTGTTATGCAACGTTATGATACTAAATAAAACTAGTTTTATAACCCGTGCGAGGCACAAGTATGTTTTAAATTCCTTGTTAGTGAAGTGTGTACATATTTTTAAAATAAAATATATATTATATTGTAAAATATAATTTCTTTACCATTCTGATGGATGCTAGCACTTGCATACGATAGTTTTATTTTGTATCAGTACCTGCCACTTTGATGGATGCTAGTTCTTTGAAGTTTTTAATCCTACTGTTGTTCTCGTTGAACATATACGTTTCAAATTTGAATTATGCAGTAATTGAGCATTGACGTTTATTGATTTCGCAATATCAAGTTGGTCGATTAAGAAGAAGTTGAATTAATTTGAATCAGTTTCTTTAATTTTTTATGTTATGTATGCAATTTACATGCTAACAGCTGTGTTTTTTCATTAATTCTGTTGACGGTGTGAGAGCTAGCTACTTGAATTATTCAGGATGTAGGTCTATTCGTTTTGAAATAAATAAAGTGTATATAAGGATCAAATTACATACTATTTTAAGAATGGTGATGAAATTTTAATTATTTATCCTTTAGGCCCATTGTATGTCTGGGATCCCAAACAACATATTGTCCTCGAAAGTATCATACAGTCATGCACATTTTAGTTGCCTTTAACACGTGTTGAACAAGATAGACAAAAGGTCATTTTGGGACACTTTGTTGTTTTAACAAGAGAGAGCCACTTTCTCCAACCTTTTATATATTTGGCTTCCTTGTCAGAGATAATTTTTGATGTCATTAATTTCTGATCAACACATTTAGCATTAGTTGGCTTGAGTTGATGAAGTGGCAATTGGAGGTGACTTATGTAATGATAAAAAGGCTGATTAGATGACTGATGAACATGTTGTTGTTGTTTTTAAAAATAATGACTATGTTGTTTTTCTTTTGAAAATAATAAAATATGTTGTTTAATACAATACTTTTTAACTAATCATTACATTTACATCATAGATTATCCATCAAATTTATGTAACTTGAAAAGTTAAAATAGAAAAGTGTAGTCAAGGCATTCGATTAATTGACTCACTATGTTTGTACTTATTTTAATTATATTGTATAAATGTTTGACATGTTGAACTTTATGTTTTATGTTCAACTATAATTAGATAAGAAATAACAAAAAAAAATTAAGTAATACTATTGTTATATTTGCCCAAGTGTTTTTAGACAAAGAAAAGCATTGAAGATCACTATAAGAATGTTTACAATAATGCTTTCAAAAAACAATAAAATTGTCAAGTTATCGATCATTCTACCGATGCATTTACTCTTATATAGATATCTTTTAAGTGTATTATTCTCTTTAACATGTAGCTTAAGCCTTTTGTCAATGAATTATTTCTGATTCAATCCTTAACAGTAACTATGGATGATGGCATTCGTCCCAGCACAACTACGGAAGTTTTTTCAAAGTTGAAACACTCTTTAAGAATGATGGAATCATAACTACTGGTACACACTATTGGTGTCTTTTGAATATTGTCATTACTATTATATGTTTGATACCTAAAAGTTTGTCATTTGATGTACTAGGTAATGCTAACTAAGTAAGTGATTGTGCTAGCACAGTCCTCCTCATGAATTATTTACTAAGAAGGGAGTTCCCATGATGTATTCAGGTATTATATATTATTAAGATTATTTGAAATATATATATATATATATATATATATATATATATATCAAATTTTAAAATGAGGTCAAATGTTAACATCAAATCCTAAGATTGCTATCATGTTTTTCATGCTAGAGTTTTGCTGATATTGGAGTAGATCCTGCTATCATGGGAGTCGGGCCAGTAGCAGCAATTCAAGTTGTTATGTCAGCATGTCTTCAATTCGGTGATATTGATTTATTGGAAATAAATGAGGTAATTTGCTTGCCTAGTTTATTTATTTATATTATTTTTTAATAAATTGGTGATAAATTTGGACTAATTTGTTGTAAATTTGTCGCAAATCAATAAGTTGTATTGTCTCCTGTTTCTTAAGTTTGTTGGACTGGTCATACAAGTCGCGGAGTTTCCTTTTTGTTGCTGCCAGAATTTGAACTCAAAATCTTTCTTATTCATTGGCATCGACATATCCAACTTCTTTGTTGCAATCGTCAAGTGATTCCCATTCTCCATCACCACATTAACTTGCTTCTTAACAACAATCTTAACATTCTTCCTAAAACAAGTGAAATGGATTATGCAGTTGCTTGTTGATAAAGTTGTTTCACACATAACAAGTTTGTTTTATAACAATTAGGAGTCTAGCCTTGCGAAATCTCGAAGTAAAAGTTAACTAATAACCATATATTGTGTAGGTGTTTGATGTGTTGCAACTTTATTGAATGAGATGAAACGTACGGGTAAAGACGCTCATTATGTTGTAATTTCAATGTGCATAAGTATCTATCTTCGCATCTTCATCATCATTCAATAAAATGTCTTAATTTTTTTTAACTTCAAAAACATCATTGTTATAAGAGATTAACATGCATTGACGTAATTACAAGAGTAGGCATGTGAGTAACAAGTATTTTAAAAGAGGAGAGTATGGACGAGTTGTGCAACAATAGAGTTATGAGAATCAATTATTTTTTGTCAAAGGATGCTTGGTACCATTGTTCATGTGAAAATGTTAAAGGGATATACTATTTTTCTTGTAACTTTAGGCATTTTAGACATGCTAATATTACAGGGATATACTATTTTTCTTGTAATTTTAGACATGCTATTTTTCTTGAAACTTTAGGTAGTTTACAATAAATGATTCTAGTCAAGAAAAAGAAATGAAATACAATTATATACAACATTTAAATACTATGATTTTTGCCAAGGCGATCAAGTTAGTTAAGCTAAAATATGAAATCCACATATGCTATCTTTTTCTCAAACTAGAACTAGTTAATGTGTTTTTATGTTTTAGTACTACTTTTACTTTTACATATATTTTATTTATATATATATTGAGTCACTTTTTTATGGTAGATTGTAAATTTTAAAGTGTATATATATATGCATTATGTGTTTTATAATTTACTAGCTTAAAACACTTGCGATGCACGGATTATTTTTAATAGTTATTATTTTATTATTTGTGTTTTAATATTTTATTAATTGTATTTGTTCAAAAAAAATAAGTAAGCATGTTTTTTTAAATAATTAAAAGTATTAAAAATAGGTTTTAAAATAAATAAGTAAGGATTTGCCCGTGATATTTTTGAAAAATGAGGGGTTTTAGTAAAAAAAATAGAATATGTAACATGTTTAGTTGAAAACGGTAATTGTCCATGATATTTTTGGAAAAGACCCAGGTTAAAATTAAAAGACGTAGACCCAAGTTATTAAGGTACATAAGGCCGACCCAAAATACCGTCCGACTACCAAACTTTTAATATTTCGTATTTAGTAATATACTAGTTTATAACCCGTGCGAAGCACGTGCTTCTTTTAATATAATATAATATTACTTTCATAGTAAAATTTTTATTTTTATATTATTTTCTTTTGTATTAATAATAGAAATATATAGAATATAGTATAATTGACAACTAAACTGTATTATAGTATTATTTATTAAATAGAATAAATGACCGAAGACCAAAACTTTCATTGTTTCGGTTATAGTATAGATTAATTGCATTTGCTAAAAAATTGAGTAGGTATGTTAAACTTTTTTAAATAATTAAAATAGATATTAAAATAAATAAGTAACTGTTTGTCCGTGATATGTTTGGAAAATCAAAGGTTTAGTAAGAAAATAATAGAAAGAGTAACATGTTTTAGTTGAAAAGATAATTGCCCATAATTAAAAGTATTAAAATAGGTTTTAAAATAAATAAGTAATGGTTTACCTGTGATATTTTTGGAAAAGTAGGGGTTTTAATAATGAAAAATAGAAAGAGTAACATATGTCTTAGTTGAAAAAGGTGATTGCTCATGATTTTATAGAAAAAAAGGACTTTGTTAGAAAAATAGAAAAGATAATGTATTTTAACCGAAAAGATAATTGGTTATAAATAATATTAATATTTAATAATAGTTTTTTCAAAAAATGAAAAAAATAGAAAAAGTAACATGTTTTATCAGAAAATGTAATTGCCCGTAATTAAAAATATTAGAATAGGTTTTAAAATAAATAAGTAACGGTTTACCCGTGATATTTTGGAAAAAGGGGGATTTTAGTAACACAAAAGAGAAAGAGTGACATGTTTTAGTTGAAAATTTTAATTGGCCGTAGTTTTTTCAGAAAAAGAGAGTATATTGTTAGAAAAAATAGAAAAGGTAGTGCATTTTAGCTGAAAAGGTAATTGGTTATAAATAATGTTATTGTTTAATAATAGTTTTTTTAATGTAAAAATAGAAAAAGTAACATGTTTTAGCTGAAAAAGTAATTGTCCGTAATTAAAAGGAATAAATATATGTTTTAAAATAAATAAGTAAGGGATTGCCCATGATATTTCTGGAAAAGGAGGGGGTTTTGCAAGGAAAGATAGGAAGGGTAACATGTTTTAGTTGAAAAAGATAATTGCCCATGATTTTTTTAGAAAAAGAGAGGATTTTGTTACAAAAAAAATAAAAAAGTTAATGTATTTTAGCTGAAAAGGTAATTTGTTATAATTTTTTGGGCTAATTTTATAACCACCTAACATAACTACCAGGCTTTTAAATATACAACTCACCTTTCTAAAATTACAAAAGTGTGATCCATACTTTTTTTTTAAAAACATACGTCGTCACTTTATGAGAGGGTATAATTCACGTGCCTCGACCACAATCTCTCTCTCTCGCTCACGGCCACCACAGTGTCTCTCATTTTCGCATCTTCGAGTTTCAGTGGCGTAGTTCTCATTTCACGGTTTGTAAGTATATTTATGTGTATTATGTATGTATATGTGAAAAATTGGCAGTGATATAGAGATATATATCAAATTGAGAGGAGAGATTTTGTTATAGAATGAGAAAGTATGCATGTATGTCTATTTATGTGTTTTATGTATGTATATGTTCAGAATTGTAGTATAGAATGATTGTTTGTGTTTGATTAAAATTGAATATATAGAGAAGGATTAAGCATGAGATCGGGAACAAAATTGTGATGAAATTATATTCTGTATCGATCTGATGCATTCCATAGCTGTTTGTTTTATGTATGTATATATGAAGAGTTGGTAATGATATAGAGATGAGATCAAATTAAGAGGAGAGATTTTGTTATAGTATGTATGTATGTATGTATGTATGTATGTAATTGGAACCTTGTTTGCAACCTTTGCATATGTGGTTGCAACCTTTGTCATTCTAATAAAACAATAAAAAAACATATAATTCTTGTTTATAATGATGTTAAATCAACAGGTGAATCTTTTGTTTGTGTGTGATTTGAATTGATTATATAGCAAATGATTAAGTATGGATCCTTTTCGAATATATTTTGTGTTTTTGTTTAGTAGCTTTTTAAGTACCCTTGTCTTAGCTCTGCTCTCGTTCCCGCATGTGTTCCTGCACTGATTCACTTTATTCTCTATTTTAAACAGTCTACGTTCTTGCACACATATTACCATTATGAAATGGGTGAATCACATGTTGAGGATCATTTGTCAATCGATATATAAAAGTATTTATACATTGTAGGGCTCTTTGAAATAATGGATGAAAGAACCGGGGAAAAGTTGATTCTCTCTCAATGTATTAGAGGAAAAGCCGTATATATTTCACGGTAGTAAGGCATCTAAAAAGACCATTTAACATGAATCTGGTCAGATTCATTTAACAAGAACCTCCGAAGATCTCTAAGAATTCACAAATGCTGGATAAATTTCACATTCTGGACGACTTTGACACCATCGGCTGATGGTTTTATATCTAGATTTAGGTTTCATGTAACGTGGTTATCTAGATCAATTGGGAGTGATTTCAATTAACAATGTAATACAATATCATTTATATTAATACAATGTCATTTGTTCATTTATTGCATCACTATGAATGCAACTGATATGACATTTATGAATTTGTTCATTTGTTGATTTTATGTGGAACGGCCCCCCGCAGGGGCATCCATATTCATAGCCAGACTCATAAATTCCTATCAGTTGCAACCTTGTGTGAAACAGTTGCAACCATGTTTGCAACTTTTGCAACCATGGTTGCAGAAGTTGCAAATATGGTTGCAATCATGTGTGTAGAAGTTGCAACCATGGTTGCGGAACTTGCAAACATGGTTGCAACCATGTTTGAAGAAGTTGTAAATATGGTTTCAATTATGTGAGTAGAAGTTACAGAAGTAAAACAGGTTTCAGATGGATCAACTTCTTTATACACATGAAATTGTTGTTTTGCAGAAAGTAAATCATAATCCTTATTATTATTGTTCATCATATTACACAAAAGAAATAATGATTGCTGCTTATAAAGAGTTGGTATATCCTATTGACAAGAAAGACACATGGAATGTACCATAATTTATCAAAGTGAGGAAAATGTGCCCCCTAAAAGTCAGAATCAAAATAGGAAGACCAAAAAAGAGAAGGCGCAAAGCTGCGTGGGAGACAAATATGCAATTCAATAATTCAAATGCGAGCATAATAGAAGAACTTGTAGAAACCCGACATCGAAATAAATAACTTCGTTATTTACAAATTATGTTGCAAATACTGTTGAAAATACTGAATTGCTAAGTTGATTAAATTTTAAAGTAGTAATGGGACTGATATGGCATGTGTTTCTAAATTTCCAAGTTTTTTTATTTTGAGTAGAATTGTTAAGTTAATGAAGTAGAATTGTAAAGTTAATTAAGTTGCAAAAGGGTTTTGTATTTTGTTTAAGTTGAGAAAGTATTTTGTATAAGTTGCAAATGTTGCTGCATAAGTTGCAAAATTTTTGCAACCATGATGAAACGTTGTTTGCAACTTCTGCAACCATGGTTTCAAAGGTTGCAAATAAGGTTGCAAAAGTTGCAAACAAGATTGCAAAAGTTGCAAACAAGGTTGCAAAAGTTACAAAAGTTGCAACTGATAGAGATAGTTGAATCTTATTTGAAACCATGTTTCAAATACTGAATTTTTAAGTTGATTAAATGTAAAGTAATGATGGAACTGATTTAGTGATATGACATGTGTTTCTAAATTTTCAGGTTTTTTTTATTTTGAGCAGAACTGCTTAATTAAGTTGCAAAAGGGTTTTGTATTTTGTTTAAATTGAAAAATTATTTTGTATAAGTCACAAATGTTGTTGCATAAGTTGCAATATTGTTTCAAACAAGGTTGTAAATGTTGCAAATAAGGTTGCAAGCAATTGATAGAGATAGTTGAATCTTACTATTAAGGTGGGTGCCCCTGCGGGGCCTGTTCCACATAAATTCATTTTATGTTCAGTATTATCAGTTGAGGACCATACACTATTGTACTCTGTATAAAATCATAAAATCTCAAAATAATGAACTATTACCAAACATTAATAATTGTATAAAATCTAAAAAAAACGAACTATTATGAAACATAGTTGCAAAACAATGTTTCTATTAAACTTTGAACCATTAATTATCAAAATTCTCGAATAAAAAGAACTACATAAATTAAACATTGTTTTTCTACTATTTAGTGTCATAAAATAAAAAACACAACTCATTTCTTCACATCTCTCGCCTTTCTCTTTTTGTCATATGCCTTTGTTGATGGAGCCTTTGTTGATGAAACCTTTGTTGTTGGAGCCTTTGCAATGTTATCCTAGTCACTCTCATAGCGGTATATTTGCGTTGCCATTCCAAAGGAATAAAAATAAGAAGGCAAGCCTGCTTCTGTGAGCACCAATATCTAGTTCACCTTGCAAAAAATACGACATAGTAGCATAATATTCGGCATATGACAACATGTACATCCCACTGTCACCTTGCTTGCTTTGTGGCCAAGGATCCCAATTACCAACATTCGACGCAACTTGATTCAAATGCGGCAAAGGGTCCAAAGTGCATCCATTCTGAAGTCAATGGAACACAGATTATTACAAATAATTTGTCAATGAAACATATCACAAATAATTAGAACCAATCAACTTTAATGTTTAAATAATGTAAATCACACAATGTAAGGGTTGCAACTTCTGCAACCATAGTTGCAAAGGTTGCAATATTTGCAAAAGTTGAAACTGATAGAAATAGTTGAAGCTGACTACTAAGATGGGTGCCCCTGCGAGGCCTATTCCTCACAAACCAAAACAAATAAAACCAACATATTCACCGGACCATTTCAGCATACGGGGGATACAACCAATAGCTTTCATATCACAATATCTCCCATTTAGGTATGGACAACACTCATCAAACCAAAGTTTAAACGAATACGAGAAACCTACAAGCCTATAATAATTTTTATTGGATGTTGTTACCGCGACATATTACAATAATTCTAAAATGCACGTAAACACTTCCTTACCCCAAGGAAACATATCAAAATCTCCACTATCTATCATGTCCAGATCACCTTTAGGGACATAAGAATCATAGTCGAGCTAATAGGAAATTCTATGAGAAATACAATTTTGCAAGCTTCACTGCATCCTCATCTGTTTCCCACCCTTGAGAGTCAAAAACTTTCTTCACACTGCTCCTAGATACACGGTCAATGTCTGGAAAATTTAATCCATCCCATGTAGTATTATGATTGACATGTGTTAGCAATTTGTGACCGTTTACAAATGTGTAATTATAAACAGCAACCATGGTTGCAATCTTTGTAACCATGATTTGTGAACAGTTAAAATGAGTGCCCCTGCGGGGACTGTACTTTTATCACACACAAGGAGAAATGGGAATCAGTAAATACCTCGCCGACAAAACTAAATGAGGCACAAATTTCACTACATTCGACTCATCACCAAGCCTACTCTCCTTGTCAATAATCGGTCCATAGTCAGTTGCCGAATGATTTATCAATGTTGAAGAGCACATTATCACTTAAAGGTTAAGGAAGACTGACATATGAAACTTTTACCACATTTTATACAGTCCAAATCATAGTCTGAAAGTTTTAAGCATATAAAACTGATTTCTACCCCTGCGGGGCCTCTATTACATATTATAAAAATGTTTCAAGATCACAAAATGAGGCAGCAATTTCACTTTATTCGACAATCAACAAGCCTACTCTCAAAAACTTAATTGATCTACACAATTAGGTTTACATTTTGTGCAATAATCATATCAACAAAATTTAAAACAAACACAAAAAATTAGGGCTATAATCACACTTTATATTAACAACATAATTACACAAAGCAATTAACAATTAGCAATTAACAAACCGTGTGTGTGTGTGTGTGTGTGTGTGTGTGAGAGAGAGAGAGAGAGAGAGAGAGAGAGAGAGAGAGAGAGAGAGAGAGAAAGTACTGATTGAGATAATCGGAACTCACAAATAAGATGATCGCCAGAGAAGTTTCGAGGTTGCCGGATAAATTTTGAGGTCGCCGGAGAACTCCGAGGTTTCGTGAATGAAGGAGAAGAACCCAGTTCAAGAAGAAGAAGAATGTTTGTGTTCGTGTTCGAGAAAAAAAAGGCTTTAGAAGAAGAAGACAGTTGTTGGCCGTATTTTTAAAAACAAACAAGTATAAAATTGAAGGTAATCGTAAAAACAAAAAAAAACAGTAATACTGAATTGAAATAGTAAATCAGTAATAGTAGAAGTAAAAACAAACGTTAAAAATATATATATATTTTTGTAAATTTTCCTAATTTTTTTTTAGAAAAAGTAATATGTTTTAGATGAAGAGATAATTTCCCGTAATGAAAAGTATTAAAATAGGTTTTAAAATAAATAAGTAAGGGTTTGCTAGTGATATTTTTGGAAAAAGAGGGGTTTTAGTAAGTTAAAATAGAAAGAGTAACATGTTTTAGTTGCAAAATGTAATTTGCCCATGTTTTTGAATTTTAAATACTAATAAATCAAAAAATATCCTTTAACATATTAGAAGTAGAACAGGTGTTCGAATTTATTGAGGAGAAAAATTCGAATTTATAAGGAAAACATATAATTAAAAATTAAAAATTATATTTGAAGTAGAATGAGTTTTCAAATTTATAGAGCAGAAGAGTTCGAATATAAAAGAAGTACTTGCAAAGTTCTATTTAAAGTAGAATATGTGTTCGAATTTATAGAGGAGAAAAGTTCGAATATAAAAGAAGTACTTGCAATTAAAAGTTCAATATATCATTAAAAGTTCGAATATAGAGGAGAATACAGAGGAGAAGAGTTCTAATATAATTAAGATGTTGGTTTCAACTTTCAACTTTCAAACTTCAATATCATCCTATATATGAAGTTGTTATTTATCATCCAACTTTAATATTATCCGTGGGGTTAGGTGGCGTATCCAAGATCATGTCATTCTATGTTTCTAAATTTTTTAAAATTTTAGAGTTTTAAATACTAATAAATAAATTAAAAATATTAAAAGTGGAATATATTAAAAGTAGAATATATGTTCGAATTTATGAAGGAAGAGGGTTCATATTTATAGTGAGAACTAGTTGATAAAGCCGCGCTTCGCGGCGGGGAGCGTTATAATTTTTCTAAGAAAAAATCAATATAATTTTATCTTATATTATATTAAAATATATTAAATTTTAACAGTTAACACGGTCCTTCGAATGAACCGCTCTCTCATTTAACATTATTAATTTCATTGAGTCGTTCTCATATTAAAACCGAAACTCCAGTTTTAATAAATAGGCGAGACAATTTTAGTTATATATAAACCCCAAAAAAAAAAATTATGCTTCCCGTAGGAGAATGTCATCTATTATTCTAACATCAATTCATTTTATTTTAAAATACAAAGACTTTTCGGTATGGGAATATGATTAGATTTATGAATATATTGTTCTCATGCAAGTAAAAATAACTTGTATAAAAAAATTAAAATAAAGGATTTCGAAGAAAAAATTGAATAATTTTAGAAGATCGTAATAGATGTCATCTCACGCACTTGTATTTTACTTTCGATTAGACTTTTAATTATATGTCTTATCTATAAATTCAAACTCTTCTCTTTTATAAATTCAAACATATATTCTACTTACATTAGACCTTTTAATTATATATTTTACAAACATTTTTTATACTTTCAAGAGAATTTTTAATTATATGTCTTCTAATAAATTCAAATTCTTGCCTCTATAAATTTGAAACCTACTTTACTTCAAATATGACTTTTAAATATATATTTAGTTAACCAATAAATTCAAATTATTCTCCTTTATAAATTCGAACATCTATTTTATTTTCCATAGAATTTTTAACTATATGTCATTTACATAAATTCGAACTCTTCTCATCTATAAATTCAAACAATATTCTACTTCCAATAATTTTTTTAATTATATATCTTACAAACACCTATTTTACTTTCAATAGAACTTATAATTATATATATTTGTAGGGCTGAGCAGAACCGAACCAGAACCGAAAAACTGAACCGAATAGTATAATTTCGGTTCGGTTCTAATTTTCTGAAAATTCGATCTTTTCGGTCCGTACCGAATAGACCGAAATAAATATCGGTACAGTTCGGTTCTTTCAAAAAAATTCGATCCGAACAGAATAGACCGATTTTTTTTTATATATTTTTATAATTTTTATAGATATAATATATTGATTTTATATGTATGTATATATTCAAAAAAATTTATGGCTTATTTTTGGTTCGAGATTTGAAGTTTGAACTATTATATTTACATTTCATACTTGTATTTCATTAGCTAATATTTTTATTATTGGAAAAATCATATTTTTTGGCTTTTTTTGAAATAAAAAATTTTTATTTGAATTTTTTTTGGTTCTTTTATGAAAGAACCGAACCGAAAATACAATTTTGGTTCGGTTCGGTCCGAAAAAAAATGATAATTCGGTTCTCAGTCTATTCGGTTCGGTTCTGGACCGAACCGACCGAATGCTCAGCCCTATATATTTGCTTAAAAATTTTCCTTTATAAATTCGAACACCTATTTTAATTTCAATAAAACTTTTATTTACATATCTTTCCTAAAAATTCGAACTCGTCTCCTTTATAAATTTGTACACATATTTTACTTCTAATATGCTAAAGGATATTTTTGTATCTATAAGTATTTAAAATTCTAAAATTCTAATAAGTTTGAAAAATAGTTTGAGAAAGCCGCACCTCTAACAAAATTATAATATAATTTAGTAAAATTTTAGAATTATGTATATCTATATTTTATATAATCAATATAAAATTCTAACAATTACCCTTTCCTATCTTATAAGTCGTTCTCTCGCTGAACACATTTTTTCCTAATAAGCTACTCTCTCGTTAAACTAAAACTCCAACCTTAACCTATAATGCAAATACTTGACTTGTATAAGAAATTTCATATTAGTATTCTTCTCTTGCCCCCCTTAAACACGATTCTTTCTATGAACCACTCTTGTTTTTGTGCCGAAATTCCAACTTTTTTTTTTTGACGAAAATGTGGAAATTTTATTACCCACTCAAATCAGCCACAATACAATTAAGCACCTCAATAGGAATAGAACTCCTATCAAAACTACGACCAGGGTGAATACATGACGCCCTAGCAAGCTCATGGGCAGCCATATTAGCAGACCGTTTTATAAAATACAATTGAATATTGTTTAACTGCAGAATGTGTCTACGACATTCCTCAATAACCACACCAAATAGAGAACGCATTGGCGTTTTACTTCTAATTGCCTGCACTGCAACAAGGCAATCAGACTCGATACACACATTTGGCCAATTCGAACTCATGATCCAGCTCAGTGCTTCCTTGATAGCTATTACCTCTGCTACCTCTGGTCTTACTACCCCTTGAAACAACTTCGACTTTGCTTGAACAAGCTCACCCTCACAGTCCCTAGCTACCAGACCAACACCAAAAGCATGCTGGTTTTCAAAGTTGGCTGCATCCACCGAAACGTTAACTGAATTCCTTTGAGGTTTTACCCAAGTCATCGCTCCATCCCCATCTGCCATTGGCTGGAGAAGGACATTTGTAGACCTAACCTGGGCCGCTTTCCATTGTGTAAGGTACTCCACGGCTGCTGCAACTACCCTGTTTACCATCGATGCTTTTTTATTCCAAACCAACTCATTACGTGCTCGCCAAATTTCCCAACATAGAGTGACAATCCCACCTCGTTGCTCGTTATTCCTCTTACTGATCACCCTTTCAAACCAGACATGAAACTCAGTTTCCTCTCTAATATACATATCTCTGTCAAACGATTTCCAACACTGCACTGCAAAGTGACAACCCACCAATGCATGATATATTGTCTCTACCCCACTCGCCCATACCTGACATCTTGTATGAACTAGAACGTGTTTTTGCTGGAGTTGAACCAATGTTGGAAGACAATACGACAGTGCCCTCCATACAAGGTTGAACACCTTTGCTGGTGCTTTGATTTTCCACAGACTTCTCCATATACTGTCATTAAGTTGCCCATACCACCCTCCTTTACAAGCCTGCAAATACTTGTACGCACTTTTAACCGAGTATAACCCCAAATTTTCCAGCCTCCAGTACAATGTATACATACTACCCTCTCCTTCTATATGAACATTCATAATGCAGTTTTGATCTCTATTATTAAAGATATCACGAAGAACTTCCATGTCCCATTCCTTCCTATCAACACACATCAGAGAATTAACAGAATTATTTTCTATTGATGGTGAGACTGTGGTAATAAAAGGATTATCATCTTCTGACAACCATGGTTGTCCCACTATTTGAATTCATTCGCCCGTCCCAACCCTCCATCTTGCCCCTACAGAAACCACATCCTTTGCAGCTAGTATAATTCGCCAAATAAAACTGGGGCTGCTACCTAAATTCGAATCGAGGAAGTCTGTGTCCGCAAAATATCTGGCCTTGTAAACCCTTGACACCAAGCTATCTGGATTCGTAAAAAATCTCCATCTTTGCTTTCTCAGCATTGCAAGATTAAAGTCTCTGAAATCCCTGAAACTTAACCCCCCTGCAGATTTATGTCTTGTCATACGGTCCCAGCTCATCCACGAGATATTAGAACCACATGTCTGCCCTGTGTTCCACCAATATTTTGTTAGACTTCTGATAAGCGTGTGCTTTATCTAAATATTGTCCCTATATTTTAGTTATTTTGTATTGATTTGAATTTTTATTTAATAAATTACAATGTTTTATTGTAGATATCGAGGAGTTTTAATAAAGGAAGGCTTGGAGCTTAATGGGCAAGAGTTGGAGATTTATTTGATTAAAATTCGGATTTTATGACCCACTTGCACAATTCACACTGTTTGTGCCATAACAGGAGTTCTAGAAGTCCGATTCAGAAGATTAAACAGTCCACGGAAAGCTTATGAGAAGAGATTTATTTTGGAAGTGGCCTTAATATTAAAATCCAGCCGAGTCAGTCCAGAAACAGAGCCCAACAGTCAGTTACGAATTTCTGTTATTGGAATTCAATTCTGTTTGGGAAAATTTCCTTGTATTTTGTATTAAATAATTAAAAAAACTTTTATTATAGATTATTAGATATAGATCAGACCTAATACAGGAGAAATAGAGAGAGATAAAACAGAAGAGGGAGTAGCCGCACAAGGGAAGAAGAGAAGCCATCAACAGAGAAGGATTCAGCCATTGAAGACATTCAATTGGCTTTGTTTTCTCTAATCTTTTTATATCTCTTCTTATGAATATGTGTTGGTTATCTTGGGATTGTTTTGAGATCTATATTATGAACTAATTGTATCAAGTTGGGATTTTTATGGAACCCTAGTATGGGATTGTTGGTGTTTTGATAAGAAGTATTGTATGCAGTTCATAGTTTATTCGTTCAAGTGGATTTTATGCTATATAATTGCTATTGTTTGGCCAACTGTAGTAAATTGTTGAGTTAATTATAATACTGAGAGGGTTATGATTAACTGACACAATACTTGAATGGTGCATGATTGTATCTGTTGATATTAATTCTGTGACGGTATAGATATATATTGTTACCTTGCATAACCATGTGAAATTGATGCTTAATTTATATTCTTGAGATTAAATTGGCATAGACATATGTTAGTTTAGTTTATAGAATCTATATCATAGTGATTTCGAGAGAAACATATGATTGTCGAATTTCAGGTTAGTAAACTGTGAATTTTCTATGGTATTACACTGTTTTATTGCCAACATGAACATGTTAGGGGGAAGTAATTATCATGGCTTAGTTTATCATATCTAAAACTCATCCAAGTGTCTTTGCTAGTATAATTTAGTTGGTTAAATCTAGTTCTTAATAATTAGTTTAGTTATAAAACCATCATCAATCAACTTTTGTGTTCGATAACCGAATTGTCTGATATTGCCTGCGATTAATACAAATATACAGTCCTTGAGGAACGAAATCTGGTATTTATTACTATATTACTTGTTTGCGAATGTGTACACTTGCACATTAGTATTTAACGCAACAACTTCTCTCAATATCTTTATTGATCTCCGCTGGCAGCAAAAACACATTCATAGAGTATGTAGGAAATGCTTGTGCTATTGACTTAATCAAAGTCTCTTTACCCGACTTAGCTATAAACTTCCCATCCCAACTTCGAATTCTTGTTTTAACCTTTTCTTTTAAATACCCCAACAACACTGATTTCTTCCTCCCTAAAATGTTTGGAAGCCCAAGATACTTGCTATGTTCATCCGCTTCTCCCATTTGCAACGCTTGACAAATTAGTTCTCTATTATAATGAATCACATTCGAGCTGAAAAATATGGAAGATTTAGAACTATTGATCCTTTGCCCCGAAGCTTTCTCATACACATCTAGTAACTTCAGCACTCTTCTTGCCTCCTCAGTCTCCGCCTTACAATAAAAGTAGCTATCGTCAGCAAACAACATATGTGAAATAACCGGTGCTCGTCTACAGATTTTGATCCCTTGAATCAGACGTCTATTCTCATAATTACGAATTAAAGCAGACAATCCTTCCACACATATGATAAACAAATAAGGAGACAAAGGATCTCCTTGTCGAATACCCCGACTAGGAATAATAGGACCCATATCATTCTCACCATGCACAATACTGTAAGAGACCGTTGTAACACATTGAAGCACGAGATGCACCCACTTTTCACTAAAACCCATCTTACGTAACATCACCTTCAAAAAATCCCACTATATACGGTCGTATGCTTTACTCATATCAAGCTTCAAAGCCATATACCCCTTTTTCCCAAAATGTTTACGCTTCAAGTAATGCATAACTTCATAAGAAACCATAATGTTATCCGAAATGAGACGCCCTGGTATGAAAGCACTTTGTGTGTCCAAAAAAACTGTATTAAGGAGCTCCTTCAACCGATTAGCAAGGACTTTCGTGATAATCTTCATTAACACGTTGCATAACGCTATAGGACGTAATTCTGTAATTGTCGATGGGTTTTTCTTCTTAGGTATGAGCACTAGACCTGGCAATTCGTTCGTGTCGTGTACTTTCGTGTCGTGTACTTTCGTGTTTCGTGTATCTAAATGCTAAACCCAAAACCACCCATTTAGGGCCCGTGTAATTTCGTGTTCGTGTACTTTCGTTTCGTGTACTTTTCGTGTCGTGTTTTCGTGTAATTCTAATTAATAATAAGAATAAAAATAAATAAGTAAATGTATTAAAATATTAAAATTTTCGGTAATATTTTTACAAATATGTATTAAAAATATATATTTACATAATATTTACAAATATTATTATAAATTTATGTATAATCACATAAATAAATGTTAAGTATCTAATAAAAATATAAAAATGTCTAATATAAATATTAATTTATAAATATTATTTTATTTATTTCGTGTACTTCGTGTCATGTCGTGTACTTGAAGAGTAAACACAAACCCGACACTAAATCTCGATCGTGTACTTTCGTGTTCGTGTACTTTCATTTCGTGTACTAAAAATGCAAACCCAAACACTAAATTTTCGTGTCGTTTCGTGTCGTGTCAAAAATTGCCGGGTCTAATGAGCACTAAATTCGTTTCATTCAGACCCTCCATGATATCACCAGTTTCAAAAAACTGCCTTGTTAATTCGATAATACTCCTCCCCACAATAGGCCAGTGCTTTTGGAAAAAGGTCGGGGTCATACCATCAGGACCCGGAGCCTTATCCGGATGCATTTGAAACAGGGAACACTTCACTTCTTTCTCCGTGATTGGCAACAGTAACTCTCTGTTCTGCTCCTCCGAAATCGATGTTGGGACACAACTATTAACTTCTTCAACTTCTGTCTGTGAGGCCTTAAATAAGGTCTGATAGTACTCAGTTATCAAACCAGCTAAACCATTCTGCCATTCAACCCATTCTCCCTCTGCGTTCTTAAGCTTGGTGATTTGGTTTGTTCTTCTACGAGAATTACAAGAGGCATGGAAATACTTAGTATTCTTATCCCCTGATTGTAACCACAACTGCTTCGATCGTTCGCGCCAGAATATTTCCTTTTGATCCAAAATCAAGTGAAGTTGTTGTTTGACCTGCTTGTATAATTCTATAGAATGTCTGTCACTTTTGTTTCTAAGCTTCTTTAACTCTGCTTTACACTCCTTTATTCTTCTGTTAAAACAGCCCGTAATTTCCTTTCCCCACACTTCCAATTGTCGACCACATTGAGCGACCCTCTGTAAGATATTATCACAAGCTACATCCTCCCAACTATCCCTAACAATCTGAGCACAAAGAGGTTCTGTTAACTAGGCGTTTTCAAAACGAAACCTCTTTTTCCTACCATTTGAAACTTCTGTCCTAGGCTCCAATAAAAGAGATGGGGACCCTTCTAAATTGTACAGCTTCGCCAAGGGAAAACGATTAAGCCATGCATTATTAACTAACGCTCTGACCAATCTTATTTCAATCCATGCATCAGTATTCCTTCCCTTTTCCCACGTATATTGGTGCCCAGTTAACTCCATGTCATGTAAACCTGCATCTGCTAACATATCATTAAAGCCTTCAACTAACCACCTGGGATACTCCGCTCCTCCTTTCTTTTCATGTTGAGTAATGATATTGTTAATATCACCAATTACACACCAAGGTAAATTGGAGTCTCTTGCCAGATTACGTAGAAGGTCCCATGTCTTCCTCCTTTGAGATCTTACTGGTTCACCATAAAAACCTGTAAGCCTCCACAGACCATGATCATCATTCTTGACCACCATATCGATATGGTTTGTAGAAAAACTAATAAGATCTGCATGATCTGCTTCCTTCCAAAGCATGGCTAGACCCCCACTTCTGCCTCCTGGTTCTACAACTACTATACCTTCGAAACCTAACTTCTTTCTCACCTCCTCCATTTTATTTTTATTGCTAATAGTCTCACACAAAAAAACATAATTGGGCTTTTCCTGACGAACCATGTCTTGTAGGAACCGAATTTTCCAAGGTAAGCCCAAACCCTAGCAGTTCCAGCTTATAGTAATCATGATGAGTGGCGGGCCTGTGTTGCAGCACCCGCCAAAATCAAGTTTTTTTGGTTCTGATCCATACCATCTGTCATATATATCCGTATCCAGCCCATTACTTGGATCAGTTGTACGGCCCAACTCAAACTTAGCATCTATATTTTCATCTTTTCGCGGGCGTTTTTGATTTGAAATAATTATACCAGTATCCCGAGGTTCCTCCCTATCATCCTCTCCTATGATCGTGGAAGTTGTTGAACTGCCTCCCTGATTGCCTGATTTTCACCGAGGATTCCAAAATTCATGGGATTTCGTAACAATGGTTCCTGAAGATTTGCTCCACTCTTTGTTAGATCAGGATTCAATGATCGTCAGGATCTAGACTCAACTGATCAGGATTGCTGACGTCATCAGTAAATGCATAGTCATCAGGATTGCATGATCGTCAGGATCATGATGAATATCAGGACTGGGATCAGGATTGATCATCAGGACTGGAAGCTGATCAGGATTCCTACTTCGAGTTATATTTAGAGTCTAGTTAAATAAGGAAGATTATTCTGTCGGTTCCTGGTCTGTAGGAATGCATCAATCAATTTAGGATAGGTTTCAATCTTTGTTATTGATTAGGACTTATCATGTAATTGATAGAGAAGCTGTGTAGTATATAAACACAGTTTAGGTTTCGATTTATGGGGTGAACATTGGTGAACATAATCGATCACATACACGAGTATCTTTGTAACCTAGAAGCTCTCAAGAACATCAGAATTTCTTGAGAGAGTTTTTGTAACGTAACAGCTCTCAAGAACATCAGAATTTCTTGAGAGAGTTTGTAACAGTTTTATATCAGATTTAATAAAGCTGTTATTATTCTTTCATATTTGTGATTCATGTCTTATTAAGTCGAGAATCTTATACAATTGTATTCAACCCCCCTTCTACAATTGTTTATTACTGGGCAACAATTGGTATCAGAGCCAACTGATTTAAATTCTAATCAGATACGATCTAAGATGTCGACAAAGTATGAAAGCATGAAAATTCCCATTCTGAAGAAATCTGAATATCCAACATGGAAGGTAAAGATGTTAATGTACCTGGAGGCTATGGATCCTGAATATTTGGACAGGATTCGTGATGGACCATATATTCCTACAAGACTTGTAGAACGAACAGAAACTGTACCTGAACATTATGTGGTCAAGGCGAAGAGTGAATGGACTCCAGAAGAAAAAGCTCATGTACTCAGAGAACCAAAGATAAAGAATATTCTGCACAGTAGTCTTGATGCTGTCATGTCCAACAGAGTGATTGCATGCAAGTCTGCAAAAGAAATCTGGGATACTTTGGAAACTCAGTGCCAGGGATCTGCATCTGTCAAGAAGAACAGAAGGGCTCTTTTGATTCAAGAATATGAACAATTCGATGCTAAACTTGATGAGAGCCTGACTGATTTATATGATAGATTTCTGACACTCCTGAACAGTTTATCTTTATTTTACAAGGAATATGAAACTGAAGATTCTAACACCAAGTTTCTAAGAGCTTTACCTGAAGAATGGGATACACAGACCTCGATCATTAGACATCAGTATGATCTCAACACTGTGTCTCTTGATGAAGTCTATGGAATGCTAAGAACCCATGATCTTGAGGTTCAACAGAGAAAGAATAAGAAAAGTAGCAAGGCAAAGACCATTGCCTTGAAAGTAGAGGCTAAATCAGAAGGAAAAGCTATGAAGGTCTCTAGAAGAAAATCAAGAATAGTTGATTCAGATCCTGATGACTCTTCATCAGATACTGATGGCAATCCTGATGCCAATACTGATGTTGACTCTTCTGATTCAGACATGGAAGAGATGGTTGCTATGATTGTCAGAATCTTCAAAAGATGAAGTTCAGGAAGGCTAGGAGACAAGGGAACTTCCAGAAAAGGACCTTCATTACAGACAAAGACAAGCATATCAAAAAGGAAAGCAAGGGTAGCAAATTTGACAAGTCAAAGGTTAGATGCTACAAGTGTAATGGTATGGGTCACTTTGCTTCTGAGTGCAAGAAGACAAAGGCACTCATCACATCAAGCAAGGATTGGATGGACTCTTCCTCAGAATCTGATACTGAGGTGGTCAACTATGCTCTAATGGCCAATACTGATGATACTGCTATTCCTGATGATAAGGTATTAAATATTGTCTTTGATTTTGATAATTATAATGCTTCTGAGTTAAGACGTTTTCAAAAATCATTGCATATTAGCTTTAGAAGTCAAACTGCTGAGAATTCTAGAATCTTATCTGAGATGTCTGAACTTAGGAAAAGGAATGAGCATCTAGAAGCTGAATTTTCTCATATGCAAAAAGTACAGATAGAATGTGATAATGCCAAACACATGTATTTAGAGATGAAACTCAAATGTACTTTACTAGAAAAGGATTTAGAATATGCTAATGAGAAAATCAGGACCTGGACAGATTCTGGTAGAAAATTTCATGAGATTAATACCTCTAAGAATTGGAAAGAATGTCTAGGATATAAGTCAGATGAAGATAAGAAATTGAAAAAGAAAATTGTTGTTGATGAGACAGTTAGTCCAAAAACCTATAGACATGTTATAGACAAAACCAAATCTAAGATTACTCCTGTTAATTTTCTTTTTGGTAAGGATTCCAATTCAACTTTTGAAAAGGGATCTACTTCTGATCAAAGTGTTAAAGTTATTAAGTCTAAACCTGTCAAAAGTAAAGATACTAAGAATCTAGGTTTATTGTCTCAGAAACAACTCAAGGATAAAATCTGTGAGGTTACAGATAAGAAGAAGGAAGCTACTGTTAAGAGAAACAGGAATGGTAAAATTGGGATTAATAAAGAGAATGGTTATAAATATATTCCAAATGCACCTAGGAAATGTTGTTTTACCGGTGGTAACTCTAATCATCTTGCCATTGATTGTAAAAAGAGTTTAAAGAAAGGTCCTGAAATTCCTATTTCTGATGTCAGGAATAGATCAGTATTTTATAAACCACAGAAGTCCTGTTTTCATTGTGGTAGCATATGGCATTCTATTTATACTTGTGTAGAATATCATGATTTGTACTATAACTTTTATGATCCATTGCCTAAGTTTGATAAAAATAGTGCAAATTCTGGTAGCATTAAGAATGTCAAGTTGAAGCATGCTTTTGTTAATACTGATACTGACAAAGCAAATCCTGATGAAGTAAATCTTGTCAGGACTGCTAAAGTCAAAAAGTCTTCTGCTGCTAAAATTAATAAATTGCATGGAAAAGGAACCCAACAAGTATGGGTTCCTAAATGTTCTAACTAGTGTGTTTCTATTCTGATTGCAGGGAAAAAGGA